>JAQPZY010001592.1:667500-1247500 GCA_029931535.1 Margaritifera margaritifera
ATAAAATGCCTTCGAGGCAGCGGAAGACATCTCGGAGAATATCATCGATCTAGCAAGAGCAACCCCTATCATATCCACTAGCCAGAACCGACGCTACCAGGATGGAATTTTTCTGAGAAGTTTCAAGTAGTTCGAAACTAACATTATTTAGAACATGTTCTTACGTCAATTCACCATTTTAAAAAAAAAAAGTATCCAAAGACTATTTAGGTAATGTTGATGATGTATTTAGGTAATGTTGATGATGTATTTAGGTAATGTTGATGATGTATTTAGGTAATGTTGATGATGTATTTAGGTAATGTTGACGTTGTATTTAGGTAATGTTGATGTTGTATTTAGGTAATGTTGATGACTTATTTAGGTAATGTTGATGTTGTATTTAGGTAATGTTGATGATGTATTTAGGTAATGTTGATGATGTATTTAGGTAATGTTGATGATGTATTTAGGTAATGTTGATGATGTATTTAGGTAATGTTGATGTTGTATTTAGATAATGTTGATGTTGTATTTAGGTAATGTTGATGTTGTATTTAGGTAATGTTGATGATGTATTTAGGTAATGTTGATGTTGTATTTAGGTAATGTTGATGTTGTATTTAGGTAATGTTGATGTTGTATTTAGGTAATGTTGATGATGTATTTAGGTAATGTTGATGTTGTATTTAGGTAATATTGATGTTGTATTTAAGTAATGTTGATGTTGTATTTAGGTCATGTTGATGTTGTATTTAGGTAATGTTGATGATGTATTTAGGTCATGTTGATGATGTATTTAGGTAATGTTGATGATGTATTTAGGTAATGTTGATGATGTATTTAGGTAATGTTGATGATTTATGTAGGTAATGTTGATGATGTATGTAGGTAATGTTGATGATGTATGTAGGTAATGTTGATGATGTATTTAGGTAATGTTGATGATGTATGTAGGTAATGTTGATGATGTATGTAGGTAATGTTGATGATGTATTTAGGTAATGTTGATGTTGTATTTCGCGGAAGAAATGTTGATGATAAGAAGGATCATATACATATCTGTATATATACCGTTAGTAATATACCGATAGTAATGTTCCTATCTATATAAAATTGAAAAGACAAGTATTTACGACCTATTTTTACGTATTCCCTTTTTACTGTTTTTATTCTTTTTTTTTCTCCCTTTCAAGCAAATGGCTTCCGGGAATGTGATGCAGAGCCTTTTAAGAAAATGTTGGAGGTAATTGCTTTATTGACATGATTGATTTATTGCTGAATTAATATACATTGATTTTCTTAATCATTTACATGTATAATGTTACTTATTGATATATGATCTCACTCAATTACTTCTTCTCTTTGATCTTCTTTATGTTTACCCTTTGTCTGTCTGTCTGTCTGTCTTTCATCTTTCATTCATCCATTTTTGCTATAAAAAATTATTACAAATAATTTTAAGTCTGTACATTTCTTTGTACTATTAGCGAAAGAAAATAATGATATTCTCTTGTATGACAACTCCACGCTTAACTTCAAAATTTTCTGCTTTTGACGTCAAAAAATATCTTTCGTTTTTGTGAATTTTGTGTGTGTGAGAGAATTAATCATATGTTCTTCAAGGACTTTAAAAAATATACGATGTACTTTAATACTATGTTTTAGAAAACCAGAAATCTAAGAAGTCTGAATTTGAGCCACAATGAGTTTAGAGAAAAGGGAGGGATCTTGCTCGGAAAAGCTATCGGTAAGTGTAAGTACTCTATATATATGTAAGTACTTTTGTAAGTACTCTATATTAATCGTTTATTTTTTTTATATTTATTTTATTTTTGAGTGCTATTTATTAACGAGGAGTTCGAAGTGAGAAGGTTGGGATAGCATCCGCGAAATTAAAAGACCACGACTGACGTATTCTAAGGAGATTATGCAACCAATTACAGGCCTGCGAAATGAAATCTCCGCGAACATGTTCGACCTTGGAAAACTGCGAAAATCAGTATTACTCTCTTACCTTTCCATAAACATGAAACGATTTATCGTTTACATGTACATTTTTCAGAATGTAATGACAGTTAAAATCTCTACTTAAACAATTTTATTAATACATGTAATCAAGAGTTTTTCTTAAAAATGTGTACCGTTTGTCATTGAGTGTAACGGGTATCAATACTATATGGGTGACACAGAATATCGAATAGCAAACAAGTCATGTAATTGTCACGGACAATTTGCATGATTCATGTGGAAAACTAATTACAAAAAAGTTAATACTTAAAGCCTACTTTTTGTGGTTTGGGATTCATTTTTAGGCATTCTTGAAAGCACCTTCTGATTGATTACATAAATGTATACCTGAGGGTCAACAGTCTTGACACATTTTAAGATCTCTTCATCATGAGAGAGAGAGAGAGAGAGAGAGGAAAAAGAAGAAAAATTAAAGAGGCCTAAATATGGAAATATAGGTTTGAATAACATACATACGGACATGTATACTTACTAAATGGAAAAAGAAAGTAGTTCCCAAAGCGATGTCGCCACTGTGTCTATAAAAGTGGTATTGCCACTGCGGCGATATAATTTTTCTCTCAATGATACATTTCAATATCTCATTATGAATCATATAATCAATAAGATACAAATTCGATGCAAATTGTATGATTTGCTAATTTGTAAAGGATTAAAACAATATGATCATGTTAGACAATAAAATTAATCCTTTCCTATTACTGGCCTCCTATCAATACCGCAAACTTATCTATTCTTTAGCATTATCAGATTTCTGGTTGAAAACATTTGCCCCAAAATATAAATACAGTAAACTCCTCTCATAATGAAATCGAGTTTAACGAAATATCGATGTAACGAAGCACGTCGCAAGGTGCTTGATATAATTATTTTTAATTTATTTATCAGTTATAGCGAAATACAGATATAACGATATTATTGTTTGGTACCTTTGGCTTTTTATGTTCGGAGTTGACTGTATATATCTATACTTATATACTATAGAGACAAGTTGTACTTTTCATTGAAGGATCCAATGACACATTAGAGGAACTTGATTTGAGCTGGAATCATCTGAGACGTTCTGGACCAGTGGGCATAGCGGAAGGTTTGGAGGTTAGTACACAACTAAAATATTTCATGATATGAACTTGGTTGAAGATCGATTATTGTTGTTGTTGTTGTTGTTGTTGTCACATCCAATTTTCCAGTTCAATATGCGATAAATTAAAAAAAAAGAACTAGAAAAGTTACTTTCTCGTTTGTCACTAATATCCCGATCTGAGAGAGAGAGAGAGAGAGAGAGAGAGAGAGAGAGAGAGAGAGAGAGAGAGAGAGAGAGAGAGAGAGAGAGAGAGAGAGAGAGAGCGAATGGATCATATAACCAACAAACATTCTGGCATGCGAATAACAGACAATATTTATATACACAGACAGAAGCAGACAGGAAAATGAGGAACACTGGAATATGGACAAAGACAGGTAGATTGACGAATTAATTAAATAGAAACGAGCAGATTAAAAAAGACAGAGAATAATAACAACAACAACAACAATAATAATAATAATAATAATAATAATAATAATAATAATAATAATAATATTCGTACAATTACAAAAGGAGAACATAACCTTGAAGTACGTGAACCTGGCGTGGAATGGCTTTTACATGGAGGGGTGCAAGGCCTTGGCAGTGGCGTTGGAGTTGAACACGCAATTGATCGAGCTGAACTTGTCATCTAACCGGATCAGTAAGGAGTGTCTAGACATCCTCACGAAGGGGCTTAAATTCAACTCGACCCTAAAGTCACTGTTGGTAAGAGTTTTCGGCAGAGCGAAAGCACGCATTCCTTTACCGCTCGTACCATTCTCATATTGTCATTGGCTTAAAATGAAGCCTTAGTCTGAAATTGACCCAGTGTGAATTAGTGTTAATTTATAGTACATGCTGACATTTTAATTAAATGTGGTTGAAAAGGTTTAAATTATGACGAGTTGAATTTGTATATGATACATAGTAGCAGTCAGATAGGTAACCCAACATTAGGACTGAAAAGTCCATCATGCTGCCAGTGTGCCTGTAAATCACGTGATGCTAACATCTTTGCCAGCAATTGTATTGGTCGGTGGTCCATAGGCATCAGTATGAGTTTGAGTTTGAGTGCCATACGGCGATACGTTAATTAGCTGTCATCGAGGGAAGCTGCTCCTTATCGGGACTTAATCAGCGTGTTGGTCTTGGTAACCACCAAACACAGTAATTGTTATTGACAGGTGAAGCATGACATCTGATGTATCAGCTGTCAATCTCAGATCCGTGTACTACGAGATCAGCCAATAGGTGTTATACTTTTCACGCCTTCATTGATATGGGATGATAACTAAGCTCTATTAAATATTACTGAAATATATCAATGGACGAAAAATTATATCGCCACAGTGGCGATACCACTTTTATTGCCACAGTGGCGATATCACTTTTGGAACTACTTTCTTTTTCCATTTATTTAGGAAGTATATTTTCCATTACGTATTCAGACCTGTATATCCATATTTAGGCCTATTTCATTTCTTCTTCTTCTTCTTCTTCTCTCTCTCTCTCTCTCTCTCTCTCCCTCTCTCTCTCTCTCTCTCTCTCTCTCTCTCTCTCTCTCTCTCTCTCTCTCTCTCTCTCAGGATGAATAGATCTTGAAATATGTGAAGACTGTTGACTTTCTAGTATGCATTTATGTAATGAATGAGAAGGCGCCATCAAGAATGCCTAAAAATGAACCCCAAACCACAAAAAGTTGGCTTTAAGTATTAACTTTTTGTAATTAGTTTTCCACATAAATCATGCAAATTGTCTGTGACGGAACTTACATGACCTGTTGCTATTCGATATTTTGTTTCACCCATACAGTATCGTATACCTGTTACACTCAATGAAAAACAGTACATATTTTTAAGAAAAACTCTTGATTAAATATAGCAATAAAAATGTTTAAGTAGCGATTTTAACTGTCATCACAATTGTAATCATGTCTGAAAACTATGGAGAAATCAGATATTGATTAGTATCGATTGCAACCCGAAATTAGGTGAGTATCTAAATTGGGGTGCAGCGTCTGTTACTAACATAGACTGCAAGCTTGCCAACACACAAAAATGCACGTCTGAATGCAGAAATAGGAATCAAAATCCTTACAACTAAACTAACAATCACTGAAATGTGTTTTATATAGTATCTATACAGTATTGCGCTCTGAAGTCCGTTGGACCGTTCTGTCTCGTTTCTACAACACCTCAACCCCAGCAATGGTCACTGTATCAATCCGCTCATAAAATGTGTTCACGAAAATAAAAATCTCTTCATTTTCGTATGAAAATAGTCATTAATTTGACAAAATATACAATTTGAAGCATTATATGTACAATCTAAATTTGTAAAAAGTCGCTGTCCTAAAATTATTGTAAAATTTCGGAACTTCATTTTGTCAATGTAGTAAGGCAGCCCGTTAATCGCACTGACACAGAATGGAGAAACAAATCCATGCAAAACGAAGATTTTGCCTTAAAATATATAATTTCTATATAAAACTCGTGACAATATAATATTTCCACTTCACTCGTTAAGTATTTCCTTATATCCACTCAAAACACGTAGATATCCTCTATATATTTACCAAATCATAGCAAATAGTTAACCTATGATATCTACCGTGTGTACTCGCCTTTAAGTCTAGTTCAACTGCAAACAACATAGACCAGCTCTGCCGTCGCATAGTGCGCCGACAGATCAGGGTCTATATTGTTTGTTCTACTGATTAGTGTTAACAAACTGCATAGACCAAGAGTTGTCGGCGCAGTATGCAACGGCAGATCTGAATTTGTGCAGTTTGAGTATGGACTCAACTAAACTTATAAGAGAGTACAGACTGTACCCTTTCTAGCTTGGACGGTTGCAAAACCGGCCTCTGATGTGAGACCTTGGCGACCACAATTGATTGGGGGTGGGGGGAATACATATGCAAATTTCGAAGTTGAAGGGCGAGCACCACCCCACCTGCAGAGTGAAAAAGATTTCAGCCATGTTTTTGTACAAATTTTGTCAAATTGGACTGGCAAATTTGGTCAATTACGTCCACAAACTCTTTGAAATTCCAAAAATATGTCGTATCGACGGCAAGTTTACTCAAAGCAAATGAAGGTTTTCAATATATATATATATATATATATATATATATATATATATATATATATATATATATATATATATATAACCTATATACGTCGACTGTTTTCTGTTCTAAAGTGAAAATCAACCACAGCTGCATTCCAAAATAGACGAATTTCCAAGAACAAATTCAAATCGTAGATTTCTCTATCACTTGTTAAATTTATACGCTATTTTTATTTTGTTCTAGCTTGCCTCCAATCCACTCACTAGTGAAGGTGCTTACAGTCTATTGGTATTCATCCAGGAGTCAGAAACGTCCGCCATTGAGTTTTTGGACTTGGGTGTGAGTATTGAAAGAAACAAATGACAAGAATTTGAATTTTAACCACATCGTTGTTACTGTCATTGCATAGTAAGTTCTTCTGTCAAGCATCAAATAAATAGTTTCAAAAGCAATGGTGGCCATGACGAGTGACCAGTCAAATGAAGAAATATGGTTTGTATGAGTATTAAGTTCTCTGATTACCTGTATCAAAAGTTTCGTTGGAGAGCAAAATCTTCTAAAAGAGAGATTTATTCTAGAAATTATATATTGTGAATTCCCTATTGTTTTATCATGCATCATTTTTCATTGTGTACCATTTTTCATGGATTTCATGGTAACTTCGAAACCACTAATGTCGAAACCCAAGGAAAGGTGAACCGTCTTTAATGAAAATAGACATCCGAGACACATCTGCTAAGGCACTGAAACTGACGCCTACTAAAAAAAATGAATACACAAATACAGTCGCGTCATTTAGCAATACACAACAATAATGGGTGTATTTCATTTGCACAGGACGGATCTGTGACTCAAACATGGGAGTTTTGGGGTGAGATATGTTGACGCAAGGGGTAATTCTATACTAAACCAGCAAATGGGGAATCAAATTGCAATTTCGAAGAAACCCACCCTTTTATTTGTGCAAACAAGTTAACTATATTGTTTGCTTTTATAGGTTGAAAAATAACGTGTTCTTTTCACATATTTCTCTTACTTTCACAGATTTAGGCAACGATTTCTTCGAAATTTCAATTTGATTATTTGATTTTTTTCTCGACAATGAGATCATCCCTTGTGACATCATGCTCAAGATATCTTACTCAATGTGTACCTAACTATTTATATCAACAAAACATGATGTCATATCGGAAAAAGGGTGGACAAGTTGCCTGCGCGTGTAACGAAAACCATATTGCACAAGCTGACGTGTAGCACAGATTGAGTCATGCAAAACATTGCTCGTACAATACACGCTATTATTGTCGTGTGCATGTAATTATATTTATTTAGCATGTAATTTTAGGAAAATCAGTCTTGTAATGTAACAAGAACGAATTCTTGTTTTATAATACTTTGGGCCTATGAAAAAACATCAACTCGCCCATATTTGAAAATTGGGATTATCAGCTCTGTGTAGACATATAACACTCCATGTTTCAAAAAGCTGCACGAATAGTTTCGCAAACACGACTTGTCGTGCACAGGATATATAGCTTATTAACAAATATCATCAAAGGAGGGTATACCTTTCGAACAGTTCATCATATAATAATGACTCCGCCATATGCAACTATGATATACATGAATATAATGTTTACTCAAAATACAAGTCAGTCCACCGAAATCTGCAAGAGACATTGAACACACAAGATTTTTAGATCGAGTTTCTTGTGTCTTAAACTTTTCCTTCGATTAGTTGGTTATGTATCTGTGAATTTTGAAGACAGACTGGTATGCAGAAAATATTGCCGGTAATTGTTCGCTAAGGACAGAAGTTCCGATAGCATGTATTTTTACGGCTTACATTTATTTACTGTGCAAATCATGACATCACTGATTTGGGTATAATACAAATTTCTTCTCAGACAGATTACTTTCCAATAAAGTGTGTTTTTTGTTTCCTTCTAATACCCTCGTTTATCATCTACACAACGGTTCGAGTGTTTTTTCTTGATATTTTGTATCTCGCGCCTTATTCTAAAGCTGGATTACGTCCGATCTTGCATCACGGTTTATACAGGTCATTATATCCCATAATAGGCATTATTGGGTTTATAGTAATAAATTCCAGTCATGACAAACATTTCCCCTTATATCCAGAACCAAGAAGTGGAAGCAGAATTTGACGAGCTTCTCAGAAAGATCAAGAAGACAAGAAAATTACCGCTGAGAGTTCGTCACGGTCCAATCTTCGGTCAGAAACTGGACGCCTTCTTGGAGGAGGAGGAAGCCATATTAGAAGAGAACCCCGCCATTGTACTGATAGAGTACGGGAAGTTAATGGGCTTCCGGATGATAGACCTGTTTAGTTCATTGGACAAGAACAGGAACCGGTCTCTTGACGACAGTGAAATCAAGGAGGGACTTCAGGTATGTTCTACATGGTTTTAGAGAGACAGTATCATGTGGATACATTTTAAGATTTCCATCATCATTAAAAGATGCCAACTCGATCTGATTCAGGTGTGCCTTTCTAACAAGGCATTTCGCTTAAGGCAGTTCATTGAAATGCATGATTGGTCATTCAATGTATCCAAAAAATTGGTAAATTCCATGGAAACATTTGGCTTGTACACATTTTTGGTATGCCATATTTTAGATTGGGAAAAATATTTAAATACATCCACATAGATATGTTATAGCCAGATCTTATTGTAACACGTATCTTCTGCGTATCATTTATACCTTAGGAGTACTTCAGCAGAGAATACAAAATTCAGAACAATAAAATCAAAGAAGGCACAATTTTCACTTATACAAATTAATGAATTAAGATATATTTTTGATATTCGTTGAAGAAATTAATTAATACTCCACGCAACGTAAAAACACGTACTTGGCACAGGCGAAAAACGCGCATGTGTCCCTATATAAAAAAAGACATTTTCGCGACGTCAGTATTGTTGTTGTTGTAGTCCCTGTGTATTCATCTACTGTATAGGAAACACAGTTCGTACTCTCAATCTGACAGTCAGTATACACAGTTCGTACTCTCAATCTGACAGTCAGTATACACAGTTCGTACTCTCAATCTGACAGTCAGTATACACAGGACTGAAGTTGTGCTTGGTTCTCCTTGACGTGCCTATGCCTATTTCATATCACACTTAAAAGAATCCCACCCACCCCACCCCCCTAAAAAAAAACAATAACAAAAAAACAAACAAACTTGCAGCTTTTGTTCTGTTGTGAATGTCTGATTGTAACTTGGCTGTTGTATGCTTCCTGTCTATGATATTTTAACAAGGCTATGATCTAGTGGTACTCTGACCACTTTCATGTTGGTCAATAGTTGGCCGTTTTGTTGACCTTGCTCGAAGTGGCGTGATGGTATTGTTCCGAACAAAGTGTAAGCAAAGGTTCCTGTCGGTTCCATAAAAACAGGATGGTGGACATTAGATGCGCCTTTTGAGTCGTATGATATGAATTGAAGCAAGATGGTGTATAGGAGGTTGCCGTTTTTGTTTCTACTCTTCCATTTTCTCTCGTGAACAAGACTATGTGTTTTGGTCAGAACAGAGCACCAATACACACTCCAATAGAATTACTTTCTTTCTATCTCTTTCCATAGGAAGAACTAAAGTGTATGTCAATGTGGTCATATAGGCGCATTTACTCATCTTAAATTAAATATTAATTTTTGTTTGAAAATTTAATACTAATATAGTTTTACCAAAGTCTATTCAATCCTGATTATTGAATGCTCTGCACCTTAACTGTCATCAAGAAACTCCCAGATGAAAATTATTGATCGCTATGGACTTTTACAATGGGGTCCAGGCACTAAACTGGGTCAATAATAGAGCACGTCGGGTCTAATCGTCACAATATAGGGTAGTACGAATTTTTTTTTCTCACCGTGCATAGCTTTCATCGTGACATCACAGCGCGCACATTCAATCCGGTTTGTACTGGATCACACCGTTAGGTTGACTTCGTCCAAAAATGTCCACGTACTTTAGCCTTGATTTTTGCCGTATGTGTTTCTCGGGGCGTGTAAATAATGACTTTCCAAAGGAATATCGATTTATGAGTATCCAAATTGAGTTTAAGGTATGTGTAATAAAACCGGTTACTGATATAGTCGGTACTGAACGGAGACATGACCTGTATGACTTTTACTATAGAACCATGTCGCCATCGTTCTTGCATTACAAGACCAATGTTTTTACTGTTTAGGATAACTTAAAGAAAAAAAAACAAAAAAAAACAACAAAAGAGCCTGCTGATGAAATGTGCAAAATTGTTCACTAGTTTTAACAAAATGATACATATTATTAACAAATTCGGACTATCGGCATTGTCGTATTGCCAGTGTCCAGCCAGTAAACGTATTTTACTTTCATGATGCGAGTATGTTTTGTTTTTTTTAAACGATAATTATAGCAAGACACATACTTGTATGCCAATGTATATATATATATATATATATATATATATATATATATATATATATATATATATATATATATAATTATATGAATCGTCACGAAAAATTATATAAAAAAATAATATTTGTTTTATTCTCTATTTTTCATTCGTCAGCAAGCAAATATCCCTTTGAGCGATACAGCTGTTGACAAACTGATTCAAAAACTGGATACTAATGCAGACGGAGAGATAGATTTTGCGTAAGTTGCGTTCGACAAGCACTGAAATTGTATAAAATCTTCAAAACTCTATTTGTCTTACGTACTTTACTGAGACACAATAAACTTGTCTTCAATACAAACTTGCAAATTCGAGAATTAGCTATAAATTGGTTCAAAATGGTCATTTAGCTTGACATTCACGAGATTGATGGCATGTCGTAAACATTGCGTATTCCGTATTTTCCCTAGTATATATGAACAGCGTTCGCTTGATAAAAAAGGAGAACAAATAGCGAGAGCAGATCTGGCTCAACTCTATTGACCTAAGGCGCACGTTATACACGGGCATTATACGTTTGTATTAAATAATATGTAAAACCCAAGGTTCTGGCGGGACATGACCAATGCCCTTACATCTCATGATAGACTAAGAACAAGGAAATGTGATCATGATGACTTCCATAAATAATCCATAATTTTACTGTACAGGTCCAAACCGTGTTTCCGGTAGGTGAACAAAATAAAGTTTACTCGTACCTTGTCTATAAAATTTGTATGAAATTTTTTTGTTAATAACTTTAAGACAATCTTGGAAATAATGGTTTTAATTACATTCAAGATTAAAAAAAAATAAATAAACAAAAACTAGCGATATCTCTGGGTTATTTTTTTCACCTTCTCATTGGTTTATCTTTGTGATGCTGTAGATAATCAAATAAGCTGTAAACCTAAAAGTCAAAATTAAGGACTGCGTCTCAGTTTTGTTTGCTGTCGTTTAGACCCTTATTTTGTTTGCAAGACTGTAGACATCGTCTTAAAAGTTAAATCATCAAAAAGTGTCTTATAAATGCAGTAACAAATGTATTGAGGCCAGACTTCTCAAAATTCAAAGAATAAACAAATAATTATATAACGACATGCTGTCGCTTTGATTTTTCAAAGTTGGATTTTGATTGATAGTATAAAAATTGTAGCAACAAACTCTTACCATGGTGGTCTGTGATAAATTATTTGATGTTTTCTTCATATGACTTACAAATAACGTTCACTTGTCATTACTAATCACTTTAGGGTCGACATTAGTTTTAGTGACATCCCATTAACCTACTCAGTACTACTAAGTTTGTACATTGGCGTAAATTACGACAGCTTTGCAGATTATACCATATGGGACCCTCTAAGAATATTCTTCATAAAAATTTTCAGACTGGCATCTTGTCAATGAAACTCACTCATCACTCATTACCGTTGCTAGATGGCGCGAGTTTATACCAATAAATCTGTAGACTGGTTCTTAGATTCAGAAGGCTTTGCTCATAAATGAAACTTCTGAAACAGGGAGCCAGAAATACCATAGTAAACTCATATGATCTGTATCGTATGTATGCGATTTTAATTGAACAACAGTTATTAGTGCATTCTTGTATTTACATTTCATTTGTACCATGCCATGGGGGCGGGGGGGGGGGGGAAGAGATTATTCCAATTCACTTACGCAATCTTTTCAAGTTCAATCATCTTTGCGAAGATTAGTTTCTCTCAAAAAAGTAAAAGACAGCCTGCCATGTTACGCATATGGCCGCCTTTGAAAGCAACTTCACTGAAAAAAATTATATGATCAAAAGACCAATAGTAACATATTAATGATAAAAATGATTAAATGTGTAAATCATTGACTATAAATTAGTTTGTCTATATGTAAAACTGGTGTTTCAAATCGAGAGCATATATAACTTAAGGAAAATATATGTCCTTATACAGCAATCTAAATATCCATGGTACGATATTAGGTGTACTTTGTGAAGTGTATGAAATAAACTAAGCTTGGATACGGCAGCGGTAATTCTCTTGCTTAGCACCTATGTGGTCCCGGATTCGATCCCTGGTTTCGACACTTTCAAAGGTACGTAGTTGACCATACTATGTCGATGATTTTCTCTTGGTTCTTCGGTTTCATCCATCTTAAAGATAGCAGCTGAGCCGTCAAAAGCATTTTCAGTAAGTTGTTAGAACTTGCTATTCAATCGACGTTAAATTAATAAAGTTTAAACTGTGTTATTCAGTCCCACTTTTATGTTATTTCTGAAGTGAGCTGATCGAGGCGCATAACTTACACCGGCGCCTAATGATAAAGCTGTACGAGGCCAGAGAACAGGGTGGCGATCAGGCAGTGGAGCAGACGGATATCTATAGGATTAGATACAAGATTCACAGCCTTATGGCAGAGAAAGCCAGGAGAGATAACGACATAGACAGTCCTTTCTTAAGTAAGATTTGTTTAATTATATTGGAATCACCATCAACAAAGATTTTAAACATAAATAATAATCATGTAAATTACAGTATCCAAAAGGGAAAGACATTTACAGTCACGGATCCAGGGTGGGGCTTCGGGGCCTAAAGACCCATCAGTTGGGCTGCTTTTTAAAAAATTGTTTTTATTCATTTGATGTATACTTGTGTGCTGAACCCTTCATTTGAAAGCTTACTCCCACCCCCACCCCCGCCCGCCATTTCATGGTTGATATCTGTATTTGTTGCTGATTTTACCCAAATTACAAAATGTTGCAATTTTCGTTTGTGCAAAATCTAATCTTAACTGGTCGCGTCCAAACTTGTCTTGATTATTTACACTTTAATGACTCAATTCATTTTAATATGTCTGATTATAAAACTAAGTATTGAATAAAGATTCGAAAAACCTGAAACTTGTTCCGATTGATTTAGGAATCAATGTTAGTCTAAGATCTATTTATTATAATCCCCATCGATTAAATCCAAAATTTGTAATTTCCTGATTGGGAATATTTGATTGCTTCATCGCAGGACTGTATCAATTCTATTACATCCCCTCTTTTGAAATTCATTCGAATTTTTATCTTTTCTTTTCTTTTCATTCATAGTTTACACGTGTTTCATTTACTACATACTTCTCTTATTTCATACATAGGCTTTTGTTACTTTTTATAATTTCCTTAATATGTTTTGTCTTAACTTTTGACTTTCATTCTATTACTTTTATCACAGAACTTTTTGATATACCATCGTAAACATCAAGACTGCAAAAGTTTTAAAAATTCAATAATTTCCTGTTCAAGTATCTTGTTGCCAAACATTCGTCACTGTTTGTGAGATACGGACACGATTTTGCTAAATATTTAATTTATTTCATATCGAAGCATTTCAGTTATGTATCAGGTACTGCTTAAAGCTTAATGACGTTTGTATCAATTTCAATATCTTAGAGAAAAGCAATACACAGAAACAGAAAGGAAAGACTATTCAAATCGAGTCCGCGGGTTACGTACCCATCGCTTTGCCTGCACGCACATACTCCCATATCCTCTCTACTAGACGCACATCCTCCCATATCCTCTCTACTAGACGCACATCCTCCCATATCCTCTCTACTAGACGCACATCCTCCCCAAAAGGGATGGAACATAGTCGTGGATGTAGGCATGCATGCGTAGCAGAAATACTCGCATGGCGACCAAGTAATTAACTCTCATCTATTTACACAGGCAAGGCGATGGGTGCCCTAGCCCACTGACCCGGATTTGAAACTCAATAGAGGACGAATGAAACTATTGTCTAACCTGTATGATAATATTCTTTCTCTTAATATAATTTCACTTCATATTATTACGCATCCTCCTGAAGGATGCAGGGATAACATTTTCCACTCTGCCTGGTGTGTGTGTGTGCATATATATATATATATATATATATATATATATATATATATATATATATATATATATATATATATATATATAATTATTTATATAAAATTGTTCATATATGTATTTTTAATTTCTTGTTTCAAGAATTGCAAAGTGGATAAATTATTGTATAAAACATTCCTCCTCAGTGTTTTGCCCAGCCTCAAGATATTTTAATATGATTTTAAAATTTCACTCAGCATTGATATATGGCCAGTATACACAAAGGTCGAGATCTATCTAGTTTAAAATGCTCCTTTCAGCCTTTCAGATTACTTGATCTGTTCATATGCGTTTCTTGACACACGTGGTGATTGAAATCAATTGTATTGCTTTCCTAGGGTTCCCGCAAACATTTGACAGCGTCATAATCCCCGTAATATTTACATTTTTTAAATGAAAAATGTTTTACAGTGTCCACAATATTTAAATGCCACATATCAAATACTTACTAAATACAACCCGTGTTTAAATATAGTACGTGATGAAAAATAATTAACAGCAGATCTTGTACTAGCCTACTACTAGTAGTAATACTAAAAAAAACAACACAAACGCAAATAGTGGGATAATCTGGCCACAGCTCGAGGAAATCCAATAGGTTAATACCGTTGATCATGGAAGACCAACTGACAATCGACATCGAGGTGACCGGGCATGCCAGTGCCCCATTGGTGACAAAGATCACTAGTCTGCCTAGGCTCTAGCCTGGGTACAGACGTCGATATATGTTTGCTTTGCCTATATATTCTTTTTATTCCCCTGCTGATAATCCTTCGAAAATAGATTATCATTAATTAATGGCAAGCTATTGAGATTGTGGCGAAATTGACGCCTGTGGACATGCAATGTGTTTTCCGCGATGATTAATCCTATTAATAGCCAATTTACACATTACGTTGACCTTATCCAAAACGAGGCAAGGATGCAGTCTATTTCGGGACAACTTGATCAGAGTTATCGAACGTGAAATTAGCCTACTGAATCCGAGGGGTAAAGCAGAGGGCGCTGCGTTCAATTTTCGCAGGCCCACAGGCCGTCACTCTCGAGAACTAAAACGGACTGTAAGAAAGGCCCCACAGGTCGGACAGGATCTGATAAGGTTCTGAAACTGTTTACCCCTACCCGCACAAACACCTGCATCCTCTGCTACTCATTTTTGAGACTTACACAGGTAGGCAAACTCCCCTCTGGTGAAAAGAGTAGCCCTATATTTCCACATCACTCATGCACTCCTAATGTACGTAGGGTTGTATGCAGGCACGAGCCAGTTGAGTTCCTTGATCTATTATCGACTCTCTTGATCAAACCAATCCAGTGGTTTTACAACCTTCACCATCCAACACATGAGTGGGTATATAAAATACTCACCGCCAATTATAAGTGAATGGGTTGTCCTTTAACTTTTATTTGTGCATTACTAATGTACTGGACAGTCCAATTTTGACGTTTTCATATGGAAACTTCTTAAATTGCAATGATTATTACAAATCATTGAGGAACCAAGTTCTCACAGAATTGACAAGCAGCGATGCCAGATTTGATCCTATGTTATATTTAAAAATAAAGTACCGAATTAACCGTCTTGTATCACATTGGCAGAGCTTACAACTGATAAAGTTATTGTAAAAGTGAACATTTCCCCTTAAAATTCTGTTAAATTTACTTGATCTGCCTTACTTGAACTGTTGACCCTGATACCGTCCCTCCACTGTATGGTTACTGAATGTATTAAACAATTTGCACGTGCCTTTAACATCCTGTTTATTCAGTGGAAAAGGTGTATCTGAATCAATCGGAAGTTTCGATGTAGCAGGTTCAAAACTGCTGAAGCTTATTTGTACAATATAATACTGGGTTACCTCCCTTATAGCATTAATTCACAATAAAATGTTTAACATGTAATCCAAGAATGTAAAATATTTATTTTGTCAATACGCATTAAATCCAATTATAATTAATTTAATAATTGCTTGTTTCGTGGGTAAATGTTATGAAGACTTTCAATTACATGAATGTTCTATGTTTACCTTCAGGAAACAACTATCTTCTAGAAAGACTAAAAAGCGACGTAAACTTGACACAATTACCTTCAAGAGACATTAGTTCAGCAAGTGGACAAAGGTCTGAACTAGCCACACCGACTTTTAGTGGACGACTTTCCCCTGCCATCCCGACAGATGATGGACATCTGACCTCCTCGAGTCCTGTAGACGATATTTCAAGCCTGTCATTGTCCGATAATGTCGCAGGAACTCCGAATAATCTTTGCCGGCGGGCAAAAGAGTTAGCAGACGACATTATTGACCGACCGGGCATGGAATTTTATTGAGAAAACATAAGTGTTCTGAGAATCATTTATTTGGTTCATTGGTGTTTAAATATTCACCACTGATCCATGAATTTGAAGTTTGGCTACTTACACTTGTAGCCATTCATGTTATGGAACAAGACAACACTGCAAATTACAAATAATATGTCAGATGCTACTTCGTAATAAAATGATATCCCGAAAGGAACATCCGGTTCGTATAGTAAAGGATGGGGCAGATACTAGATGTTTCAGCCAATATTAAGATATAATCCTGTTCCCATAATCGGCACAAACTGGTTTGATTTAGCTACACTTAACAAGATTGTTCATAATATATGCAGATATCGGACAACAAACGTGATATTTCTGAAGACTGTGTCATTTGATTCATCGGATCGAAGCGATGCTGTTCAAAATAAAGCGATACAAGCCGCTGTAAACTTACCTTGTCATCCAGCCATATGATGTGTCTGTGAATTACTTTTCACCTGGTTGATCAGAGTTAAATCTGCTTAACCAACTCAAAAGTAAACTTCTCTTAACTCTCCTAAATCGACTTGCATAAATTCTGGAATTACGAAATAAGTCAATTAGATAGTGCTAATGTGTACTCTCAATGTGACCGATTGGATTTAACTACACGTTGATAATTCGAGAGAGTGAGACCACTGACTTGTAAAGGGCAATCTTGATTAAGTCCATTGTCAACTGAAAGCCTTCACTGAGAGTGTAGAGTACGAAGGAAGCAGTCAGTCAACATTGTGAGCATTGTCTTTCCAGTCCCACCCTTTTGATTTTGAACAGATTCATCTTTTAACAAGGGCGTCAGTTTACCCAAACCATGAAAATTAGCAATCTAGAATAAAGATTTCGTGCAAAGGTATATGTTTTAATTTCGAATATAATGATTTCATGCTTATTACACAGTTTGAAAAACCCCACTAGAAAATAGGAAAAAGTCAAGAAAATTGGTAAGGATATTATTTTGCTGAAAATAGTGCACTTTTTTTCTTGGCCAGGCCTTAATTAGAAATATAATTGACACAATCAGGCCTTAATTAGAAATATAATTGACACATTCAAGCCTGAATTAGAAATATAATTGACACAATGAAATAAAATCTATATTAACGTCGTCTTCACTCTTGTCCATTTAAAATGATACTAAATTTGACTATGAACTGTAGTTTCGGTACAATCTGGTCAAAAAGTCAAATCTTTTCATTATCAAAACAATGGAGTCATTGTTATTTAGTACAGGTATATAGCAGAGACTAATCCCTGCATAGTATGTCTCATGTTTGCATAGTGTGTCTCACGCTGCATAGTGTGTCTCATGTCGGCATATGGCTATGCGAAGACTCCAACTATGTTTTGTAACCATGTGAGGAAAATAACGGGAAAGGTATACTAATTTAAATGCAGGGGATTGACACGTATTATTGAAGATCTTTCATAAAGATAAGGATTGTATCTGATAATATGAAAAAAGAATTAAGTGAAATAACTTATGTACCATTGGTACAGAAGTCCATTTACTTTGCGGGTTTCTCGAGGGACTTAACTCTTTCGGATAACTTGTTGTCGCAACTTTGGTTAAGTTATCTGTTATTAAGTCGACTTAACAAACACGGTTATTTCGCCGTATGTGTTAAATTTATCGACTTATTTCTCGTCTTCATGCGGCTTATTTGTAGGTATGTCTATATGTTTGAATGATTAAATCGGCTTATTGAAATGGATAAGTGGCGAGTTGATGGCAGAAATATGCCACCATATCTTGCAGAGAGTTTTGAGGCTACGTTCGACAGACGTACATGACGAGATTCGTCGCACACGTCTATAATTCAAATTCAGTCAGGCTACGTTCGTGTCGATTATTTAAGTATGCTAGCTGGTAACGGAGAAGCGATGCAAACAGGTTAGAGTAGAAAATAAAGACTTTGATTTTGAATGTTATTACTTTGAGAAAAGTTATATAGTCTCGTTTTCTATGAGCAAATTCCCTGCTTATCTTTCTTTCTTTCTTTCTCTCATACAAGTCTGTCTGACTGGCTTGAAGTTTCAGGGATGTGACTCTCTTCCATCCTGCTCCTCCTCTCCCTCTCTCACCAGCCTGCCTGAATGTCTTTCATTTTCAGTTACTTGCATGCAAGAAGCATAAATAACAATAAACCAGAGAAATTTTATAAAATAATATCACCCTCATTTAAATTAAAACAAAATTTTTGGTTTTAAACTCAGGTGAAAAGTCACGGGGAATTTTATTTACCAAATGTGTCAAGCAAAGTTTAGTGGCAGAATTTTAAACTTGAACTTTTTAAAATTTTATTTCACTTTTTCATTTTAGTTTACATTAAAGATGAATTTGTTCAATAGAACACGGTCTCATTTTTAACATCGTGACTAAGACATGGAATGCCTCTCCTGAAATTAACGTAGTACTGGAACGTACGACAGTGTAACTCAGAATTGGCGGCTTCTGAGAGATCGTACACTTTATTTGAGGTTCAAGCCTATTCCAGAAGACGACAACATTTTTCGAAACGGAAAGAAAATATCTGTTTTAGAATGATAAGTTTCCTCAATTGAGTAGTATGGACGTGGTATGTTAACCTTCATCATGAACATTTTTAAACTTCAAAAAAGTTCATAAAATTATTGCTTATTGGCACTGGTTATTTTTCTGATCCACGGGCTTCGAAGCGCAATGAATTTGTTTTTCTGAAGTTACAAAACCATAAAATTTTTTTTTTCTAAGTCACTAAACAATCAATTAACGAAAATATTATGTCAAAAAAAAAAAAAAAATTAAAATTAAAAATAGTATTTATTTTCTAGACCGCCACCAACAGCAATTTACACCATCAAAAATCATACGTAAAAATCACTCGTGAAAACCAAAATGAGAACACACACACACACATAAAAATAATTCGATAAGTGTTTATAAGCCCTTTTAACACCCGGCTCAGCTGAACTTCGAAGGCGATTAAAATGTTCAGTTTATGTTTGATCCGGAAAATGTTGTTACACGCACGGGTATGGGCACGGCATAGACGCTTTGTATATTAGTGCATCCATTTCATGACACATAAATACTTGAATGCATCAGTCACGCGTGGTAGACAATATTTATTTATTTATTTGTTGCTTAATAGGCAGAGGGAATAAGACTAGCTTGATCTTAACCCAGAATTATCCCCCACTCTCGTTGTGCAGCTTAAGGAGTGTGAACGTATCGACCGTCTATACTCGCGTATAAGTCTCTACAAACTACATACTGCATAGACCCAGATCTGCCGTCGCATAATGCGTCGGTAGATCTGGGTCTATGCAGTTTGTAAGGACTAATCAGTACAACAAACAACATAAACCGTGATCTGCCGGCGCATTATGTCTATGATGATTGCATTTGTAGCAAATTATACGCGAGTAATACTGTACTTTGCTACCTAGCTATCCAGCGATTCAAAAACATACATATATACAGACATAGTACATATCAGGGATAATCCGTATATGTATACAGCCATGATACTTTAAATTTGGAGAGCAGATTGAAATAAAAATGGATGGTAAGGCATGCACAGGTCTGTCTTGGAGTCTACCAATGACTGATGGTAAGGCATGCACAGGTCTGTCTTGGAGTCTACCAATGACTGATGGTAAGGCATGCACAGGTCTGTCTTGGAGTCTACCAATGACTGATCCGAAAAAGTCCTTCTACCATTTATATCTGTAATGTACATACATATATGTAGATCTGTATTCGAGTTGAACAAAATACATATTAGACTAATTTCATACACATATTGAGCAAAAAAACAACCTCACTCTTTGGTGAAGATGGATTTAAGGTTACTATGAATAGTCTGTTTTATCTATGAAAACGTGACTTTTCAACATCACGTATCTATATCGCTCTCTGTTTCTCTTGTGTCATTAGGCTTATCAAATTGATTAATTTACTTCTTATAGAAGGGCTTATCATGTAGGGCACCTATGCATACAAGTGACTGCTTTCTGGCGTCTCTGCTTACACATGGTAGACAATATTAAAAGTAAGTGTATTTTACTTAACACTTCTTTAATAACACTAAACTACAGATATACATATGATTACAGTGTCCACAAATTAAATCACGCCCCACGTAGAAGATTATTCCATGTTGAACAATATATAAAAATGATGTTCATCGAATATAATGAGCTATATCGTTATAATCGAATGACTTCTTACACATGTATTGCTCGACAAAGTAAAAAGAAAATATTATGTTCAAAATATTTTCCTCATAGATCGCGATCCATTTTTTTTCTCTCAGATGTTTTACTTCCTGTTCGAATATTGTTATCTTAAAACAAGGAAACCGTATTGGACAGTCATATGCTGAGTACTTTTTGGACGATTTATGGAGCCATTTTAAGTATTTATTCTTCTTATTCTTATTCTTCTTCTTATTATTATTATTAACAGGGCTCATGAAAAGCAATCGTCCACTCGCCCTGACCGAGTACAAATAAGCTGGGCCGCTTAAATCGTTACTACGTACTCGTCCCTGGGCCGAGTAGATGCAGAATCAAACCTTGATCGTAAATCTGAGTGCATGTTCTACTCTCAACAAGCGCCTAAGTTCAACATCGTTTAACATTTGGTGTGAGTCAGTTATAAATAACTTATACCTAATCTGCAAAAGAAATTTTTTTTTTTTTTTTTTTTTTTTTTTTTTTTTACACTGGTACCTAATGTAAGTTTTGATACTAAAATGGGTAAATATTATGAACATATTATGTTGCAGTTTCACACTTTGCTATTGATTTCTTAATGGTGTTTACATTTACAGTAACACTTTTCAGTAATCTTTTCAGTTATTTAGGTGTAATTTTGATGTTTCTTTTCGATGAGCTATCACACATCTTTATGAGTCAGACCTTTGAGAAGTTAAGAGACAGAGAATATCGAAATTTGTGTGATTTTTCATTTGGTCAGGCAATATTAGTTGCCGCAGATGACCGGGATTTTCAAGACTGAAGCTTTCTTGATACATTGGCATGCCAAAAGGAGGAAGATGCTAGCAAATATTTCTATACGCATGTAATTACGTTTCACAAGATAATTTTTGCCAACTTACATTGGAAATGAGTATTTTAAGTCCCTCAGCCGATTCCCACCAACCTTCGCACAATGCATGCTGTTATAATGTATTTCTAAAGCAGATAATGTCGAGACAACAACCGATTGGTCGAAATATAGTTGGGATAAGGACCTATATATGTTCCAGTTCTTTTGGCCAATCAGAAATCTTCCTTTCATGTCTCTCGTGTATAGCTCTCCAGAATGAAGGATTGACCAAAGCGGATCATTTAGCACGAAAATTGGTGGAAACTGAGACGGTTGGAATCGTTCTTTCAAATGCAAGTTACTGAAATTTGTCTTGTCAAACGTAATTACATACTTATATAAATATAAGCTGCCGTCTTTATGTTGGCATGACAATGTATTAATAAAGCTGCGCACTTTTTAAAATACTGGTGATCTAGGGCAAGCGTAACAATGTCTGACAAGAGAAAATCATAAAATGTTGCCATTCTCTGTCACTTCACTTTTCCTATATCTAACTCATGAAGATGTGTGATAGCTCATTGAAAAGGAAAATTATGACACATAGATCACCGAAAGGTTTCACTGCACTGTAAACGCAAATATCACTAAGAAATCAAGCGTTATATGTGCAACTGCAATTTCTCGAGTTACACACCTTGTCTCTTATTATATGTTTATCTAAGGACCCATGTATCAGAATATACTATTTTCATGATTTTTACCCATTTTAGTATCAAGCTTGTACCAGATGCATGTGGTTCTTTAATAATAGAGTAAGCAGTGTAGTGGAGAAGTGTACTGTGTACAATGTGTACTGTGTACAGTGTATAATGAGTACAGGGACGAGTGCTTGGGAATTTTTTTCCTGAACCCAGTTAATATTATTATCAAATTCAATATTCTTTGATGTGATGGTTTGATAACCATTATTATTTAATGACACTGACACAATAGCTAACATGCTTCGTTGGGTCGCTCCCTTAATAAAGATTTCTAAGATCGTCAAGTGACGCGGCCGTTTATCAGAAGTACATGACAAATAGTGTGTGTGTGGGGAGCTTGACTTAGGGGTCAAAAGAGCACTTGGGAAATTAGCATTGTAACCCCATAATGGCCCTTTTGGTAAAATTATGGGATCAATACAAAATTAACATTATGACCCTATACTGCCGCTTTTGGGAAACGTATGGTGTCAGTGGGAAATTAACATTATAGTTTTGCTTTTCGGAATAGGGATCAACGGAAATTATGTAGTCAATGTGAATTTAACATATACCTATAGACCAGCAGATACTGACCAAAACACCGTCTGACTGACCAGCACCCACCTATACTGACGAGTGCCCTCGTATACTAACCAAGGCATATACCTACTGACCATCACCCACACCTACAGACCAGCACTCACGCTTACTAACCAATGCACAGTGTTACTGATTAGCAAATACACCTACTTACCATCACACACGCTACTATCCAAGCACAAACAGTCATACTGACCAACAGCCACATCTACTAACCAACACCCACGCTTACTAACCAATACACGGTGTTTTTGACCAGCACCCACATCTGCTGACCGGCACCCACAAACAGATGTGTAAGGGTGAGATGCAAATTTAGGAGGTAAAGTAATGAGGATTAACATCATATTTTCAACAAACAATCACTCAAAATCAGCATCTAACACTCATGCTTTTACAGACCAAACAGCGGATAGGAAGTCCCGTGGACAGAAAGATGCCAAGTGGTTACGTGCATATATCTGAGATTTGTATATAAAGCATTACCCCTACCTCAGATTATGTTGGCGGTATCGGTAAATTTGCATATATTGTATTAATGTCATAAATAGCTATAATAAAGGGAATCAACTTATAATAACATTGAAATCGACGTGACTTTAAGTAATGTTGAAAGGACAAAACTGTCACGGAATTTAGCGGCGACTAGAAGAAAAAAATCCGGAACATTAGATTAAAATGGCGTGGACTAAAAGTACTACCAAAATTAACAAATACAGACTTTATCGGAGACTATAAATAATGCTTAACTTACTAAACTGTCACGGAATTTATCGGAAACTTGAAGATTAGATTAAAATGGCAGAAACTAGAAGATTAGATTAAAATGGCAGAAACTAAAAGTAAGACTAAATTTCTGCAACTGTCACTGACTTAAGATGAGACTAAAAAAGGTCCGGAATAATGTAAAACATGTATGGTTTAGATTAAAAGCAGTACTAAAATTCCGAAACCGTCAAGAACTTTAATGTAGAATTAAGAAAATCCGGATTTTTAAAAAAAAATTATGGCTTGGACTAAAAGTAGTACTAAAATTTCGAAACTAATATATAACTTAGCGAAGACTGAAAAAAATCAGAAAAAGTTAAAATATATCCGAGACTAAAAGTAATACCCAAATTCCCAAATACAGACTTTAGCGGAGACTATAAATAATGCTAAAATTACTAAACTGTTACGGAATTTAGGGGAGACTAGAACATTGGATTAAAATAGCAGAGACTAAAAGTAATACTAAATTTCTGCAACTGTCACTGACTTTAGATGAGACTGAAAAAAATCCAGAAAATGTAAACAAATATATGGCTTAGACTAAAAGTAGTACTAACATTTCGAAACTGTCGCGGACTTTAGTGTTGAATAAGGAAAATCCGAAATATATATATTTTTTTTACAATTATGGCTTAGACTAAAAGTAATACTATAATTTCGAAACTAATATGTAACTTAGCAAAGATTGAATAAAAGCTTGAAAAAATTAAAATATGTCTACGACTTAAAGTCATACTAAAATTCCTATACTAATACGGAATGTAGCAGAGACGAATAAGAAATTTCCCCGAAAATGTAAAACTTGTAAGCAGAATTTTTACAAACTGCAAACAAATTTAAAAAGTTAAAAATATACAAATTACATTTTTATCAAATTGCTTAAATTAAAAGTAAACAAATTAAAAACACTATACTGAAAATGTCCGCAAAATTTTTACAGTTGCAAACAAAATTAAAAAGTTGGAAAAAGTTTTAAAATTTCAAAAAGAAATATTTATAAATTGTTAAACATATGTAAAAGAAAAATCACAACAAAGAATTTAGAAGGTTGAAATAAATTAAAACAGTTAAAAATTTAAAAAATGAAAGATTAAAAAAAGTATAAAATTATTTTTGGGGTTAGAAACCTCTGTTGCCCTGAAAATGGCCGTTGGATGTAACAAAAGTCTAGGTTGTGAAAACAATGCTATTCTCTTTTGATGCAACCTTTAGAGTGATGAGGACTAACACCTAATAACCATCTATTACCCACCTTGACTATCCAACACCCACACACACATAAACGAAACGGACGAGGGAAAGGGGAGTTATGTGATTATCACTAATACACATAATTACAATCCAACAACCACAATTACAAAAGAAAACAGATGATGGAATTGGTATAATTAAGGGTCACTCACACCTACTTATGGACAAACAAACACATTCTTACTATCCTTTACCCACGCACATGCATACAAACTCATTTTGAAAGGAGACAAAGGGTACTACTTACTATCACTTATAATTGCAATTAAAGACAGGTTATTTACTATCCAATACCAGACACATACATTCATTCAAACTCATTATATATTGTCATATATTTAAGTAGTACTATCACACATAATTATCATTCAACACACGTTATTTACTATCCAACACCTATACGCTTACATACAAACTCATTTGAAAGGGGATGCAAGATATTTAATGGGTAGGACCTCTAACACTCGTCTTTACCAACAAATACATATTTGTATCATCCAACACTCACCCTTAAAAACAAAACAGAGGAGGGTAGAGACTGGGTATTTGTGATGATTAGTAACACACATGTTTATATACATCAAATACTAGATGACCTTAAAGAGATGAGAGAGTTAAACAAAATATCTTTGGCAAAATCCAGGAGAAATAAACATGCCTTCCTTCCCCCAAAATCAAACCATCATCATCAGCAGCAGCAGCAACTGCAGCAATTACAACAAGAATAACAACGACGGCAGATGCGGTGGACTCGGACGAGGTAAAGGTTTAAGATAGTTACAACTGATGATGGAAGATCCATGTTTTTGTGTGGACTTTTTCAAGGTAACGGTCCTTTTTATTGCCGAATCCACTTTTAAAAAGAATGACTCTTATCAACGGAGCAGCTGTGTTTCCCATCATGTTGTACTCGACGTCATCGGAGTACACAAGCATCAAATTGAGTCCTTCCTTCAGTTCAGTAATGGATCGAAAATATTTGAAGAATGTGTTGTTGTTGTTGTTGTTGTTGATGATGATGTATTTTGTTGGAGTGAGGGCTGTGTTTCCACCCAGAATAGGAAACGAACTTGGAGAACATTTGATGGACAGCGTTGTGCTGTTATAAGAATCCATTTTAAGACGATAAGAGGTTGGATAGTACTCGATCAGTACACGTCTGTTCGTTTTCTCGAGTGCCTTGCGAAACTGATACTTGAAAACAGTCCAAATCGTATCGACGAGATGCGGAGCATTAAAATAATATCCTGTCAGAATTATCATGTCATACACATTCAGCCGGGAATTGGCAGCGGCCGGTGTTTTAACAGCCAGGATAATTTTTGTTAAAGTGTTCTTATACTTGTTCATTGAGTATTTCTAGGACGAAACTGATTAATCATCGGTGATATTTAAGGCTTGAGTGGGATGAATAATTTCTAATAAAGTCATTTCCCAATGAGCTTCGAGGTCCAGTTGTATGGCTTGAGGTAATTTTGGGAAACACATCCAGAGAACTGTCACAAGGTAAAGTCAAATAAAATTCATTACTCATAGTTCGATTGATCTTGTCCCCTGAGTTGAAAAGATTACTTTCCAAAGGGTCGCTGTGCCCATTATTCTTGGGGTTGTGGCTACCGTTACTGCCTTTGTCGTTGCCGTTGCTACTGTCGGTATATTTCCACGAAGGATTGGGAAGAAGATAACCAATAAATCGGCTGAATAAAACGACCCACAATTTATTTATCATCTTGTTGCAAACTCGAGTCTTCAATAGCTGCTCTAACGACACAATAACTCACGACGATGTGACAGAAAAAAGACTATTTAATTTTTAGGGACACTTTATCCACGCCACACCCACTGTTGTTTCTGTTGTTTTTGTTTTTACGACTCTTGGAGAGATTAAGAAGGTGACACAGTGTTTAACGACAAGTTCATGAATTTTTCTCCTTTTTACAATCAATGACTTGCGATGCTGCAATCCAAGAATCGAAATTGGTTGGATATACTTTCCAACGTACTTTGACTTCTTGGATAGGATGTTTTACCACTTGATCGAGAATGCATTCGATATCATGCCGTCTTTCCTGGTCACTCGTTGTAAATCGGGTAAACGAAAGGTTCCTTTTAATACTTCTCCATTCATGTCTTCTAATTTATAGACAGGCGGGTGAAGTTTTATGTTTCCGATGCGATTCCAATCTCCAGTGTTTAACACTTCTTTCATTGCTAATGGTGGTAGTGTGGGGGTGGGGTTAGGTGGGGGCGATTACGCAGTCAGAAAGGCATAATTTTACAAGATCTTTGGAAATGATTTCTTATTTGCTTGTTTGTAAGCATTCCACTAAATAATTTCTTATTGACTTAAATCCAGAACCTGTTTACAGCACACTGTTAGAACCTAATATGTGATTCTACGTCGGATAGATATAAAAACTGACAGAGAGAGAAAAAAAGGAAACGTTCTTAAGAGTAGAAATTTCATTAAACTGCTTTTTTAATATTTGGATTTGCAGCTGGGATAACCATGTAAGTAACAGACAATCGAACTACACGTATATAAAATATAGACAAAGCGCCAATGATAACAGAAATAACGTGCACTACAATTCACTTGGAAAATAAATGTGGTTGAGGTCTGGTGTGTTCCAGCTAACAGAGAACTAATCAACACTTGACTTAGGCTTCACTTGAACAATAGTTAAATCCAAAGAACGTTTGGGAAAATAACAGCTCCATGATACGTTACATTACGCTTTTACTATGATACGTTACATTACGCTTTTACTATGATACGTTACATTACGCTTTTACTATGATACGTTACATTACGCTTTTACTATGATACGTTACATTACGCTTTTACTATGATAAGTTACATTGCGCTTTTACTATGATACGTTACATTACGCTTTTACTATGATGCGTTACATTACGCTTTTGCATTTGCTCTACATAGCTGTTTTTTTTTACCTCGAACTTTTGCAGCTCTCAGTTTATAGAACACGATAATTACACTGCGTCAAAAACAAACAAGCTCACAAGTGGTCGGCGTGAGGTTTAGGTGTTTTTTAATATCGAAATGGGAAAACCGAAGTACATTCCTGTTGTGCGTCGCACGTTGAGTGTCTGTGCTTGTTTAGAAAATAATTGTTGTTTTTGTCCGTAAAAATGCAGAGTGACTCTAGTCACATGAAAAAATGAAATGATATTTAAGAAGGTTGCAAAATAATTGAAATATTAGTTTCTTGAAATGATCAACTCAGGGTCTAAGCGTTCTCATCAGTGAAGCATGCAAAAGTGTGCACTTCCTTGTATCTTTTCATTCCCCTTACAAAAAATCAAAGAAAAGATCGAAAGAGAGAATGCTCTCTATCTTTCAAACTTTTCTTTGATTGTTTGGAACACATAAAGTAGGAAAGAGAAAACACATATCACGTTCGCCGAAAATTTTAGTACTATTTATAGTCTAAACCACACAATGTTTACATTTTCCAGATTTTTTCAGTCTCCGATAAAGTCCGTGGCAGTTTCAGAACTTTGTGTAACTTTTAGTCTTGGTCATTTTAATCTAATGTTCTGTTTTTTGTTTTTTTCAAGTCTGCTAAATTTCCTGACAGTTTTGTAATTTTAGCATTATTTTTTGTCAAAATATTTTTAAATATAATATTCTTGATGTTTTTGTCAGTCTCCTCTAAATTCCGTATTAGTTTCAAAATTTTAGTATTACTTTTAGTCTAAGTCATTTTAATCTAATGTTGGATTTTGTTCTTCTGGTTTCTGTTAAATTCTAGTACAATATATGCAAATTTACCGCCACCGCCAACATAATCTGAGGTATGGTTAATACTTTATATATATATATATATATATATATATATATATATATATATATATATATATATATATATATATATATATATATATACACACACACACACATATATATATATATATATATATATATATATATATATATATGCCATAATTATAATAAATTTTATTACTATTCATATAAAATGCGAGATAGATCATTATTTGTTCTTGAATTTGCATTAGACTACGAAAACGCTATCTTTCTACAGCGGACAAGGAAAATCAGAGTACTTGACGAATCAATAGATTAGACCAATGGAATTCTTTACAGTTTTTGTCATCCTAGTGATGGGTGAGTAGTTCTTTATCTATAATTTTACAAGGAGTCATCAATTATCCATCAAGCATGCTATTCATTACACATACTTGCAGGGGGAGAAATATGGATTGGTATTAAAGGAAAACTAAAACTGTTGCAAAATGCCTACCGTGTTAAAAATGTTGCAAATATCGCCTGTAATTATAGGGCTATTTATTTCACTTCCATGAAGTTTGAAGAACATATTTTATGGGATTCCATTTCTTGCTTATAAATCAATGTGCTTTGGTCCTTAATTTATTTTCTATCTTACGTTTAATCGTGCTTCGACATAAATATCGTACAATTTTCGATTTTATAAGGAACATGTTTTCTAGCCTCAAAATCCCTAACGTTTGTGTTGGAGCCGACATTCGTTCATGGCTGGACGTCCCACGGCGGGAAACAGTATCATGCAGTGTTACAGCCGATGAATTATTCAGAGGCCGAAGCCTATTGTCGCGGGCAGATGGCTACATTAGCGAGACCGTCGTCAGCAGACGAGAACGCTTTTATTGCTGGGCTTCTTCCAGGGTCTTCCCTTTGGATAGATGCCAGGAAAATTGGTAAGTTTTTTGGAAAAGTATTTATGTACATAGATGGAAAAGATTCAATAAAGGCTTGTGATGTTGATTGATTGACTGGGAGTTTACAGCGCACCAGCACTGTAAGGCTATACAGCACCACAAAAAAGTGATACGATATATGCATGAAAAGTGGTTCACGATCAACGAGCGGTAAATAGCAAAAGCAAAACAATGCGATGGTGAAGATAATATATGAAGGTTCCCGATCAACGGGTAATGTAAACGGTATGTATAGGGGTAATTAGATAATACAAGATATTTAGGGGGATTGACAGTATACATGTTACTATGGACACTCAATAGGTTGCACACAAGCTATATTTGGATTAAATGTTAACTTCCTTCAAGAAATTTAAAATACAAAACACATTTACTGTATCAAAAAGATCCTTCGTGTGCTGAACATTGTAGTGACGATCGTGCATATGTTGGAGATCGAAATAGTCTGTCAGAAAGTTCTTCACGGTAAAGGGTTCGTTGCACGAAATGTACCCTCGTGCATCTTCGACCTTTAATATGTAAAAGTGGGTTATTTAAGTATGACCAATTCTAATTCGTGCAATGATTACTTCCTCCTTACGGATGGTTCTGTAGGAGGGAGGCCATTCACCTAAGGAGGGTTAGACCACATGAAGCTTGTTATTGACATCACCATTCCATGATGCCGGCCACTTACTAAATAAGAACGTTTTGATGCAAGGTCTGAAATCAGTGTATAGCACTTTAAAATCAGATCGGATGGTTGCAGAGATATGGCTATTCTGGCAGCGCTGTCTGATCTTTCATTACCTTTAATACCGACATGACTGGGTAACCAACATTATATTATATTGTGAGAGGTACATAACTCTGTATGTTTAATGAGAATGTTGGTCAAAATGGGTTTTCCAACATCCTATTGTGGAGTGACTGAAATACTGATGATGAATCGGAGAAGATGATTTAGTGTAAAATATTTTAAGTTTCGATATATTTCAGGCAAAAGATCTATTGCCCTGATTTCTTCGGAAAATATCGATGCACCATCCGGCAAACGAAGGTTTGTAATGTGATTTCGACTAATGAAGGCTGCTGCAGCCTTTTCACCATCCTTTGAGCCGTCGGTATAAATCCTTGTGTTATTCTTAAATTTGGAGAGAAGTTTCTTATAAGAGTTATGAAAAATGGAAGGATTTGTCTCATGCAGAGTAAAAAGTACTTTGGGTTGTTTTAGAAGCCAAGGAGTTGGCTTGGGATGTCATCCATTACCAAGAAGAAGTACATGCTTTAATTGTGTCGATCATCTTTTGGGTCCATTTTTCGTCTGTTTATATGAACATATTGGACTAGTGTCAGGTATACAACTTTTTCAAAGAATTAATATTATCTATACATCTCATAAAAGCGAATGATTTATGATTTATCAAGTACGGACGGTATATGGCTGATAATACGGTAAGACTGAAGGCCTTAAAAATGGTTGATAATACGGTAAGACTGAAGGCCTTAAAAATGGCTGATAATACGGTAAGACTGAAGGCCTTAAAATGGCTGATAATACGGTAAGACTGAAGGCCTTAAAAAGTAAAAAAGAAGTATTTTCAGTACTTGCAAACACTTAAAGGCTTTCCTAAAGAAAAGTGCAGTTTTATGAAATAGTCGTCGGTTACTTCCCTTGATATCCAACCCATTATCGACACGTATTGACATACCAATTTGCACTTTTTGCATTTTTAGACCAAACTTAAGTTGTTTTACATATCAATCCGATTTTAAATACCTGTAAAACTTAAGCAAGTAAAAAAAATGTTAATTTTCAGTTCTACTAAAAAATATCGTTTTCTGAGATGACTACTGGGATTTACATTTGCTGGATGTTGCAAATGATCGATATAGAGCAATGGTTCCCAAATTTTTGGATCGCGACCCTGAATACCATCTTTTGCGACCCAAAATGCAGTACGGTATAGGGTCGCTAGAGTCCTAGCGACCCTCATTTGGGTCGCGACCCGGGGTTTGGGAACCACTGAAAAAAGGTGTTTATAAATTTTAAAGTTATCTTGATCTTTAATGCAGAAGGAAATTGCATAGGAATTAAACTTAACCGATCGAAATTTAAAGCATTGTAAATTAATATATTAATTTTAAATAATTCATATCTGATCTTTCGATTTACTCGTATTCCAGGTGACGAGTACAGGTGGTCTGACGGCACAGCATTGACGTGGTATAAATGGGAAATCCAACAGAATGTCTATGACGACTGTGTGAAAATCAGTGGAAAAGACACTAACTGGCTAAACGTCAGCTGTCAAGGAACCGCAGCCTTTGTCTGCCAGAAAGGTAAATGCTAATAATGCAAATATAATCTTTAGGTCCAGTGAAGTTACTAACCATATCTAGATAAATAAATAAAGTTGAATACAATTGAAGATGAAAGTCTCCTATTATCTGTGTGAACACACACACACACACACACACACACACACACACACACACACACACACACACACACACACCTTCCCGAATCTTGAACACTTTAAGCTGACGCGAAAGCTCCTCCGATGGGGTCAGTATTCTTGCGCGTGAGGACCCAACAGTAAGATAATTGGACAGCGGTCTCACGTGACCTCATTGATTTGAATTGGCTGATCCCTCTGGGTGTAGTGGGGGTGGTTTAGTTGTTCAGTAGGACCCCATCACACATTCCGAACATTACCTTATGCGAGGGTAAGTAAAGTCGTATGCTCTTGTTTTGGTTTAACGGTAATTTTGCTTACTTTATAATGGCCTTGTATTCAAACGTACACAAAAAACACGTTCACTTTGCTTACTTTATAATGTCCTTGTATTCAAACGTACACAAAAATTACGTTAACTTTGACGCAATTTGATGCAGAAGATTCAAAACTTGACTGTTTCGAAGCTTCTCTTACCAAGGAATACTCCTTAGGCACGAGAGGAACTCTGCGCATTAATTTACTCATAATTATGCATGAAGAGGCTTACTAGCAACGTTGTGTTGGTGCAAATAAAGGAAAAAAATGTTTTTTGAGTTTGTTATATACTTTATTTTATAAATGATGTACGACTGCCATTCGAACTTGGTGTAAATAGCAGAGAGGTGAATATAAAAGAACTTAGGAAGCTTTAGACCTCTGCAGCAATGAATACGAAGAAGATGATGACGACCATTTTGAAATATCTCAGCATATTGCCTGTAGCCAGGTATAAGATCCTTAAATCAACAAGAATCAACATAGACAGTAGTAAGGAAGGTTCATACAATGTGAATCTATATTTTTCTAGCAGATGTAACTTCAAACAGTACATGCGCACCCGGCGGTCATGTGTATACTGTGTCGTCTGCAGCGGAGATTGCAAGCGGACAAAATAGCATGCAGCCTGGTGACACCCTGCAGTTGGAAGACGGGATTTACTATGATCTCCGTATTAACCTGACCAAAAGCGGCTTGGCGAACTGTGGGAAGAAAATTTATCTGCGAGCTAAGACACCAGGCAAGGTATGTCATTGGACTTTGACACATAGCTTCTATACAGTATAAAGGAACAAACTTAGCAGAATACATCAATGTCTCGACATCAGATGTCTCAACCATTTGTAGTGCAAGAGTGTTACAGCAAGTACTAAACTCTTCACACTGGGTATTTATTGCTTTAAGTCACACATGATTTGTTATTACGCAGCATCTCTGGACATAACACAAGAATATAACCTTATATAAAGAACAATTTTTGTAATAAGTCAGAATGATTCACTATTTATACACAACGTCTTTCTGTAACTTAAAGACAAAGCTGAGCAGGATTTGGACATCAGGCTATCACAACTGATTCGTTATTTTCAGAGCCTTTTTCGCCATAACATTCGAAAAGTGGCGAGGAATGCCGAGTAGCTGTTGCATGTTAAAATCAAAGCTTACTTGTGCAAGGTGTCTCATTCTGTCTTATTTCCAGAGCGCCTTGTCACATAATGTCATTTAGAATATCGCCTTTGTTAATATGGTCTCATGGTTCTAGGATTAATGGTCATAGATCAATTGGTCATAGGGCGTATGGTCATAGCCATATGGTCATAAGGACTTTTGGTCATAATAAATTTTGGTCATAAGGACTATGGGTTACAGGTATCAGTCATATGTAATAATAAATAAATATGTCCGCTCTTTATTTAACCGACTGACTGCTGTCAGATGCAAACATTTAATAATCCTAATAGAAGAAGTAACTTTTATTTACCGTAAACAGTATCAAGCATAATAATTCTGAAACTATAAACTATAATAATAAAGAATTACTAGGATATATATGTAGCTATTATAGAGAATTTTATGCTTTATATTTTCTACCGAGAATTTGTGCTTAAGGTAATAGTCCTAAGTATGCGACAAAAAAGCGATTACACGCAAGTATGTTATGACATCCGTTTGGTTGTACGTTGCGACGGCTCTGATGACTCTCTCTCTTAGGAGGCGATAACGCTTCAGAGCAGGTTCTTCGACTCTGGAAATCCCTTGAAGAAAAGCGGAATGTTTTGAATGAACTTGCACACAAAAAAATCAGTCACACCAAAACAAAATAATAATAGTTTTACCATGATTAAGACAGAAACCAGTCAAACAAAACCAACACTTGTTTTTAATTAGCATGGCCATTATTTTATAGCGATTTAGACAGAAAACGAAAACAATACTTGTTATGATTGGTCCTACAGAAAATCAGTCACACGAAACCAATATAATAATAGTTTTTATATTTGGGATCCTATGACCGATGGTACTATGACCAATAGTCTTTATAACCAAAATTCCTTGTGACCATATGGCGATAACCATACGTTCTATGACCAAATGCCCCGTGACCATTAGTCCCATCACCCGTCTCATTCTGTCTTATGTTCAAATCTGCGTCGTACACAACTTAAAATTTGAACTTATTTACATAATGTCTCTGTTTTATGTGCATCATCCTGTCTATACAGCTTCTCGGTCTACACTGCTGGTTTGGGTTTTGTTTAGGGCGGTCTATACTGAGCTGCTTTTAGTTATGTTTAAGGCAGTCTATAATGTGCCATGTTTAGTTATGTTCAGAACCGCACAGAAATAGCCTCACCCTAAACTTTATCGCTTAGCAGATTGGATTTATTTAATGTGTCAGTACATCTTGTCACATTATCCACAAAGCCACATTTATAGCAAGCGAGATTTTCACGTAATATATAGTTACCTGGTATTTTTTTGGCGATTTTCTGCATTACCTGATGCGAATGCTAATTATACCTATGATATCTGGTATGTAATTATTACCTGGAATTAATTAACATTTTATCCCGATAATTAAAATTGGCAGGTAGTGCGAATTCATTTTGTTTTCTTTCGCAGATATTGCATTACTTTAGATAACATACCCTTCAGGGTGGGTAATGCTGGCTAAAATTACAGTGTAAGGTAATGTATGTCATCTGATAGATATACCTTTATTACCTGATCACAAATTGTCATCACGTTACAGCCAATCGTATTAAAATAGTAAATCATTGAATCCTCACAACAACCGCCCTTCTGTTGAAAATACAATCTGCAGCCAATCTTTGTTAAAATCCGAAGTCCGATTCATCTTTGAGTGTAATAGTATACAGAATTTAATAAAGATAAACACTTCATTTTGGAAAATGTATTTGTTTTACCAAAATGAATTTGTTGTATATTAATGTGTTCTATCTTGCCACGACTCGCTTACTTCTTAGAGTGCAACTCACCAGCAGGTCGGAATTATGAAAATGATCTGTCAGAGATTATAAAAGATTTTTTAAAAAAAAGTTATAAACTTTATTGAAAGCATGAAGTATAAATTAAAATGTTTCGATTTTAAAAGAGTGAAGCAATTCTTTTATGGATCAGTATATTTCTCGACCGTCATTCCAAACTTGAAGGAAAGGTTACTAAGAAGAGAATTGTTTACCAACATTAAGGGGACAGGGCTAGGCCAATTTAACATGAGATTCGCAACTTCGTTAGAATTTCAAGACATCTGGAATCGCTTTTTATTACACGGAATCTTTATTACGACACCACCACTCCCCAGTAGGTTTTTGCCCACCAGCCATTTACGTAAAAGTGTACTAATTGCACAGTCACTTCCAGTGAAAATGACTGATTTTGTGCAGTATACGGTCACAGATTGCGATCATAAAAAGAATAAGGACTACTGTTCTCTGTTTTGTTATTTCTAAATGAAAAAAGACGCAGAAAATAGGGATGAACCGAATATACTTTATCAAACCAGGAAGTATTATGAAGAGTTTTTCGAGTAGACCATACAGCTCAATTTATTTTTTCCCAAGCATATTACAAGTGATCAAATCATCAAAAATCCTTCTAAACGTCGAAAAACGGATGCACACGTATCATTTAGGCAAATATCGTCGGAGAGAAAGAGAGAGGGAGAGAGAGGGGGGGGGGGAGAAGCCCCCCCCCCCTTTATATGGTACATAAATCTGAAGCGCAAACATAATGTAATAATCCTAGGGTATGTACTATTTGTATTTACGTCTCCGTTTATAGATTTGTTAGATTTTAGTGATTATTTGTTTGATTATGGGGAGTCGGTGCTTGGAAGATATTTCTCAAACCGAGTAATTAGCCAATTTCTAGGAGTAGACGTCATAATGTACAGTATTCACGAGACTTTACGACAACATGGATTAGTTTCGTAAAATGGACCCTCCCTAATTTAATAACATAGGGAATTATCTAGATAATTTTAGGTATATGTGTTTAGTAATTTGAGATAGGAATAATTTTTTGTATTAGGTGTTTCGGTCGTGTTTTGTATTGCATGGCGTGAAGTACTAATATTCGCCTTGGAAAGACTTACTGATGAGTCATACAAACGTGAAACAAGAAAAACCATGCAAGTATGAAATTATTACAGTTTCGTGATGTGTGGTCATTATGTGATTAGAGGAAAAGTATTTGTAGCATTTGCTCGTTTAAGAACCCTTACGTTGACAACGATTGTTGTCTTGAGGTCCTAGGAAATAGGAGAAACATGGACTTCAAAGTCCGACTCACGCAGAAGTTGTTTTATTCGCTCGATTATGAGACCCCTTGCGTTTAACAATATATCTTAAATCATTGATATATAATGAAGAAAAAAGAGATGTAAATATCAAGCAGAACATGGCAAAATATTATGATTTCTGATTTGAAAACAAACCAATATAACAGATCATGATGTCGTAACACCAGTAAATGAATGGGACAAGAAACATATGCAGGTAGAATATAGTGATGGTGAGATATCATTACATTAATAGGCACCTAGATACATACGTATATGCAATTCATATATATATATATATATATATATATATATATATATATATATATATATATATATATATATATATATATACATATATAACGAAATTGAAATTAGTGGTTGACAAGGGTGGTTGACAAGGGTGGTTAGCAATGATGGTTGCTCGTGAGTATTTTGTTGTTAACATTTAATTCCTTCGAATTAAGGTTCAAGGTGAAAGTCAACAAATTAAATTAGGTTTGCAGCTAGAAAACACTTCAAAATTGTACTTTTGTGCTAGTGCTGAAGAAAAAATAAAACACAGACAAAATAAAAGCATAGATGAATTCAGAAACACAGATCCAGACAACTCAACTCAACTCAACTGAACTGAACTCAAATCAAAAGTTAGAAAATACACAGAGATCGCGCTTCTGCGTTGGAATGCACAGTATCTTCGTAATTCTTTCCAATAATTGTCATCATTTGTTTTTCCTCAAAGGCACTTTTGAGGTCTGTAAGGAGAACTCTGATTGGCTGATTTAGGTAATGGTAGATACATTATGCAGGTAATGGTAGATACATTATGCAGGTAATGGTAGATACATTATACAGGTAATGGTCTATAGTTGGTAACAATATAATACCTCAGTTTTTGTAAATTGTTCGTTCCATAATTAGCATTAGCTTCAGTAATGCTCTTTCTCATAAAAAGATACATAAATTTGCTATATATTCTGATTTGAATTATCAGGATATAATGCGAATTAGTGTTAGGAAATATATAGACACATCTGATCTAAACAAATTGTATGTGAGGTAGAAATATATTCCTTTACATTTTGTGTATTTCGCTTGCGTTTCAATTGGCATTACCTACCCTGAAATCTGATTTATCGAAGGTAATTCATAGGAACCTTCCGTAAAATTCACAACAATTCAGGCAATATATAACTATTTGGAAATAATGTTAATTAGGTGAAGGTAATATATAGATATAAATAAACTAGGCTTTTATAAAGGTAACTATCTATTACCTAAATCTGTGAATTTCTCTTGCGCTAATTTGTGTTACCTACCATGATACCCAATCTATCTAAGATAATTCACAGATACCTGCCTCGAAATTCTCAAAAAGTGAAGACACATAAAAATTTCCTCTAGATAATAAAAAATTTTCAGGTAACATGTACATACCGGTCGGGTAATATGTAGATACCGGTCAGGTAATATGTACATACCGGTCAGGAAATATGTACATACCGGTCAGGTAAAATGTACATACCGGTCAGGTAATATGTACATACCGGTCAGGAAATATGTACATACCGGTCAGGTAATATGTACATACCGGTCAGGAAATATGTACATACCGGTCAGGTAAAATGCACATACCGGTCAGGTAATATGTACATACCGGTCAGGAAATATGTACATACCGGTCAGGAAATATGTACATACCGGTCAGGTAAAATGAGCTGATCTAAGAACAGATCCAAATGTTGGTCCCAGTCCGATACTCCATGAAATAGGACGCTATGCCATTTTTTGAAAATGCAAAATCACACGTTTCATTGTTTGATCAGGTAATATTGACAGGAAATACCCACATCCAGTATTCTGGTAACTATATCGATGTGGAAGGGATACAGTTTACAGGCTATACTTCACATCCGGAAGTGGCAGTCACATTTGGCAAGGGAACTCACCACAACCGCTTTGCAGAGAGCGCCATTGCGAATTTCAATCCAAGCAATACGCCACATAAACACTTATGGATGGAGGTCTGGGGATCACATCATACCATAGAGAGGTAGAAACATGTTTCCTGGTTATTTTACATAAAATTATGAATGTTAAAATAATGGGTGAAAGGAAAGAATCAAAAGGTACATAGCTTCCAACTCCACGTTTGAAAGTAATACTGATGCAGCTTTGAAATACTAAATACTAATATTACTATCGAATACATGTAATACTGATGCAGTTTTGAAATACTAAATACTAATATTACTATCGAATACATAACCTTAATACTATCGAGCTATTCTATTGGAGTTTCTCTCTCTCTCTCTCTCTCTCTCTCTCTCTCTCTCTCTCTCTCTTGGTTACTGCATATGACTCAAACAATGGTGTTCATTCTCTTATTCTCACAATCGTAGTAATGCAATTGAATTTAATATGCATGAAATATTGTAGATGTTAATATTCATTTATTTAAATTATTCCAAATGTACAATATAAAAACAAAACGTTTGAAGTACTTAATGAGTATTCCAACAGTTGTTTTAGATTAGTGTATCAATATATATTCTCTTATATTATTGAAATGATAATTATATTTTTTCAGTGGTCATTATTTACAGTTTTGATACATTTATGCTCATTGTATGTGAGCTGTTTGGCTAACATATGCCAGACCAGACTCATTTAATCTCTCTCTCTCTCTCTCTCTCTCCATATTTTAAATATCGTCATTCTGTGCATTTTGTATATTGTGACATATTAATTGAATATAATCTCATTTTTTTAAATGCATCATTCCATTTTTTTGTTTTGATCACTGTTGTGGTAGGGCTTGTTGAAACTTTTAGCCCGACTCCATTTACTTACAATTTCTAACAAATAAAGTATAGTTGAACCAGACAAAGAAACATTATAGATTCCCCATGTTGTTCAAATACATTATTTGTATGTCTTTTCTAAGCACCAGTTTGTTGCTCTCTTACGAAAAATATGTATTACACGCTCGACTTGTAATTACCCTTATCTTTGGATCTCATTATTTGTAACATCACACCATAATTCTACTTAACTTCAAATATTCTTCACAGTGAAGGAAAGATTAATGTCTGCAATAATTCCATACTGGGAAATTTTTTAATACTTTTCCGGGTAAATTTTCTGATTATCATTATTTGAGTTCTATTTATGTGATCCAGGAACGCCTTTGTCGGGAAGACTTATCTAGGTGAAATGTTGAGGGTTAAAGGTGATACCTCCAACACTAGAGAATCATGGGGACATCGATTCGCTTACAACTATTTCGGACCCAGGTCCGTGCCGGCAAATGGCGGGGAATCGATACAGATTGGATTGGAAAACCACCAACACCTTCTGGAGACCGTCGTGGAATACAACTACTTCTTCGGGAGCCTAGTCAATCATTCGGGAGATGTGGAAATTATCTCCATAAAGGTTTTATACATTTCTGACGAATTCAGTTGGAATTTTACTAAAAGGTAGTTGTTTCATTCTCTGTCGGTAAAGTCAAACAATCCAGAAATATGTCATTCAGCCGAGATGATTTGCTACCGGGTTTCAGCAAAGACGTTTGGTTACCCGAGTAGCGACACTTTAGTCAAGAGCTAGCCTGGGTCATCCGACCCGCTTCGGTTTTCATCTCAATCCAATGGAAAGCCAGTCAAGAAGAATGTTAGAAGATCAAATTTAAATGCAAATTAGCTTAGCGTCATTTTTACATATTGCAGTTTATAGCGTCATAAACTTGATGATGTCAATAGTTTCTCAAGGGATGAAGTCAAAAGATATCCTCTTGACATAAACAGTCTGCAAATTTGCTTGAGTTTTCCCGTCGACTGATATCTGCATATTTTCTGTACAGATACAGTTTAGGCAGGCTGAGTCTAGTCGAGACCTAGCCTGCCCTACCACAACTCGATTCACACTAGTCCTGCCATGACTAGGCCGGGTCGGTCACTGTGGTCTCACGGAAAAGCACTTTACTCTGAATTGGTCAGCACCATCGTCATTTATGTGTTGGTATGCTGCTAAACACCAAACCAAGCCAAACCGATTAGTTGTGTTTATTATTTGCAGTTTATAATCTTATTTGTAAGGACAGCGAGTGTGAATGCGTGAGAAAGACATCAGTATGGCTACTTATTAATTAATTATAAAGATACCGATTCCGTTCCGTACCAACGAGGCAAATACGGACTAAATCTTCGTCTTATCCTTGTTATTCTCTCTCAACGTGAACTCATTCCTGCTCTCAGACGATGGGCTGCTGTCAAGATGCCGATATAATTTTATTGAGACAACATTGTTCAGTAGCAGCTACCCCCCCCCCCCCCCAAAAAAAGAGGAATTAATGGAAAAAACTGTGAACACTTGACACTTAGGTGATACTTGTTTATGTTTAAAAGGATGGAATGATTAACAACTGCAGTGCAGTTTTAACTCGCTTGGTTGTTATAATGAAAGAAAAATGACATTATCAAGACGAGTTTTAACCGATCGAGAATGTGGCAGTTTGATTACGAAAGTCAATTTAACTAGTATTTCTGTTGCATTCTTTGTCTTTTGCAGTCCAGCAATAACACGGTGCGGTATAACACGTTTGTCTTTTGCAGTCCAGCAACAACACGGTGAGGTATAACACGTTCGAAGATTGTGGTGGATTGGTATCATTCCGATTTGGTGACATTAATGTCGCCGAAGGAAACTTCTTCATTTGCCATCACGTTGACGGATGTGGTGGTGTGCGCATGCGTGGAAGCGATCATAAAGTCATCAATAATTATATAGACGGTGCAGCCGGTAAATCTGATGCACGTGGAGGAATCAACCTCATTTCGGACGAGTCTGTAAGTAGTTGTAGTAGTAGTAGTGGCGGTGGTAGTAATGGTAGATGTAGTAGCAGTAATAGTAGTAGTAGTGCAAGTAATAGTAGTAGTAGTAGCAGCGGCGGCAGTAGTAGTTATGATAGTAGTAGTTGTAGTGGTAGTAGTTAGAGTATAGGTATAGGTGTTGGTAGCAGCAGCAGTAATGGAAGTATTAGGACGTATAATTTGGTAGTCAAAAGTGACTCCTATGGTCGTTAAATTTGAAAATTCTAACATATGATATGCATATGCATGCTCGAGAACCGAAATTTAAGGAAAGAAAGAAAGAAAGTAAGAAAATCACTGCTTAACTTCACTCATATATGCTTTTGATTATGCTGCAAAGTTTGACTAAAAATACTTTCTCATTTCCTACTACAAGTAGTGGTAGACATTATTACTTCCAATGTATTCATTAGTATTCATTTAATACAGTAAATAGTAAACATGAAGGTACTTACTTTGTTGTTAACGTTCTTTTGAAATAAACAAATAAATTCGAACTCCTTCTTCTAAACAGGGTAGCCGGAATATAATTGCGTTCAACACATTATACAGTTGTGATACATGCATACAAATTGGAACCGGAAGCGGTAAACACACATTATCTGACAATATTTTCTCTAACAACGTGGTCCAGGGACACAATTCGCACTCTTACCTAGTATGGTAGGTACTTTTCAAATGTACTTTATGGGCCCAGTCTACTTTTGCGTTCATATACATTTTATTGCCGAATAATAAAATTGCCGAATAATAAAATATGAACAATATTTTATCTGATGCAATTTGAAAAAAAAGATTATCGAGAAGCTCCCCTTGATTTTAAGGTTTTAAATAAAAGTGGGAAGAATTCATCTGCAACAGAAAAAGAAAGAAAGAAAAAAATAATTGAATGTTGCAATCTGTAAAGAAAGTGGGCTTGCTAAATATATATAGTGGGAGTGGGATGGAGGTGGCACAGGATATCAATATCTCATCATTTTAGTGCATATTTCAGATCGTAATAATACAAAAGATTCATTATTACTATGGAAACATTCAAAACCAAGCAATAAATCTAAATAAACTTTCAGTACAATATGAAGGTGACACTGAAGGAAAACAATGACTGGTTTACAAGCTTTGTACTCCGTCTTTCTGTCTGTTTTACAGGTCTGGCTCAGAGAATAATACCCTATTTGAAGCCAATGTAATGCATACTGGCCAAATAACAAACCAAAAATATGGGAGCAACATCTTTTCGGATCTACATCTTGTCAAGAATGATTTGGGCCTTTACGTCCCTGCGCCAGGCAGCCCAGCTGTTCAATCAGCATCAGGTTCATACAGCCACGTGGTTCATGACGATGTTCTCGGGAGAGCGCGCACGAATCAACCGACAGATAAAGGTGCAATTTTGTCAGACATATCAGCGACTGAGCATGCGCACAGAAAACCTTTACACCGAGGGGATGTGGGACCGACATGGGCACCAGATGATTCACATTTGACCGGTCACTAAGATAGTTGGATTCGTGTTTAAATGATGTTTGACTGCTTGCTTATATTATCGTATTGCTTTATTAAACTATCATAACAATGTAAATATTCCTATAACTGGTTTATAATCAATCTCAGTAATTTTCGGATAAAAAGATCGAGTATTTCTAGCTTGTATTAAAAAAATAAAAACTTTGATCTTTAATCTTGAACATTTTTTCCCGTGTTTGATTGCATTTTTTGCTTTTTTCTTTTAATGGCAAAGCAACTCCGGCATGGGATATTTGTGTCAGTCCGTCCGTTTATCCATCGGGCGTCAACGCTCACTTTAGGTTTTCCGTATAGAGCTCAGTTTCTCAGGTACTGGATTTCCATAATAAATCAGTTTCTCTGGTACTTTTTTCCACAAATTTCTTTTACTTCTACAATCATATATTATTTAACTAAACGTCAATAAACTATGTTTTAAACAACAACAACAAAAAATCAGTTACATGTTAGTTTATCGGGTTGTACGAAAATGGTATGACTATCTTTAACCCCATACACTCTGATTCGTATGTAATGCATTTATTACCACTTAAACATTATACAAACTTTTATGTGAAAAAACCCCCACATACAAATCTCTTACAGTTTTTGCCATTGTTGGCTATGCAGACGATTGTTTAAAAAAGAGTGCACTAGTTGTAGCAGTTACCTCCCTTGCCCCCCCCCCCCCAAAAAAAAAAAAATAGTGGAAAAGTTTTGATCTCATCCATTGAGAAAGTGTTGACATCATCGAGATTATGATGGGTGTATTCATCATGGAGGGTACTGCTCATCATGTTCAAATATATTAATCCACAAATTTTCTACACTAATCTTACGCAAAACTTTGCAAAAGTGACGTAAATGATAAAATTAATTGCTTGTAAATAGCAACAGTATGGATCAATAACTATGCATGACAAGTTTCCACTTAAAATCCAAATTAAACGAGAAAATGCAATTAAAAAGCTCTTACATATTCTTTCAATGCTTGAAATTACGATAGTGAATTACATATTTTACTTTTTTCAGTGTAAATAATAACTTCGGTAATGTTGGTTTTATTCTTTTCTTCTCATATATCAACTGTTTTTGTAGTGATCGTAAATCTTCCATACTTGGTATTATTTTTCTGGTGCCAATGGGTAATCTTTAAGTCTACTTCTAAAACACCGCCAGAACCTTCATCACTTTTTCAACATATTTATTTTTTAATTTTTATTTGTGTCTTGGTTGTCCGTCTACTTTTTTACAGGCATGAATTGACCCATGGACCACCGTCCTTCGTCAGAACATGTTCAAATGTCTATACGGTACTCATGATTGGATATAGCATATCTTTTTGGTATCATGTTCCAATGTATATACGGTACTCATGATTGGATATAGCATATCTATTTGGTATCATGTTCCAATGTCTATACGGCACTCATGATTGGGTATAGCATATCTATTTGGTATCATGTTCCAATGTCTATACGGGACTCATGATTGGATATAGCATATCTTTTTGGTATCATGTTCCAATATCTATACGGTACTCTTGACTGGATTTAGCATATCTGTTTGGTATCATGTTCCAATGTCTATACGGGACTCATGATTGGATATAGCATATCTATTTGGTATCATGTTCCTATGTCTTTACGGTACTCATGATTGGATATAGCATATATATTTTGTATCATGTTCCAATCTCTATACGGTACTCATGATTGGATATAGCATATCTATTTGGTATCATGTTCCAAAGTCTATACGGGACTCATCATTGGTTTTAGTATATGTATTTGGTAGCATGTTCCAATGTCTATACGGTACTCATGATTGAATTTAGCATATCTGTTTGTTATCATACTACTTCCTTCTCATATACCAGATTTAATCATTATAAATATATCATTATTAGCTAATCCCTCTAATTCTACTTATGTTAACATATCATTATTAGCTAATCCATCTCATTCTACTTATGTTAACGTATCATTAATAATTAATCCCTCTGATTCTACTTATGTTAACGTATCATTAAATAATTAATTCCTCTAATTCTACTTATGTTAACGTATCATCAATAATTAATCCCTCTAATTCTACTTATGTTAACGTATCATTAATAATTGGTCCCTCTAATTCTACTTATGTTAACGTATCAATTATAATTAATCCCTCTAATTCGCTTATGTTAACATATCATTATTAGCTAATCCATCTAATTCTACTTATGTTAACGTATCATTAATAATTAATCCCTCTAATTCTACTTATGTTAACGTATCATTAATAATTAATCCATCTAATTCTACTTATGTTAACGTATCATTAATAATTAATCCCTCTAATTCTACTTATGTTAACGTATCATTAATAATTAATCCCTCTAATTCTACTTATGTTAAGTTTAAAGAAGCACCATGCGCTAATCCTGGTGCATTTTAAAAATGAGCTGGATCTAGTTTATAATTTTGCAAACAAATAGTTCTAAATTTTTCAAAACTATTGCACAACATTAAAGTATTTGTAACAACAACAAAAATGTAATAATTGTGATATCATCAAGATTTTAATTTAAAATGTCCAATGACATCATTTGCATATTGGTAGTTATCATCTTTTATTCCTTCACCTCTAAGACTTTAATAAAATTATTATATTGGTCGTAATTTGGTTTCATTTTATAAAAATAATAAATCTACTCACATGAGTAGATGTCTTTCTTTAAAATCTTTGTTCCATTTCGTTAAGATTTTGTTTTCCTGGAAGGGGGCGGGGAAGGGATTGTTGCTTTTTTTTTTTTTTTTTTTTTTTAAAAAAAAATAGCTTTTCCATTTTTTGAAATATATGAACAATAAAATGTTTACTAAACGAAATATATTTTTCGTTTTAATTGGAATTATTTGTACTTCTTTATCGGTATCATTTTTATGGGTATCCCAACCTAATAAAATAATGAATAAAAAGTTGAATTTATATTTGATATTTGTAATGTGAATTATTTGAAGGACCTCTATACTTACTAGGTAAATGATAATGAACTCTTAGTTTGTTATTCTCGTATTCACACGTAATTTAGTTTTCACAAATATGACATATGATGGTATAATTTTAGTGATTATATGGTCTGTTATGTACATTTAATGTTAATTGATCATAAAAATAATTTAAACTTTTTTTACAAAAATACCTTTTATCTGTGCACTTGTTTATATGAGATAATATCAACCTTAATAAATGATTAATCCCACAAAAATATTTTTCTCCATAAAATAAAATCTACATGTCAACATAGGAGTATCTGTCTCCTTTTGTAAGTTTAACCAGTCTTATGTAGTTTCTCTCAGCACCTTTTTCAATCAGCTCTGTGGATTCACGTTGTTCACTTCTTTCATCTAGTGTCTCATGAACATTTACTAATAATTATATATTTTTTCAAATGTATTAATATCTCTTATTATTTTCCTTTTTTGGGTAAGGGAAGGAGACATGTGTTAAATCAATATCCATACTTATCAAGGTATTATTTTGATGGTCAGTGTTTGTGATATGCAAGAGGAGATACAATTGATTACATGGCCCAAAAAGTATCATTAGTATTAACGTTAATATGGGCTTATTTGACTTTACCCATTGTGTTAATTCTTTATATAATCGTCCTCCAATAGGTTGGTATTTATCTACTTGTAATGTTGAGAAATATATTTTATCAAGCAGTCAGTCTGTATCAACATTCTTTTTCTGTCAAAATTTCATGTGTAATACATCAAACTTCACATGAAGTATTATTTGGTATCTGACCTCTGTTTATTATGTTAAAAGGTTTTGTTTTGTGATACCAGATTGTATATAAGTAATACTTGTGTAAGGTATACCAGATTCTATATAAGTAATACTTGTGTAAGGTATACCCTAAATATTTTCTCTTTATCTTCCAATTTGCAGACAACCAGGTCAACTGATATCAACTGTCTCGCTTTAAAAATCTCCTCTGTAAAGTTAGGTAGATAGCCTTTTGAAAATATAAATTTATATTTTGAAATCCAAACCGTCTGATCTATTTTATGTTTTGAAATCCAAACCGTCTGACCTATTTTATATTTAGGCGTTTCATAGAGATCGGTATAAAAAATCCGAATAAGTTAAAACAGATTTTTCTTGCTTAGACTTGGGTTACGTCTGTGTTAATAAGTTAATACAGGTTTTTCTTGCTTAGACTTGGGTTACGTCTGTGGGTCCATGATAAGTATCGTTATATCCTCGACCAATTTAGACAATTCATCTACCCATTGTGTAGTTTCGTTTGGTGTAATATTTCCGCATTATTATTTTCAAAGTTGCATGGAACATATCCATTAAAGAGGCTTTTTTGTCAAAGTACGTAGACAATATTCAGTGTTTTCTTTTTCCAGTAATTCATTAAGCTTTCATTTTTAAAATGCTTTCCTTTCATCAAACTGTTTCTTAGTCACTTTTCACTCTTTGATGATACCTTTAAATGCATCATATGTATCATCATCTGTTTTCGACTTCACTTTTTCAGCCCATACATATTTTGAAGAAAATATCTGCCAAAGTCCAGATGTATTTATATCCATTTTTATCCTTGTGGTATGCTTGAAAATCAACTATATCTGCCTGCTATTGAGAAACAATGTAATTTATATAAACCCTTTTGCATAAAAATCTTTTATTGGTTGCTTGTATAATGTGCATTTAGATTGTTGAGTCAACCATTGTTTCAATTCAGTGTATTTGATATTCTTCTTCTTGTCCTGTTTAATTGTTCCAACAATTGTTTGATGTGTGTGTAAGCTACTGGACTTTCTGTATCATTGTGTAAATACCAAATATATTGCTCCTCTGTCATTTATTTAAAATTTTCTTTTATTTTTAAATAACCCCAGTTGTGATAAATTCTACAGTGTTTGGAGAAGAGATAGGCTTAGTTTACTTGCTTTACTTTCTTCTACTTTCCAGTTTAGATGGAGTAAAATAATGGCCTAATAGAGTCTTGAAAATAACGTGCGAGAAAATAGAAAACTTGCCTTACCTATCTCTTTCATAAAGATAATTCTTTAGTGTTTAAAAAAGACTGGCGATTTACAAATAACTTTAAATGGTCATGATACTGAAGTAAGGAGCTCTTTCATTCTCCTCTGTAAACAATGTAAACCTGTAAAGTACTTTCAAGAGGTATTCTTTTTTATTTTATGCAAATAATTTTCTAGAATCTTTTGCAGTGCTTTTCTTGAAACCTTGAAAAACTTAATACTTTTTCTAAATCTCTATACAGTAACTCGACAAAAATGGACGTGGAATTTACAAACAGTAAGGTTATAGTTAAAACTGTTTCAAATATTTCTATATATGAAGTAGTTTTAATAGCATCAAGGTTAGAAATGGCAAGAACTTATTATTTTTTAAAAAGTTCTGTACAGTGACTCGACGAAAACATATGTGGAATTTACAGAAAGTAACGTTAGATTTAAGACTGTTTCATATATATATATATATATATATATATATATATATATATATATATATATATATATATATGAAGTAGTTTTGATAGCTTCAACGTTAGAAATGGCAAAGTTTGGCATTTAGATGAAATCATTAATTAGTTTGGCATTTAGATGAAATCATTAATTAGTTTGGCATTTGGATAAAATCATTAATTAGTTTTAAATGTTTTTTAAAAAAAGACGCTGTAAGCTATCAAATGTTAAAGTTTCAGTTACGAGAGACCGCCCTGCTGGTCTGTTATTATAATCTCAGGATGATCTGTAAAATGTAAATTAAACATTTAATGCCTTTATTCCGTCTAATTATTTCAATTTATAATTCCCACCATCATTTGTATGACCTTGACCGTTGTTTAAAATTTTATAAAAGCCCACCTCGTTCTCTACAGATTTTGCCCCTGGGGGTAGTTATATCAAAACTGCGCAACGTACCACCTCCAAGAGAAAGCCACTTTCTTGCGGCAACTCTTTATCAACCCTTCGCGATCCGATTTTGTGCTCCGTAAATTATTAATTTTCTTATTTTTTTATTTTTGTTGCTATCGTGTCAAGCGGGGTTTTTTTTCTGCGTATGTTCTATATAAGGCCAGTTCATACCTGGGGTCTATCATGCACGAACATCACAAAAGACCAACTCCCCCTATAGTCCTTCTGACTGCTTAGGTTGCTTCATGCGTTCGTTTGGTAACTTTCTTTCGTATTCTTTTGTCCAAATTTTAAATTCTTTCCTAATCGTGTTGTACGTTTATGCTGTGGCCGTCTGTAGACAACGAGATGATTATCAGTTATTAAAGATGCTAACTTCCTTATACACTGTTGCTGTCACCGTTAATTCTTCTTTACTTTGTGGTTCATCTTTATATGTGGTTTTTTGGTCAAATATATTAAGAAGTACTTACACAATTTATGATATTCTAATATACAAAGAAGATACAATTCAATTCTTTACTCGTAGTTCATTCCTTTTTCATTTTTCATTCGTATTTAAAAAAAAAACAAATAAAGCAATAAGCTAAAGTCAGTTAGACTTGGTTCTCCAAAAATGTATTGTACTGATGTCAGATATCCAATATCAACCACTGTATAGATAAAAATTTAATGATATTTTGAAAACTATTCAACCATATATTAATAAATACCTTTATTACATGATTAAAAATGTAATTTACAGTGTATGACATACAAGCAACCATAATATCATTACTGCAAGGTTGTACATTTTTTATCACGTGTACATACAACGCAAATACAGCGTGCAAAAATTTCTAGAAATATATTTACTTTCTTCATCCAATGATGGCGCAGTCAACTGAATCAATAGCGTGAGCAATAAAACAAAAATTAAATGCACTAACAAATATCTAAATTTTACGAATGTGGTACATATCAATTATCTCCCTTTGACAAATATTCCTTTTGCCTAATATCTATACTTTGGTCTACGATACGGTGTTTAAAACCTTGTGCGAAACAAAATTTTCCTGATCATATATAAACTAAATATTTTAACTGTGTTACGAAGCTAATCTAATTCGAACGTTAGTCGTGCTTAGAAACACTTGCATCGAATTCCGATTAATGTTGTTTTTTATGGTTAAAAATTGCAATGTTGGTGGCCTAACAAATTACTATATATGTGGTTTATTTTTGTATGACCTAATATTTCTCATAATTAATGGTTCTGATAATTTAATAGATGACCATTGTGGCCTACACAAAATACAAAAAGCTTTATGTTTTTAGAACTTTCACAACGTTAAAATTTTCTTTTACGGTGGCTTTATACATTTGTCTTATCTACTACTAGTCTCATCTAGATTCTCTTGTACATATCGTACCCTCAAGTCCAAGACTATAACCGTTCATTAATTTTCTTTCTATTTTACCTTCTGGCTTTATTATTGATCACCATTTTCATGGAATAGTTAGATAACTATTATTTCGACGGAACATTCTCTCCCCGAAACGATCTCCCCACCCCTCCCCCATCCTCCAACCCAACCCAAGTCATTGTATTCTCGTTGTTTACTTGATTTCTAATAATAACGTGTCAATTATTGAATTCTTTTACAAGCACTTGCATCACAAATTGTTCTAATTCCTACATGTAAGATTTTAAAAACATTTATTTATTGTTCTTGTGCGGAGCCTGCGAGCAAACCATTATTTTCGTTTTATGTAGCCCACAGCTTTCTCAAAAGCGCATGTCTTGAGGTCTGGATTGTACTATATTTGATGCGAATGAGGATTCGGATTGGTCCTACAACATTATCTTTGCCTTCTTATGGAGTAATCTTTTCATCTATAGTGTTCGTCTATATCTATATGGTCTTTGGTTGGCGTCATATATTTCGTACACCCCATTACAGACAATATTGAGGAAGTTTAAAGTTTCCAATGCGTTTTTCTTGTGTAGTTTTCTTGCGTTTACCAACCAAAGCGTGCCATAGTCGAAGACCTGCAGCGGACCATAGGATACTCTCTACTTCTTTACACCACTACCTGTTTTTCCAGTAACATCGACTTTGTCAGTAAATGGAATATGACATCGCGAGTCACCACTGCGGCCATACGGAATGTTGTAAGCAGATAACGTATGCGATATTTTTCAGAAAGTTTTGGAATTAGGCATACGCATGGAAAACCTTGCACTAACGTGTTGTTGGACCCATATGGATACGGATGGCTTCGAAATTTCGGAACCATTAACTTTTATTACGCTTTATTACTATAATTAAACCATAATCAGAGAGTAATTATTCCAATTACCCATTCACGATGTTGTTTTTTTTAAAACAGATTCAGGTCTTAATTTGTTTTTAAAGTTTTAAAAGGAAAAAAAGAAAGAAAAAACAGCTTGCATCCCATATATCAAAAGAGTGAACTAGTGCAAATGTCATGATAAAAATGTGGAATATTTTGTTTTTTATGCAAGATTTCAACAGAAAAGTTGTAATTTGAATGCTGTCAATTACATATATATAGTATTCATTTAATACTACGATTTTGTAAATAAATATGCACGAAGTTTATTGTGTTGTATCATTTCACTGTGGTTTTATAACAGTGGTTTTGATACAAGTCAAACACCAAAAATGACGTGATATCGTTTTAATAAACTTGGGAAAATTGACAAGATCTGTGCAACATGCAATGGCCAGTAGAAGTTTTATTTTTACTACGTTAGATGGAAAGCGGAGAGATCTCTTGATGTCATCTTCACCCTACAATTTCGTCACCGTCCAAGATTGGGCTGCAAAATTGTCAATTTGGAAAGCATTCATTATAAACATGTTAGACGTTTTTATTTGTGTGTAACAGAAAGTCTTATGAACATGCCTTTAAAGAAGCAAGGTCTTATGACTACCACTAGATAATGGATTTAAGCAAATTAAAATCCCAAATTCATACAAACAGTAATTTACTGGTTATATTATTGACACAATATGGATATAATTTTGTTTTCATACTATTCCATCCGCTTTGTATTCAGCGTTATTTTCCCCTCCCATCTCTCTCTCTCTCTCTCTCTCTCTCTCTCTCTCTCTCTCTCTCTCTCTCTCTCTCTCTCTCTCTCTCTCTCATATTATATAGTTATTGAACTGATATTATGGCATCTGAGACCACAAGTCTAGCGTATTCACAATATAAGATAATATGCATGTTTGATACTCTGAGTAAGTCCTGTCTAGAGAATGCCATGATAATCGGATACGGATAAAAGAAAAACCCTTTTCATTGCTTCAAACGATAAAGCTGAATGGACGACGAACCTTTTCTCACAAATATAGTGCATCGGAATAGTGCAGTCCATATCATTCCAAGTCCCATCTGTGTTCATGTCTAGGCAGTCTTCTTTATTAGCGCCCGAATCGGTGGGTTCCCCGCTATGCCAGTTTGTGTATGAGCTGTTGAATAAAGTTCGACTAGCAGTCCACATCCACTTTCCCTCAGACTCCACGTCATTTCCGCCCAACCAAAACGTCACTCCTTTAAATTTTTGTTATAGGTGATTAGTTCATTTAGGTCTTTTTGATTTGCAACTTATATATCCTGGAGTTATCAGTTTTTACGCACTTCAGCACTTACTTTCCACTTTTTAGAAATATACTCCATTCAGATTGATACCCGTCATTTCATTTGAAACATTAGCTATTGTAGTAAATTATGCATTTTAAGTGTCAATAATTTATTCCCCGATACTCTTCTTGGCATGCTTACAACCAGAGGGCCCCTTGTCGGAAAGTTCGTGTTTCACGTCAGATGTTTTGAGGCACTGCCCCAGAATTTACTTCTGCCCGTTACACTGTTGTACATAAGATCTACGACAAAAGCATATAAAGATAACATAAAGTAACTTAATTTACAATTCCTCAAGCTTTTCTTATTTTCATCATAATTTTAATTTCTGTTTACAAGCTAAAAGAATCATGTTGAAAATTGTTTAATTGTTAGCAAAAAATATTAGATTTATTGGACTGCAGTGAATTTGTTTTGGGAGGGGGTGGGGTGGTGGTAAATTTTCAATAAACCTAGAGAATATCCCAATACTTAACTATCCCATCAAAATTCAAGAAATTAAGAATTTACTGTTACAATGGAATAAGCGCGTTCTTACACCACTTGTAAAGATAGCAGTGATAAAATTTCTTGCGATCTCAAAAATTTCTCACCTTTTATTAATGTTACAAAATCTATCAGAACAGGTACTTAATGAACTTAATACACTCTGTTACAAGTTTCTATGGAAGGGTATTGTGAGGGAGGTATAGAGATGGTAAATCTTTTAAAATTTACAGATGCTTTAAAACTTATATGGCTTAAGAGAATGTTGTCTGGAAACTCTAAATGGAAACATCTCTTACAACTCTCAGTTCGAAATATGAATCATCTTTACTTCTTTGGAAGAGATTATGTTTAGTCCATAAGAAAGAATCTTAATCCCTTTTGGAAAGATGTTTTGGCGCTCTCTCAGAAATACTTAAATTAATTTAAGTTAATTCACCTGAATACTTGTGGCAAACATCTGTATGATTAAATCCTAGCATAGAAATAAAAGGTAAGAGCGTTTTTTTTTTTTTATTTTTTTTTTTACAACATAGGGTTTCATAAAGGCATCATCTATGTAAATGATTTTATTAATAAAAATGGATTCTGGATATGTTTTTACAACTTCAAAAGTAGATTATCCCACAGAACCAACTTCCTAGAATTTAAAAGCTATTAAAAAAAAAAAAAAAAATTTCAGTTGTAATTGTTGTTTACAGCAACCTTTGATAAATTTGTTGGCACACACCATCACTAAAAATAAAAAGGCTGCAACAGTTTGCATATAAAATTAATTGAAAATGATGAAAAACCAACTTAAAAGGAAATGGAATACTAAATTCAGTAACATGGAAGAAAAAGATTGGCCCCAATTGTTCATAGTTCCATCTTAAACAACAAAGTGCCTAAACCTTAAATGGATGCAATTGAAGATTTTACATAGGATCTTGGCTGCAAATACTTTATATAAAACAGTCAAAATTGTCACAAATGATCTTTGTTCTCTGTGTACGTCACATGCTGAAACAATATCCCACCTGTTCTGGGATTGACACATATCACAGGCATGTCACGTGACATGTTACAATGGATCAAGAGTAAGTGCAGTCGCATTAACATCTTAGTTTTCTCCAAGAAAAACTGAATATTTGGAATCAGAGAGAGAACCCGGACTGATGACGTACTAAATGTACTTATACTTTTAGCAAAACAACTTATTTATAAACGTAGATATTTTAAAGAAATACCTAATTTGTCATATTTTAAACAGCTACTTAAATTTCATTTCAATGTCGAAGAAAACAATGCATACAGAAACTGTGAATGGGAATTTTTTTTAGAGTAAATGTTTATTATACAAACAATTGATTGAATACTTGTATGTTCGCAGCATGTTTCATCTTCATTTGACAGAACTATTTATTCTTTACCCTGTACGTTATATGACACAGGCTATTTGTTACGTATTTTTGTGTAATTGTGAGTCACATGTTGAGTAGCTGATTTAATGCCTATTATGTCGGGAAGTTGATTTGGACCGTCAGAGTAGTTAGTAAGGATTTTATGAAGACTTAATAATTTTAAAAAAGAGAATCAGTTAATTTTTTTATGATATGTATCTTTGTTTCAATTCACAACTGTGGACATGATCAATGTTGACTAGTGTAAAGAAATGTTGTGATCATGCGTCAAAACAGGTGACGGACGATATATATATATATATATATATATTATATATATATATATATATATATATATATATATATATATATATTATATATATCCCATAACCTCAGGAAATGTTCATGCATGAACATCATCATGATTCCTTTGAACGTTGAAGCCGATCATGTAAAAAACAAGCAACATTTTGAACTTATCTGACACATTATCTGTTTAAACAACGATAATCAAAAGTTGTGCATGAGAGCTTTGCTCTCTGCCAGTTTTGGAGTATCCAGTGGCGGAGCAAGGGGGGATCGGGTGGGTGGGGGGGGGGGAGGCAGTTGCCCCAGAGCGCCAGGCGAACAGGGGCGCTTTCGGGAGCTTTTGTTTTTTTAGCTAAAATTTTCATAGTATTTCACCTCACCTTAGTGTAACGGGGGCAATTCTTGACAAAGCGTATATTTAGGAGGGGTGAGGGAGGTTGGCAACTGTCATAAAAACTGTTCTCTGTGGCAAAGTAGGGGCGCCACTAAAGAAATTGCCCCCGGGCGACTCAGTAGTGTCACCACTAAAGAGCAATGCCCCCGGGAGCCTCGAACCCTCGCGCGCCGCCATTGGGGGTATCATAACATAGATCGTAGCTGTACCAAGAAGAGGATAAAGGGAGTTTATATCATCTTTTTCTCGTGAGGAGTGAATTGAATTCATTTCGCCTGGGTGATTATAAGTATAAATTTATTAAATTCACACCTGATTGATAGCAACGAAGTACACTTTTGAAGTGAAACATGGCAATTTAAAGAAAACATATAGAAAATTTTAAAGAAAATACCACTTTAATAAACTTAGAATCAATGCTGAACCATGATGTTATTTAGAAGCTGAACCACTCATTTGTATAAAAAAATACCCTCGAGCACCTGGAACACTCAACCACATTAAACCAGACTAATCCAGACTAAATCAGACAGTCATGTGTGTGTGTGTGTGTGTGTGTGTGTGTGTGTGTGTGTGTGTTACCATCTCGTTGTAAAGATGGTGCAAGATTTGTTGAAGAGTAACAGCGTTGTATTCGTAATCTAAATTATGGACCAAATCTCTTGATAGTACATTTAGCGGAATTGCATACAGGCTAAGATATACGGCCCAATAGAAAAATTATTAAGCACCTAGAAATTTGAATGTGTTCTTGGTCATGCGAATCTCAACAAAAAATAAACATTGATGCATCAGTAATACATTTACTGCTTTATGTTATAAATGAGCAAGCTCTATATATTCCTACATTCCAATATGAAATATAGTCTACTTTTAAATTTAATTGAAATATTCATAGTGCAAGGATCAAAAGCACAGTGCATGTCTGTTAGTAAATTATTATAGAATAACTATTACAGTGTTAGTATGCAAGTTTGATGGGGCAAACAGTGTGATGGTTGTATTTCATATGGAGAAGTTTGCAGTTCGAATCTTGCTGTCAGAATTTTTTTTCCTCGATATAATCTGAGCACACCCGCACGTTCTATCCGAATAAAATGTTTCAGTATGAGAGTTGATTGGGTTTTGGTTTGCTTGATACCTAGTCGAGGGAATATGAAACCAAACCGGTGCCTAGAAACTTGAATTTACATTGTTTAAGATTACATGACATTTGAAACAGTTTAACATGCAATGTCAATCACCGTAAGAAAGGACAGTGAATCCTGTTCCTTGGGATGTTCATGTGCACCCAAACTCCAGAAATGGCTGCCCCCAGTCAGTTTAAAATCGATAAGTTGGGATTTTCTTTTTTCAGACTCATTTGCTTTTCTCATATACTTTGCCGTTGATTATTATTTTCCAGGGAAAAGGTAAAGGTAATAATGATTCTTCTCGTTGCAAGGATATAGACGAAGGTACCTTTTGTTTACTTCCAGAAAAAACGTGTCAAGAAAACTGACTGGAGCAAATGCATTATTTGTCAGTTAGTTCTGCAAGAGCCTGCTCGAAACGGTACGAATGTTTGTATTTACAAAATAACTTCGTCCGCTCTTATGCGCGGAGATGCTAAATGTCATAGAATCAGAGCCAAAAGTTTGACCTTGACAGAAGACTGTTTGGTATAGATGTCGTTACAAGCGATGCTACATGTGCAGAAAACATTGTGTATGCTAAATCCCGACATTATATCACTTTTTCCGATTTAGTAGAGTCCGCCTCTAATAAAGAATTTACTGTTAATGAGCGACAAAGTTGCGCATCTATGGACTGATCTCTTTGTTTATTCTGTCAAAAAAAGAGTCACAAAAACGTTTGTGACATGTGCCAAGTTAGGACATTTGAGGTATCTGATACAATTCTAAACTCTGCAGAAGGTCAAGGAGATGAGATTTCACTGAGAAAGATCAGAGGACTCAAGTTGATAGCAGCAGAGGCCAAGTATCACGAGGCTTTTCATGCACAGTATGTCAGTAAATCGAACTTAAAGTATATGACGTTTACTGAATCAAACAAGGGTGAGGATATTTACTCAAACTCTCTCCAAATACTTGCGAGGTCTGTCGCGGTTAATCTGATTTCTGGAAAAACTTTTGAGATCACAGCTTTGCTAACGTGCTCTCAGATATTACTAGCCAAGGAAGGTGTGACAACTAAATATAGCTATAGTTCAGAAGGACTCTGATTGAAGAATCATTTTGTCTCTAAACCAGAAATGGTATATTCAAGTAAAATTCCTTCAGTGATGAGTGATATAATAAAATCAGCTTTTAAGAATAGTTCATCATTATGCTCATCGGCATCACGAGGCCACACAGTTTCATCCACAATGACGAAAGGGATATTAGAAAATGAAAAAACGGAAATATCTTACTCCGTACCTTACCCCGGGCTCCATGTACACTTAGTACGCCACTGCTGACATTTTAATTCGACCTCTTTGTGTCGAGGATGTTAACATGCAAAAGTCAAAGCAGATAATTCCATCTTCTCTGTACTCGGTCGTGAGAATGATCCCCACAAGAGATAGCTCCTGCAATCTTGAAGATAATTTGAATGTAACGATGAGCAAGACAATAGTCGTGCAATTGTAGTTGGGAAGGATATCTTGTACTCTGCATCTCGTGGCGAGATCATGGTGCAAAGCCTGCAATTGATCGGTCAGATGTTTTGGAATACAGTTGTTGGGTCAAACAGCCAGATGTATGCGAGTTCCGAGCAAAACTAAGTCTAGAATGGCTTTGCACCGCTAATGAAATTGAGAAATCAGTCAAGGACTTAGCTATGTCATGGACTTTGATGAGAATGTGTCCAATCAAGATTTTTGAGGTAGAAATACCTGAAAGATGTGACTAAATAGTTCCATCCTCGCTTTAATGCAATCGTTTTTTTTTCTGTTTCGGCCTCCTTTGCAAACATAGGATATTTTCCTTTGATAAATGCGTCACCCACAGAATACATCACGGTTTACACAGTCCTGAAAACAATGCACAAAATGAGCAGATTTTACGGTCAGAGATATGCCGTAACAACTTTTGATCTTGCTAACTATGTCAAGGCCAATGAAATTCAGTGGCGCAGCAGTAATGTGTCCAGTGACACAGTTATCCGGTTAGGTAGATTCCATATAGCCTTCAACTATTTAGCCGTCATTGGCACAACATATGGTCATGTCGTATGAGTTACTCGTAGAAACTGATATTCATGCAGTAAACGCCGCAATGTTTCTTTTCAAAGGCAAAAACTACAAACGTGGTATGAGAGCGCACAAACTAGCAGTGGAAGTTATGTTTTGGCTGTAGTGGAAAGCTTTCGTTCTGTAGCTATATGAAAATGTGTTAGTCGTAGAGTTGGAAAAGAATTTAGTCCGAAGTTCTGTCACAGAATGTAGATTGGCCATATCAGGAAAAGTTCTCCGGAAGTTGAAAATCGCCTGTCCGCCTGACATTTCGGCTTCAAAATGAATTTGACCAGTTGACCAAATTCAGAAAAAAGGCAGGTCAAAAGTCTCAAAGTTTTGCCTTCCAGAATGGGTATATTCAAATTGTTTATCATTCTGCAGTTTATTGAAGCTGAGAGAGAAGGCAACTGGGTTCTTCATTTGAGCTGAGAGAGAAGGCAACTGGGTTCTTCATTTGAAGCTGAGAGAGAAGGCAACTGGGTTCTTCAATTAAGCTGAGAGAGAAGGCAACTGGGTTCTTCATTTGAAGCTGAGAGAGAAGGCAACTGGGTTCTATAATTAAGCTGAGAGAGAAGGCAACTGGGTTCCTCAATTAAGCTGAGAGAGAAGGCAACTGGGTTCTTCATTTGAAGCTGAGAGAGAAGGCAACTGGGTTCTTCATTTGAAGCTGAGAGAGAAGGCAACTGGGTTCTTCATTTGAAGCTGAGAGAGAAGGCAACTGGGTTCTTCATTTGAAGCTGAGAGAGAAGGCAACTGGGTTCTTCAATTAAGCTGAGAGAGAAGGCAACTGGGTTCTTCATTTGAGCTGAGAGAGAAGGCAACTGGGTTCTTCATTTGAAGCTGAGAGAGAAGGCAACTGGGTTCTTCATTTGAGCTGAGAGAGAAGGCAACTGGGTTCTTCATTTGAAGCTGAGAGAGAAGGCAACTGGGTTCTTCATTTGAAGCTGAGAGAGAAGGCAAATGGGTTCTTCATTTGAGCTGAGAGAGAAGGCAACTGGGTTTTTCATTTGAGCTGAGAGAGAAGGCAACTGGGTTCTTCATTTGAGCTGAGAGAGAAGGCAACTGGGTTCTTCAATTGAAGCTGAGAGAGAAGGCAACTGGGTTCTTCAATTGAAGCTGAGAGAGAAGGCAACTGGGTTCTTCAATTGAAGCTGAGAGAGAAGGCAACTGGGTTCTTCATTTGAAGCTGAGAGAGAAGGCAACTGGGTTCTTCATTTGAGCTGAGAGAGAAGGCAACTGGGTTCTTCATTTGAAGCTGAGAGAGAAGGCAACTGGGTTCTTCATTTGAGCTCAGAGAGACGGCAACTGGGTTCTTCATTTGAGCTGAGAGAGAAGGCAACTTGGTTCTTCATTTGAAGCTGAGAGAGAAGGCAACTGGGTTCTTCATTTGAGCTGAGAGAGAAGGCAACTGGGTTCTTCATTTGAGCTGAGAGAGAAGGCAACTGGGTTCTTCATTTGAGCTGAGAGAGAAGGCAACTGGGTTCTTCATTTGAGCTGAGAGAGAAGGCAACTGGGTTCTTCATTTGAAGCTGAGAGAGAAGGCAACTGGGTTCTTCATTTGAGCTGAGAGAGAAGGCAACTGGGTTCTTCATTTGAGCTGAGAGAGAAGGCAACTGGGTTCTTCATTTGAAGCTGAGAGAGAAGGCAACTGGGTTCTTCATTTGAAGCTGAGAGAGAAGGCAACTGGGTTCTTCATTTAAGCTGAGAGAGAAGGCAACTGGGTTCTTCATTTGAGCTGAGAGAGAAGGCAACTGGGTTCTTCATTTGAAGCTGAGAGAGAAGGCAACTGGGTTCTTCAATTGAAGCTGAGAGAGAAGGCAACTGGGTTCTTCAATTGAAGCTGAGAGAGAAGGCAACTGGGTTCTTCATTTGAAGCTGAGAGAGAAGGCAACTGGGTTCTTCATTTGAGCTGAGAGAGAAGGCAACTGGGTTCTTCATTTGAGCTGAGAGAGAAGGCAACTGGGTTCTTCATTTGAAGCTGAGAGAGAAGGCAACTGGGTTCTTCATTTGAGCTGAGAGAGAAGGCAACTGGGTTCTTCATTTGAAGCTGAGAGAGAAGGCAACTGGGTTCTTCATTTGAGCTGAGAGAGAAGGCAACTGGGTTCTTCATTTGAAGCTGAGAGAGAAGGCAACTGGGTTCTTCATTTGAAGCTGAGAGAGAAGGCAACTGGGTTCTTCATTTGAGCTGAGAGAGAAGGCAACTGGGTTCTTCATTTGAGCTGAGAGAGAAGGCAACTGGGTTCTTCAATTGAAGCTGAGAGAGAAGGCAACTGGGTTCTTCAATTGAAGCTGAGAGAGAAGGCAACTGGGTTCTTCATTTGAAGCTGAGAGAGAAGGCAACTGGGTTCTTCATTTGAGCTGAGAGAGAAGGCAACTGGGTTCTTCATTTGAGCTGAGAGAGAAGGCAACTGGGTTCTTCATTTGAAGCTGAGAGAGAAGGCAACTGGGTTCTTCATTTGAGCTGAGAGAGAAGGCAACTGGGTTCTTCATTTGAAGCTGAGAGAGAAGGCAACTGGGTTCTTCATTTGAGCTGAGAGAGAAGGCAACTGGGTTCTTCATTTGAAGCTGAGAGAGAAGGCAACTGGGTTCTTCATTTGAAGCTGAGAGAGAAGGCAACTGGGTTCTTCATTTGAGCTGAGAGAGAAGGCAACTGGGTTCTTCATTTGAGCTGAGAGAGAAGGCAACTGGGTTCTTCATTTGAGCTGAGAGAGAAGGCAACTGGGTTCTTCATTTAAGCTGAGAGAGAAGGCAACTGGGTTCTTCATTTGAGCTGAGAGATAAGGCAACTGGGTTCTTCATTTGAGCTGAGAGAGAAGGCAACTCGGTTCTTCATTTGAAGCTGAGAGAGAAGGCAACTGGGTTCTTCATTTGAGCTGAGAGAGAAGGCAACTGGGTTCTTCATTTGAGCTGAGAGAGAAGGCAACTGGGTTCTTCATTTGAGCTGAGAGAGAAGGCAACTGGGTTCTTCATTTGAGCTGAGAGAGAAGGCAACTGGGTTCTTCATTTGAGCTGAGAGAGAAGGCAACTGGGTTCTTCATTTGAGCTGAGAGAGAAGGCAACTGGGTTCTTCATTTGAGCTGAGAGAGAAGGCAACTGGGTTCTTCATTTGAGCTGAGAGAGAAGGCAACTGGGTTCTTCATTTGAGCTGAGAGAGAAGGCAACTGGGTTCTTCATTTGAGCTGAGAGAGAAGGCAACTGGGTTCTTCATTTGAAGCTGAGAGAGAAGGCAACTGGGTTCTTCATTTGAAGCTGAGAGAGAAGGCAACTGGGTTCTTCATTTGAGCTGAGAGAGAAGGCAACTGGGTTCTTCATTTGAGCTGAGAGAGAAGGCAACTGGGTTCTTCATTTGAGCTGAGAGAGAAGGCAACTGGGTTCTTCATTTGAGCTGAGAGAGAAGGCAACTGGGTTCTTCAATTGATCTGAGAGAGAAGGCAACTGGGTTCTTCATTTGAGCTGAGAGAGAAGGCAACTGGGTTCTTCATTTGAGCTGAGAGAGAAGGCAACTGGGTTCTTCATTTGAGCTGAGAGAGAAGGCAACTGGGTTCTTCATTTGAGCTGAGAGAGAAGGCAACTGGGTTCTTCATTTGAGCTGAGAGAGAAGGCAACTGGGTTCTTCATTTGAGCTGAGAGAGAAGGCAACTGGGTTCTTCATTTGAAGCTGAGAGAGAAGGCAACTGGGTTCTTCATTTGAAGCTGAGAGAGAAGGCAACTGGGTTCTTCATTTGAAGCTGAGAGAGAAGGCAACTGGGTTCTTCAATGGAAGCTAAGAGAGAAGGCAACTGGGTTCTTCATTTGAAGCTGAGAGAGAAGGCAACTGGGTTCTTCATTTGAAGCTGAGAGAGAGAAGGCAACTGGGTTCTTCATTTGAAGCTGAGGGAGAAGGCAACTGGGTTCTTCAATTGAGCTAAGAGAGAAGGCAACTGGGTTCTTCATTTGAGCTGAGAGAGAAGGCAACTGGGTTCTTCATTTGAGCGTTAAAGCTCCAATGGTACATTTCTATTCTATGGATTAAGCTACTCAAAATGGCTTCCAATATATCTAGCTCATATGGTGCAACTGGAGAACGTGTATGAATGGAAACCATGCCATAAGCAGCAAGAACAGCTTATTAAGCGAGATATCGACCGATGTGGCACTAGAGCAGTCAATTGACCTAGGCTCTAAGACGAAAAGAGGATCAATTGGATTTTCTCAGAAACAAAAAGCCACAGAGAGATTGTTCATCAGAAGCCACGAGAAAGCAGCAATCATAACTGCTCTGAGAATAATGTGTAGAGCGGAAGAAACTATTTCTTTGTGCTCAAACATCATGTATATTTTCGAAGCAGACATGATTACAGATCCTTCAACATTCTTTAAAGTGTTGGGAGAATGTGTTACCTTTGATAAAGTTAGCATCAGGGGGAGTAATGCCTGGTAATATGGCATCAAGATGTTTAGGGTCTCCTGAGATGGGAAGGGAGTGCTTGGAAATAATTGTTCAAGAGCGATTGATTTCAAATCAGGTAACTTTTTGGGAGACTCTTTCGCACCTGAAAATAAAGTTATTTTCGGACACATCCACAACAAAGAATGCAAACGCAACAATGGTAAACAAACATCCATTTATTCTGACCGTGACCTCTTTAGCAGGCTGATAGTTGAAGCAAAAAATAAATTCTCCAATATGAATTATCTTATGTGCCTTACTCTCTAGATCATCCAGCTCTAAGAAAGACACAAAAAGTGTTCTTTTCCAGGAGCTCGAGAAATATTGTCAAGTGCCGGCTAACTGTCACATCATTCCAACCTATCAATTAGTTGGGTATAGCATAGGTATACATGGTCAGAGGGAGCAATGTGTCTACATTTTGAGAGCTAGCAATGAGATATTTTGAGCTAGATGCATCACACGTGGGAAAACACGGTTGTACAAGGATCAGTTTAGTATTTGAAAGATACAAACCTTGCTCTATAAAAGAGTCAGTGCGGAGTCAAAGAAGAGCTACCACTGCATTTGAGTTCAGAGTAGAAAGACAAAATACCCTTGTTCCAAAGCGGTGAGCAATATGTCCTGTCTTGGGATTTCAGTGTGGTGAGAAGTGTATCCTTGTCACCCAGAGAAGTAGTCAGCGCAATCCATGCCTGGAATCAGACCAGAAGTGGCGGACAAAAAAGAAAAAAACGCTACTGCGTGCTTAAAATGCGTTTCAAAATTTTGAACGCATACTCATCGACTTGCGAAACACATATATAGGGGTACTGTATGTGCATTTTGTTGAGACACAGCAATGCGATGAGCTGTGGTTTCGTACCGGTGTAAAGGAAGGGCTTCCTTACGGGTCAACCTACATCACTGCGCAGAATTTAGGTTCAGATACATCCAAGCTGTCTTAGGTTTTCATGCATTGACTGACTGTGATTCCATGAGACGTCTGTCGTGTATCGGGAAAAAGAAATCACTGCAGACATTGATGCCCAGACCTGATTTACGGCGTAGTATTTTGCACTAGGGTCTACACATAAAAGTTAGAAAGGAAACAGCAGAGTTATGTGGGCGTTCCATAATGGCAATCTATACAAGTTCTGAGAATGCTGGATCGACAGTTGACAGTGCACGTTTTTGGTTGTTTTGCCAAAAACAACAACAACAACAAAGATGAGAGACTCCCCCCTCCTCCATCAAATAGTTTGATATATCACATACAAGGCGCTAATTTTCAATCATTAGTTTGAAAGAAGTGCATTTGCCTAAATTGTGTCTTCCAACAGATAAAGGATGATCTGAAGTGGATGGTATACTTGCGCTCGTGTTGATAACAAAAGATCATGCCCCGAAAGGACTGATGGAGCTGGTCTTAAACAAAATGATGCACCTTTGCGCATGCTATACAATAAAACTTGTGTTAACTGAAGTATGTAAATGTATGGGATACCTTTTATGCCAACACCCACAAAGCAGAAGATTCATATTGGATGGAGCAGATGACCAAGCTGAGTAAAGAGCTACATGCTATTGACATTTCATTGACATGAGTAGATGTAAAATGTGATGGTAAGAGTTTTTAAACACCTCTAATAAGGAGAGTGCCGGTGGTGGTGGTGGTGGATCAGGCTGCCAAACTATTAGGGGGCCTTTAAAGTGCTGTATTGCTACCAGAATGTAGACAACTAATTATTTTTGTATCAATTAAAGAAAAGTATACTTAACTATATAAACATGGTGCGAGGGGATAATATATGCTCATGACTTTTGATTCGGAAGATGGATCAGTGCGGCAGGAGCTGCATGGTGAAGTTTTGTAAATTTCACATGCAGGGGTTACGCAAGAGTGGAGGAACATACGCCTGCACTAAATGTGGGTTAAGGACAAAAGCAAAATATGCTCTTTGCTACCAGTGCAGAGCTCCGACGCTGAAGGCACGGCGAAAGTGAAAGGCCGCATATGAGTTTAAGCATCTTGCAAAGATAAATAAGTTTAGATGAATATGCACACACCCAATTTGGCTGTTACAAGGATTTAAAAAAGGGACATATATATATATATATATATATATATATATATATATATATATATATATATACTTATATTGATTGACACACATACATGAAATAATTCAATTTAGAGAAAAGTTGTGTGGTTTAATATAGCGCAGATGGATAGTGCAGTACGGAAGCTTACCAGTTGATTAAAAGGATCGGAAATAGCCTCGACACTTATTCCAATGGGCTTGCAGCTCTTAATGCGCCGGCACCAGCAGCGTGGCCTGTTCCTGCACCACGTTGCAAACGCACTTTGAAGCGGCGCCTAGCACACGGACAGAATAGCCGCAGATCGAGGTAACTGATGAAACACTAAACAGTATTCTCGAGGAGTGTTTATTTATTCTGCTTGAATGACCGCAGATGCCTGTTCCAGCACCACGCGGTATCAGAAGGGTAAAGTTAACACGGTTGTCAAAGACTATCGCGCCACGGTACATGAAAAGCACGAACTCGAAGCAGACGCCTTAACATTTATTAGCGCTATGGCACCTAGGGTACACAAGATCCTTTCTAGGGAGCTACAAAAATATTAATGGCCTAAACTTTAGCCTCATCCTAACGGCATTGAGCTGTAGACAGCTATGACTGGCATTGAAAACGTCTACGATAAAGAAGCTGAGATGGCAACCACAAAAGTGATGGCCTATTTTCGCAGTGGAGGCACCAAAGACATACGCATTTATGATGTCGAGCAGCTGGTCGCACTAGCCAATGCCACTATACTTAAGCGCATTGAAGAGTACATGCGCGAGGAGTCTGGATGTGCATTTGCCCACTTGCGAAGCGTTTGACATTGGTATGTCGCAGCACCGCCCATTTCTAAGCCGGTGATACTTGCAACTTCAAAATTTATACCACGGCAGTTTGTTATTATTGTGATAAACGCCGATAATCGCTGTTTTTAACGGGTTATTATATCAGCTCTATATCTAGCAGTTAACAATGTTGACCAATCCAGGAAATACCGTCAGCCCCTGGGTGAGCTTGACTTTACAGGCATTTATTTTCCTGTCAAGGTTAGTGATATTACCAAGTTTGTGCGCCGCAACTAAACTATCGCGGTTAATGTTTTTGGTTGTAAAGATACCTCTACCCGCTGCATATTAGCGAGGAAGTCAGGCCACATGCTATAGATCTATTGCTGATTGCAGCACTTCTCTATAGCTGACCGCGGAAAAGAGCCACTACGCCTCGGAAAAAGACCTAAGCCGTATGGTAAACAAGCAAAACAAACACAAAATATAGAAGCACGTCGGCCGCCGATGCCTACACGTCTTCAGCCTGGTCGACCTACTGGAAGCCCACACTAAAGACTGCCAGGGTAGAAGTGAAAAGCCACAGCAAGTGTCATTACTAAAGGAAGGTGACGCAAGCGCCATCCTAGCCTTCAGGAACCACCATCACTAGATGCGTGTTTCATACATCATCTATGCAGATTTCGAGGCACTGAACGTACCATTAGAAAGCCCTGCCCACAATCCCGCGTAAAGCAGCACGAAGAAAATCGCTGACCAGATACCATGTGGCTTTTGCTGTATAGTCGTCCGCTGTGATGGGGTATCCAAGAAGCCACTGCTGTGGAGAGGTAATGAGGCTGTCGCCACTTTCATCCAGAGCCTCGAACGTGAAATAGAAGAAATCAGAGAGGTACTGCAAAATCCCGCGGATATGGTGTTGAGTGAAGACGACAAAAAGGCTTTAAAGAACGCCAACGATCGCCACGTCTGAGGCTAGAAAATTGACGACGACCTTGCACTAGACCACTGCCATATGACCGGAAAATACCTCAGAACTGTCCATCAAGCATGCAATCTCAAACTGCGCATCCACCCAATAAAATATAAAAATGTGCCTTGTTATGATTCATAATCTTCGCGGCTATGATGGCCACCTGATGATGGAGGCCATCGGAATAGCATCGACGAAAAAAGATATGCGCCAATCCAATACAACATGGAGAAGTACACTAGGACGGTTGCAGTTTGTTGACAGACTCCAGTTTATGAACAGCAGATTCGAAAAGCTGGCTGCAAACATGCATAAGGAGGCGTTTCGCGCCACGGCAGAGCATTTAGCGACGGACGCAATCATTAACATTCAACTTCGCAAGGGCGTTTGCCCATATGAATACATGTGCAGCTGGGAGCGATTCAAAGAAACACAGTTTCCACCGATATATGCCTTCTACATACAACTCAGCCGCGCTTGTATAACCGGAAAAGAGCATGAGCATGCACAGAGCGTGTGGAAGGCCTTTGGCTGCAAAACCATGTGCGACTATCACGACCTCTACTTCAAGAATGATGTACTTGTACTAGCGGACGTGTTTTAAACATTCCGCGATACCTCGTTCCAACACTTCGGCCTTGACACAGCTCACTATTATAGTTCGCCTGGTATGAGCTGGGAAGCTCTTCTAAAGAAGACTAGTGTCAAGCTTGAACTGCTGACAGACATCGACATGCACATGCAGTGCTCAAAGAAAAAGCAGTTTCAGACACAAGCCCAAGGCTGGTGACTTTAAAGCAATCACAGGCCCTGATTTAAATTCGATATGCCCAAAGGGTAATATTTTTACTATGAAAAGAAATAAAGAAAATCATATTAAACTGACTTGTGTGTTTATTCAGATCTCAAAATAGTTCACGTATAGCAATGTGTTCCTCCAGGTTCTGATGTCAACCATTGTCCAATTGTTCTATCAATGTCCTTCTTACTCCCTGGATCAGCAGTGTTGATATTCATTAGCATCTGAAGCGTGTCTTGCTTTACACGGCTTCTCTTTACACTTTTGATGCTGTTCGTAGGTGACGCTTAGTGTGTTTAACCAGTGTTGAATTACATACTCAAGTGTTTCTAACGAAATCATTTTTGGTCGGTCTTTCCTTTGTATCTTATCTCCACCAAAGGACGGCCGAGTTTTAATCAAAGATTCAGAAGCCATCATGGATCACTTTTGATCCCTTTATTACTTATAACACCTCAAAAAACATCCCGCGTCAAAATACCCTTTTTTAAAAAAAAATTGTTTTTAAAAAAATCTGTTAATTTTCAAAAACGATAGATTTCAACTATAAAACGGTATGTGCGGTAGACGGCCTTCAAAACGGTATTTTTGTATTACCGCCGGTAGAATCACATGTATGTTAAAGCTAAGTGAACACTAATTATAGGTAACCCAGGCAATCTGCTCCCCATTCATAGGTCACATGCTTCGCTTTGTACGCAAAGTTTACAGCTTCCCATAGAAGTACGGTAATTAGACGAGCTTCATATGGGTAAAGGGCACACATGGGGATAAATGTGAATAATTTTCTTGTCTTTCAACAACTTCAAAATAAAATTCCACATTTCGTCATCGAGATCAAAGTTTTCTCAGGCAAATTAGATTTTTCCAACCAGCCCGATGGGCACTTCACTTAGAATACAGGAGGAACCCAGTTTGAAATTTGGGGTGGACCCGGTCGACGGACTATCGGAGATTTTAGCACTGACATGTTTTCTAAGAAGGGAATCCATGGTGGCATTTTGATGGTTAACCTCCGTCATGCGAAAACGAACAAACCAATGTGTGGTGACTATGACAGCGGAAAACCAAACAGTTGGATAGCCTACCTTGTACTAACAACTTCTATGGCTGGACCATAACGCAGAGTTTACCAACTGGTGGCTTTAAGTTTATTCGCCAGATCCAGCTAACCTTGTTAGCGAGATTAACGCCGTTTCGGTTCATTCACCAAAAGACTACATTCTTGAAGTAGACCTCGAGTATTCGGTGGAGCTTCATCAATAGCACAGCTACTATCTGCTGGCACCTGAGACTATGCTCGTTCAAGAGGATTGGCTGAGCGAGTACTAGCGCGATCTAGTGAGCGAACTGGGGGTAAGTTCACTTGAAGCGTCAAGCTCATTACAAGCCTGTGAAAAAGGAGCCACACGTCATTCACTACTGAAACCTCCAGCTGTACACAAAGCTCAGAATGCATGGTTCACAGGATGGCTCCCATATATACTTTCAACACCGATCACAGGACCAAGGTGACATCAGAGTTTGAAAAAGATTTCTTCAAGCTGATCAACAACTCACTATTTGGGAAGACCATAGAGAACCTGCGTAAGTGGATCCGTGTGGATCTTGTGAGGCCAGAGAGTGAAGTGGACAAGCAGCGCCGCCTGATTGCCGACCCAGCGTTTCAGTCGAGGAAAATCTTCAACGGCAACCTCGTCGCCGTACATTCAAAAAGCCAACCTGAAGTTAAACCGCCCACGGGGCAGGCGAACATCGACCTCAGCAAACTCCTCACGTACGACTTTTACTACAACGACATTAAGGCCAGGTATGGAGAGAAGGCGGTAATGCTATACACGGACACCGATAGCCTCCTACTGCAGATTTAGACCAGATCTATCACGACATGGCGGAAGATGCCAGTCTCGATGCCACTTGCGAATACCCACGTGAGCTCCCATTCTACATCACAGCCAACAAAAGTAGTAGGCAAGTTTAAAGACGAGTGTGCCGACCAACCAATTGCCGAATTTTTTGGCCTGAGCGCCTAGATGTACAACATCTTGCTTGAAAAGCAAGCAGAGATTTGCAAGGCCAAAGGCATTTCACGGACAGTAGTAAAACATACCTTTTCCACATCCTCTACCTGGAGTGTATCCAAGAGAAAAAACGTGTTTCACCACACTATGACAGCCATCCGGAACGACCACCACAAAGTGGGGTTCTACTTCATAAACGAAGACGAACCTTAGCCCGCTGGACATTAAAAAGTTGATAGCTTCTGACGGCATCACAACTCGATCATATAGTCACTACCCCAACAAGCGATGCGATGGGTGAGGACACCGGATGGTGGTAGCTGAGTATCTTCAGGCACAATCTATAATTCGAAGCTTCTGAGAGGGCGTTACTGCCAGAAAGATGGTTTATATTTGGCTGGCCTGGGATGTCCAACCAATCAGCCAGGGTTAAAATCCGGTGCCCTCGCACGCGCATGCTGCTGGCGTAGCCCACATAGACGTAGCACGAATGGCATCAACAGGTCTCTTGCCTGTTAGCCACGTTACCTCACCATTTAGTCCCACCACAACGTCAGACAGCCGCCAAAACCACTCAGTGCTACGCTTTGCAGTTTCGCCTCACCTGCCCTGTGTGCTTGGCCAAGAGGTGTGACACAGCGCCCATAAACTCCCGGTCGGGGTCAACCTGCAGGAGTTTGGAATACTTTAGTGGCCCACGCTCGTATATACGTCCCAAAGCGTCGGCGACCTTGGAAGCATCCTTTGTAGTCAGGGGCTCAAACTCCTTGTAACAACTGGCGACATCAACCACGGTCAGCGCGTACTTGTATGTGTTTCGCCCGACCTTGTCATGCGGCAGAAACAAGAGGTCACCCTGGTTCACCTCGTTTTTGATGTAAAAATTAAATTGCGGCAGGGGGATTCTGTGCGGCTCCGACAGGTAAATCTGCCACACGGTCTGCTTCTTGACCTACGCCACGGAAAAATCTTGCTAGACTTTAGCGGCTTCTGCCAGCATTTTGGTAGCTTTAGGTAACCTCGCGGACTATACTTTATCGTTGCAAGCTGAGTATCCATGCGTTCAATGACCTAACAAGTAAAGACGTTTGGTGTGCTTTATTGTTTTAGAAGCTCCATTTTGGCAGGGCAATAATTGACAAAATTGCCTTTACTTGCCATCCGCTAACCGGCGGGGGGCTTCCGCTATGTACATCGCGACACAAACGAGTTTTGCAATGGCATCGTAGGTATCGGTGGAAGCAGAAGGCACAAAGGTATGCCTGCAAAGCGAGCAGCGAACTGCCGCATAGAGGATGGAAATTCACGCTATTCTTCAGTAAGAAAGTTGGCCCTGTCCCCCAGGCGAGTGATAAGGCAGAAATTTTGTCACACTTTGCGGCGTATGCCACGCCATGAATCGTGCTCCATAACTCTACCTCCATCGCTATGCCAGCAACATAAAATGCAGGTGTTAAAAGAATGCCTGCACTTGCTGTGCTAGTACTAAACATATTTTACAAGTACTTAAAAAGCGCCCCGCCGACCATGAGAACAACCTCGGCCATCAGGCAGCTGTAATGATATTAGCAAAAATGATGCCTTGTTTACTTAGCATATCCTGTGTCGAAAGGCTCGGCGCTGTCATGGTAACAGCCTTTGCTGCGTCTTCAAACTCTAGTCGTATAGAAAGCCGGCTACAAATCCTCCTAAGCGACGAATTAATATCAGCTCAGAATAAAATTCGCCATGCAAGGGTTGATCAATTTATGTTTTATAAGCAAAAAGGGCTAAAATAAAGCCCGTCTATGCCATACAAAACGGCAAATTACACCTCTGAGGGAAAAATATATCTTGAGTATGAATGCCAAAGTAAAGCCGTGTCACACTCCATTTCCTCGCTAGAAAAGGCCCAATGCCGGGCCATAAATAAATATCTGGCGACAGAACGGCCACGACCAGTGGTGAGCCGCGCGACAGCACAAACACAGCGAAATGTGCAGAAAGAGCTACCAGCGTACACAGATGCCGAGATTTTCGAGGTTTTGGGGTCGGAGGACACAACAGTCAAGGTGGCGGCAGCGCAGAATCCCAGTAGTCTTCCGATGCGGGAGTTCCTGAGTCTTTCCACCTGCAGAGTCCTCAAACATATAATACACTGGGTCAAATACAGTGGGATGTGGATCATGAGTTGGAAGGCCTTCCCATATCCATGTGACTGATAAATGAAAAGACCCTCCTAGAACAAAGCTGATATACAACACACCTAGGCCTTTGTTATCACCACTGTTGTACCGCCAGTCTGCGCTTTTATTCACTCGAAATTCATTAAAAATGCACTCGTAAGCAGCCATATTAATGTCATTGTCAATTGCGTGCCACATTGTTTGGTTCGGAAAGGGGCACTCCATCTGAAGATTTCATTTTACCTGGTGGTAAACATATCAATGGTAAAAGCTACGCGCCATTTTAGTCAGGGTTTGAGATAGAAGATGGTCGCGAACGCTGATGTCGCATCTTTTTGTTGCACATCAAACAGCAAAGTTTACTTGCTTCGCCATCTCAGACGCCAGATTTCTAGAATTCAAACGGTCATATATCTCATGTGTTTCAACATGGTGCGGCAAATAATTATTGGCAAAGTCAACGAATTGTACATGAAAGGAGGCGCAATCACTCACGTAGACGTCAAGGTTGAGCAACAAATCGTTAATCTGCGCTCTCTTTGAGTCGCTGTCATTATAGGCTTAGCTGGTGCTGTACTTTGCGTCGGTATTAAAGCGAAGTGTCTGAGGCAATACCATCAATCTTACACAAGTTCTGACAATGTATGTTTTAATAACCAATCCTCTAGTTGTGCATGTGGCTCCGGAGCAGGTGATATGCACCGACTCAAATTCGCGCGTGGCGCTCAGTGAAGTTACCTACAAACCAGGATGGTTCAACATTTGAGCTTGGCAACAATATCTTTTATCTGGATGGCCTAGGAGCCCAGTTGAAGCCATTACCATTCCGGATGGGTATTACAACATAAGTACGCTCGAAAAAGTAATGCAGACTGCACTTCCTGAATTGACTCCAAACTGCGACGCGGCGACTGGAAGGATCAGCATCGCGCACAATACTCCAACTATGATATTAAGATCCTCTTTCCGCTGGCTAACCTCCTTGGGTTTGTTACTCCGACAGTATTCAGAGGTGCGGTTCCCCTCGTGGTTATCCATTCACAAAACACACAAGCAGCGCCTAATTCACCTGCGTTCGTCAACATTACGCGGCTTTATGTCAACTGCGATTAGATAAACACAACCAAGAATATTCTTGATGGGAAAAGCACTACCCTCCTACAAGTTATTCCATTGGGTGGTGAGTACCTAGGGGACTCGCGTACTGTCTCCTATGGAAAACCAGAATACGTGAAGGCGACATCCATGAGCTCTCGATACATACTTTAGATGAAAAAACACACCAGTTAATATGCTGGGGTGCACTATCACCCTTAATATTATGCTCTAGTAGCCTCTCCGCTGGCATACTATGAGTCTATGTGATCCAGGCTTCTTTGGTGGCGGCGGTGCAAACTTCTCAGGGCCATCGCTTCCATTTAGTATCGACACCCGCTCTACAGGCGAAACGCCGGCGAAAATAACAAAGGCCGACCTCGTCTCGATAGGTTAGAAGTGCGTGCCCGCTGTGGAGTAAGTACCCCACCCCCATCTCCTCGGGCCAATTAAACTTTCATGTCACGCTCGTCATAAATGAAGTATAATTTCGCTGTACCCAAAGCTCCAGGATCCACAAGATTTTCTTCTAACAAAATTTGCGAGGTTGAAACTTCCTTACAGGCTGAGGCTGATCAGCGGCGCACTCTGTACAAAAAGTACTGGCGCGTGGTAAATGCGTTTAATGGCGTTGATATCGCACATAGGCTGTGTCTGTGGGCACAGGTGTGGTGGGGATTGGCCCGTTGTCAACAATCATTGCAGTTGCCCGTGAGATCACGGGTTTGGGCTGCGGACCAGTTTCCATGGCCTGAAACTTCATTAGCCGGCGGCTCTCCATGAAGGCCAAAAAGCAGCACATAAATCGCGTCCTCGTTGAGACAAAACTCAACACAATATCTGACCACATATCTAAAGCTCTCCGCGCCAACGCCAGCTCCGAGGAAGAGTTTAAGTTCATCCTCGATGAAGTCGACAAATATACAGCCGTGAAAAATGAAATAAGGGCTGCGTCACGCAGGGCATACTCTTCGGTTGTCATCGATGAACTGGCAAAAACGAGATGATATGCAAAAATAAAGCAGAAGCCCGCGAAGAAATTATGAAAAGTCTCGCTGGAAATTATCAATAAAGTGTGATTCATCTGTGGAAACAACAGAAACAGCAAAAACAACTGGAACAATAGAGCCGCCAAAACAACTGGAAGGGCAATTTTCTTGCTCTCATACTCCACTCTTGAGTACAGAGCGAAATATAAGGCATATTTCCAGAGTGCCACCACCATATGATGCATTATTTTCACTTAGATGCTCTGTTCTGCGGCGCAAAAAAAATAAAAATAAAAAAAAAATAAAAAATGCCTGCGTTTTCGTTAGAACTTTTGCATAACTTTCTAGAGCACATCATTACTCTGGGGTAAAACTGAGGCTTCCTCAACACGACTTTTCAGCGCTTGTGCAAGCACCTTACAAAGAACAAAAGAGGCCTCACGTGCCCCTCCCATCATTTGGTATGGTTTTACCGGCAGGAGCAGGTCGTACACTATCAGTGTTAGTGTTAGTAGCATCTTTATTAGTCATTGCCAAAAATCCAAGTCCCAGAACAATAAGCGTTGCTATTGTTAAAGGAAAAAACTCGTCAATAACAAAACAGTCCGTACACATTTTGCTTTGTTAATATTAAATACTGTACGCCTTTAAGTCATAGCACTTTATTTATAGTTCCACACGTGTGGGTTACCATTATTAAATAAGCTTATGTGCATATTGATTTAACAGTCGTGTATAAACCAGCGCGGGCTAATAATACATTCAGGATTTCATTGGTGTTTCCATAGCAAAGATAATACCGCAGTCTCGTTATTGATTTACCTACACGAATGATGCGCACATCTGCCTTATATCTTGTAGTACTCACTACCAGTAACCGAAAGTTTAATGGCCTGTCTTGCAATTTCCTGCGATAGAGAATAATTGGAACACAATTTCGGCGGAATTGTCACACATGTGACCATTGCGTCCCCATGTGGCCGACACATGATGGAACCTAATTATTGTAATATAAAAACCTTTATTTTTTCTTACTCAACAACCAAACATTAAAAAAAAAAATTACAAAAAAAAAAAAACAACAAAAAAACCCCAAACATGATTGACACTTGTTTCATAGTAAAGATATACAGCGTTTTACCTTGTCCCCGTTAGTTCCTCGCACACAGTTGCATGACCGAATCAATATATAGGCTTGACCTTTTTTCCAACGCATTGATAAGTTTAAACCACTTTTCCACTAAAAGATTACATTATCCATGTTTGCGTCGGCTGATTTAGACTGCAGTGCAAAAGTAAGTATTTGCCATTTTACTGACTTGAGCAAAATGCAAACGTTTATGTTCAAAACTAACGTGTCTTAAACTTGATCTTAGTTCCCCTACCTCATCAACAGATGTTGAATTAACATTTGGAAACTAGAAAATCAGAAACAAGTCACAAACCTTTTCTGGAGTTAGTGTGCTACATAACGACGATATCAGTGCCCTCTCTCGTGCCCTATTCAGCCACAATGCGCGGAAATTTCAAAAACATAGCAATTAATATAGCCCAAAACAAACCTTAAAAACATTTGCCAACCTCCACCCCACCTCAAAAAAAGGGGGGGGGGAGAGAGGGATTTCATCAGTAAGACGTGCCTCAAAATAGAATTTATATTTTAAATCAGGTCATTCACGCTCTGTGTTCCTGCAAAGTTACTCGCTCTGTTTCTGGATCCCCCCACCCCAAAAAACGAAACAAACAAACAAACAACAACAACAACAATGCCGAAAGAAAATAAAAATAAAGAAAACAATATGAAAAAGAAAAATGAGAGAAATGAAAAATAAAAAAGGATAGGGTAGTAAAGCAGGGACAAACTGTCCTTAGCTTCGGCATTTTGCCGCTTAAAGATTAGCCGCTTAACCATTTGACAAACACGTGCTTCTACAGTAGCAATATCCTTTTCGAAAACAAAAAAGTTTAATTCCGTCTTTTTATGCAATGATGACTCGAAATATGGTTAAACGTTCATATGTGTTATACGATCATGCGAGATAATGAATTGCTGCCTCAAACAGAGAGGCATCTACATGTAAGACATACATTGATACTTGAAGAGAGCCATTCACAATAATGCTGAGATCACATGACTGAAAGACAAAACTAAAAGATAGCCTGGAAATAATAAAACTCTAAACCTGCTTTTAAACTAAGTTTTTTTTGGTACTAATCAATCATCAAAGGCCTTTGAAAAGTCAAGTTATATACTACACACAATCTTAAGCTTTAACTCAAGCTGTAAAATATTATTGATTTCCAGACCTGGTGCTGTTAGCAAATAATAAGTGTAAATATTTTTAAGATGAATAATTGCAAAACACTTAGTCCGAATAGATGAGCATGGTTTTTGCCGATACAAATTTTTAAATGCTGCTTAGACTGTCCAAAGTTCCAAAGTTTTCATTTAGGCTAATTCAAATAACTGTGCATGACAATCTTTCGTGTCTTAAATAGAACTTTATTCTTTCTTTTCAAGAATAAGTCAGATGTCATACAATTTTTCAACTGTTGAATTTTACTTATGGACAATAAAAATGCGTGTTTCCATACGATGAATAGATTGAGCAAAAAAAAAAATCACCCAAAAAAACCCCGATAACTAGTACTTACTGCTGAAACCACGGATGGTATTGTAAATATAATCATTTTCCCTGGCGTCGGAAATTTCCACTAGATTTCCCCTGACAACTTTGCACATTGTCTAAAAATGGAAATGATATCACATTAACATTTATGCGCTTCATGCTCTTAAAATGATATTTAGTCCTACTTGCTGTGGGCACTGCGAGTTGCCTATAGATCGCTTTCAGTTCCAGTAGGATTTACCTCCCCTGGAAATAGGTTGCCGCCATCTTTGTGGTCAACCTTTCTTAGGATCGTTATTGAGTCTATTAACAGGAATAATAATTTATACACTTGATAAAGCAGAACGATAGAAATATGACTTATCTTGCTTATTTTTCTTAGAAACGAACGCAGATGCAGATGTGATATCGCCTCAGTGACAACATAAATGTTACTCACACCGATATATTTTTCTTTCTTATTATGATATATATATATATATATATATATATATATATATATATATATATATATATATAGAGAGAGAGAGAGAGAGAGAGAGAGAGAGAGAGAGAGGGGGAGGGAGATACACACATTAGGATATGAACTTTAGCTTCGACGTACGAAAAAGCAAAGAGCTTCTATCCCACATCATTCTCACTACATCAGAGGTCTCTACATAAGCATATGGGCGTATTCAGGACCTCGGGTGTAGTGGCAACGCTACCCAACGGTACGAGAAAATCTTTCAACCCACCACAATGGACAAACTTTCCCTAACTGACACAAAAGAACTAAACAGAGTCCCGAGTCAAAAGCTTTTGCCTAGCTGGATACAAGCAGTTGTCCTACAAGCAAAACACTTGAGGGAACACAGTTTTTGCCTACGAAGGATATGTCTTTTATTCCAAAGGCAAATAGCATTCCCCAGTAAACTGAACAAGTGTAGCTTCCCCAACAAAAAAAGGAAACTGTCATCACCCAATATAAAATGCAAGTCCGACCCCCCCCCCCCCCTCCCAACATACATTATTGACCAACAGAGTAGTGAAGGGAGCATGAAAGAAGGAGAAGAAGAAGAATAATATTTTATCCAATATAGACAGTGCCGCTACTCAAATAAGGGATGCAATATAATTTTCTTATCAATAACAATATGAAAAGACATTACCCAACATACCCGTGAGAATTTTTACACCATAGACAGGAAGAAATAACTTTTCAATAGATGGATCAAAATTCTTTGCATACACGTACACAGAGAGAGAGAGAGAGAGAGAGAGAGAGAGAGAGAGAGAGAGAGAGAGAGAGAGAGAGAGAGAGAGAGAGTAATACTCAATAAAGAAGGAATAAATCTTATCAAACAAGGAGGGATGTACCAAGGCTCCTGTCCATGACTCCACGTCATGGCTGAAGAGGTAACAGGACTCCATATGGGGTATCCATCCATCCGGGCATCTTGCATCAACTTAAAAAGCAAAGCAATCGGTACACAGCTGTGCCATTTCCGTTATTTTTACTTGTTTACGCTTAATTTTATCCCTGTGTAATTTGTTCAATAGTCATATATATATATATATATATATATATATATATATATATAAATATATATATATATATATATATATATATATATATATATATATATAGATAGATAGATAGATAGATAGATAGATCATGTGGAGACACTGAGAGATTTTGTTTGGATTCATACACACAGCGACATAATTAACAAATCGTGATGTTCAGAAGCAACCCTGTAGGTCTAGCTTCAAATTCAAATTCAAGATGAAGCTGGGTCATTTTAGTGCAATTATAGGATAGACAAACAATGGTACATTTATACGCGTTGTACATCTATATATCTATATATCCAGACATCCACTTATCTATCTATCTATCTATCTATCCGCTCATTCATATAACAATATTTCTTTTTTTCCTTCAATACATTATAATGACACCGAGTAACGAGCAAAACAGAACTTTTCTACTGCTGCTGCCTACAAACCATACAATATTAAACAATGTTTAGAATACTGTTCAGGTAGATATAAATGGGAACTGGCAAATCTGTGTACATATGATCTCTTACAGAAACTTACATCTATAATCTTTTATTACAGCAATATACTTTTTTTTTTTTTAAAGTATCACAAAGATTTGTGCTTTTTGCTTATCATTCATATTCGAATATTTTCAGTAAAACTGTTTTTTTTTTTCCTTTACCTGTCAAAATCGTTGTAAATAAGAATAAAATACAGGCAGACCTCTGTCCCTGCATGTTCTGTTATATGTACAATCCAAGATGATATATCAGTTACACACTGAAGTATGTATGCCCTATCTATTAGACATGGTATAAGTGGGTCAAAAGTCACGAAAGTGAGTCACATGTCAAAAAGGTTACCCCGCGATGCTAGTCAGTCTTTGAAGGTAACTCCATATCGCAATATTTTCCTTCAGAATAAAAAATAAATATGTGCCACATTTATCTGCGGTATTTTCTAAAGTTCCTAACTAGGTACAAAAGTGTAAAATGAATAATTAAAGATAGAAGATGATAAATATTTCAGTCGGTTTCCTCTTGCCTATCGTGTCTATTTGTCCCTAACTAATAATACTAAACTCAACACATGAGCGCGCACTGATGCAAAACTCCATAAAGGGTTTTGAAATATCACATATAAAATAGTATAAACATTTCTATCGATTTCCACGTGCCTCTCCTTTCAGTTTTGTCAGGTTTATAAATTACAATAAAACCCACTAGAGCTTAACATGTCTTTTGAAAATACTCTAAAATATTATCTACAAATATCGATGTGAATAATTATCCGATCGTCATGCATACAGCATGGATTCTGTCTGTACAGTAAATGTTTGTGCATACTGTAGAAAATGACAAGCAATGTAAAATATAAAAGAGATTATTTTTCCTTATTTTTTCGTGTCCCAAATCTTGAAAAGTAAGTCTGACACTAACTGTTAATATTTTGTTTGAAGGTATGCATGCTTTCGAATTTCACAGTTGCCCCATCGCCCAACTCCATAAACAACTGAAGCACGCTAGGATCTGCTGGGATATTCACAAAATTATTCTTATTTTTAAAAAAAGTAAACAGTGAGAGTACTGACTTACAAGTATATAAAAAAAATATAAAGAGATTAATACAATATTTTTATGAGAACAATTTAGTATTGTTGACATGCGGTTCCTAGCAAGTCGACCCTATATATATATATATATATATATATATATATATATATATATATATATATATATATATATATATATATATATATATATATATATATATATATATAGTAGTATTTATGTGTTTTGGCAGCTCGTATAGGAATAGCATAACACTAAAATAAAAATTACAGGTAAATATATAAGGGTGTTGTCGACTCAGATTTGTCTCTTTTTACATCTTAAGCGATATGATGTACCTTCGGAACACTTCTTCAGAGACGAGAACACTAAAATAAAGACAATTATAAAAACACTTTTTTCAATTTTTCACACACCATAAATAATGACACAAAGCTACATTATATTGAATTCTACAGTTTACAGAGAGGTGATAGAAATAGTTCATGAGTTTAACATGAAGTCAACGATGATGATATCAAGAGATAATGTGTATATCATTACCAGTTTGGATGGGATAAAAGTGTGGTCAAAGCTAGTTAATTAACAAAATAACATATAAGAGAATAAAAATGTATATTTGTTGATTTGAAACATAAAGAGATGACCTGGAATACTTTAGAAAAGAATCTGATCTACAGATTACATTTAATGATGACAACATTGAAAGAAGCAGCATCAGTCATGACAGCAAGATGGATACAACACTGCAGTATGAGAAAGTAATAAATTGCCTTTTTGGTGTGGATAATTACACAAATTTGTATTCAGCTAAATTTAAAGTACAACTTAAAGATCTAGTAAACTTTAAATGGAAAATCGACACTGATTCATCAAAAACAGACATAGCATTTAAATAGAATAGATTTGAAATAGCAAATGGTGACTAAGTATGTGAAGTAACAGTCCTGGATTCATCCATAGGAGTGACACAATTTAACATAAATCTGAACTCATTCATACATGTAAAAGAATTGACAAAACGTTTCAAATTGTTGAAAATAAAAGTACCTGTTGTAGATGGATGTATTGCTGGCTGGTTGATAACACCTAAAGACAATTTATCAAGAATAAAGTATTCTCTGGATCTTTTTCTACCGTTTTAAATGACCTAGAAAGAACAGTATTTAACACGTCTTTACTACAATCATGAAAGTTCAGTTGCTTACACAAATAGCAATCAATTGTGAGAACAAATTAAATGAGACAAAACGAAAAGGAAATACACTGAACTGAAAGAAAGGTTTGCCGAACAGTCTACCTACACATTACACAAGTAACCGAGAAAAAGATTTTCCCGCAGAAGACTCTTTGTTAGTCACGTGCATGGCCAGTGACAGGCAGATACAGTTGATATGCAAGCATATGAAAAAGACAAAAATGATTACAAAAACATTTTGACAGTGATTCTAGTTATCTCGAAATACACCTGGGCTGAAAAAGTAAAAACGAAAAAGAGAGCTGACAGAGAAATCTACAGAGAGCTTAAACCTGAAAACAAAATACAGTTGGATGAGAGAACAGAGTTTTACAACATGAAAGTTTATGATTTTCTGGAGAAGAAATACATCGAATACTTTTGAATTTCCTCAGACAAAATATGTATCTGTAGTGGATAGGTTTAGCAGTACTTTAAAGACTATAATGTGGAAGTATGTCATGCAAAATAAAACCAGAAAATGGTTTCGCAGATTACCAAATTGAGGGATACAGTAACATTCATCACAGATCAATAAACATGACTGGAGATAAAACATGCAAGGAAGAAAACTACGGATTAATCTATTTAGTTGTCGAACAACATATACATTTCGAACGCCTAACTGTTAGCATTTCGAAATACTAGACACATTTCAAAAGGTCTACCTTCCTAAATTTACCGAGGAAATATTTTAAATCAGGCAAGCAGTTTTCGGTCACCCAGTTGTTTAAAAACTGGAAAACTTTAATAGAGACCATTTAGAATGCACATTTTTGCTAGCAAGATTTATCTCTATACAAGAAAGAAAACGGCATATACAAGGTTCAAAAGAACCATAAAATAAACTGCAAAAGATACGTACTCGTGAAATTAAATGTAAAGATTATGATAAGTCGTTAAACAGTTAGGAACCTGCTGAAAATATTTTACCATGAAATATAGGTTGTACCAAAAGTACACACTTCCTCCAGAAATGAAATACCATAAGCACATCTCTTCATTGGAGACGACGGAAGAACAATGCGTACAAAGCAGTATTTAGGAGCGTGAAAACTCCGAGTCTTTGAAATATAAGGAGTTTCTTGAATGTGGCAGATGTGGAAAAGAAAGAAAATAACCCAGCTGCGATAAAAAATGAAGGAATTAGAACATATTTGATATCTTTGCTAACCAAGGGTCGATCCAATTTATTACACAATCATCCTTGGCATATGTAGCTAGCCGAAAGAGTGTGTTAAACAAATGCCCTCTTGCAGACGCAAGAGCTACTGCTCGTAGCAAGGGAAATCAAATCACCAGTGAGAGAAGTTGTTACGTGCTCAGTTAGTTATTCAATATTGCGACTTCAGTAATGTCAACATGCATTGGTTGGAAAGAACAACTTGCGTGTTAAATTAGAGAAACTAACATGCAGCACGTGTTATTGTCTGTGGAGATCGCTACGATTATAAGAAATCATTTTAACAAGTAAATATAACGAGCAATCTGATTGAATCAGTTTCTTTCAACTGCATCCAATCATATAATAGAGCAGAAGACACTGTTTTTGCTAGTTACAATGCCAAGTGATAGTGTGGCCATTAGTCCGGTTGTATTCCGGACAGTCCGGTTTTCACTTCTTCTGTCCCATGCTTAACGTGATCATTTATCCGTGTATGGAAAGTAGTCGACGGTATTCTTGAGTTCCATCAGTGGCCACCCGACCAAGGGATGATTTGGAACTTAGTTGATCTTGAGTTTCATCAGTGGCCACCATACCAAGGGATGATGTGGAACTTAGTGGATCTTGAGTTTCATCAGTGGCCACCTTACCAAGGGATGATGTGGAACTTAGTGGATCGATGATCCTTAGTTAGCCAAAATGTCTTGATATGTAAATTACTAATGTAAAATACCTGAGGGAAAAAAAAAGTACACGCAAACACATGACAAACAAAATGGCACACGTGAAAAACGTGACAAGGTGACTACAATGTAGACAATGTCCTAGCAGGGTAATAAATGACATCACAGAAGAAATGACATGAGATGACATTTCAAAATAGGCACAATGTAAAAGATTACAAGTTAGTCTATGAGATTTTAAAGAAAATAACGGATAAAGAAAATCACATAAATGCAACCATGCGGAAATTTAAACTTCTCAAATTTTATAAAAATAAGGAGCAGAAATAACACCATCAACTATAAACTTTTCCAACATAATATTTTCATAATGTACAATTTTAACACATTTATAAATTCTTAAATAACAAAACATTACCACAAACTTAACCAAAATCAGCTGATTAGGGAAGTGTTATTACAGCCTATGGATAAAGTGAAATCTAGTAAACCTTTCAAGACTTTCATTTGACAATTAGCAATAATTTAAACTAAACTACAGAAATAAAAGATACAATCAATATTTGAGTTGCAAAATGCAACCAATGCACAAAATTCGATAGGGGAAATGGAACAACGAAATACAAATACAAATACCAGAGTCGCAAAGATTGAGTAAAAGAAACGCGATTATACAGATTTTACAGTGGAGGAAATTAAGAGATTTTTGAGACAAATCAACAACAAATTACACGCAAATGTGAAAAAACAGTAAATAGAAGCTTAATGTATTTGCACAAGAAAAGCCAATTTCATGTTAATTTTGTAACGTCTAAATAATGGATTAGGAAAAGCTAACAATTTATCGCAGGTCGATGGACTTCAGGTTTAACAATTAACAAGTACAGCACTTAATCTTGTCCTCCGATTCAGTTTAATACAATAAATTAACTCACCTTAACCCAGTTAACAAATAGCAAATACATTTAGTGCGATAACAATTTACTATAAATAAACTAAATTTGTTACATACAAGCCATTAAACATCTTTTATAACTACATTTCAAAATTTGTCAGTGATGACTATAAAAAGACACAGATCACAGCGTTACATGGGATTTTGGCAGAATTAACTAATCAGGGCAATGTGCATGGCAACATTTGATTGTGGCATTTTCTACTAGTATTTAATAGACCAAAATGTACTAGAATTAGTCAAATCAGCATAAACACTTCATGCGAATACTGTCATATGAATGTAAAATGCCTTCATCCGATGATTATGCATTTAAATAAAGCAACAATAGCAACCTTACAAACCTAACTATAATTATGAAGCAGTTACTGTTAATACTGGAGAACATTGTCAGCTGATGAAATTAGTTCTAATGCAGACAAAGATGGACTTACTGGCTGGATGGCAGACAAAGATGGACTTACTGGCTGGTGTTCTTCTTTCTGCAAGATAGTGGAAGTTTTTTTCTGCACCTTAGCGCAGTGTTTAGTGCAGTCGTGGTCTCCACAAATTGTCTGGTTTTCGTGTTTAGAAAGTATACAGGGAAGTGATGTCATCATTGTGTGTGTGTGTGTCAAAACACTGTCAGTTAAACCGTCCAATTTGTAATTTGGTACGTTGTGGAACTGTGATAATAGTCACACGACGAAATATTCATCACGTGACAGTCGCATGTCAGTTTCATAATCACCAATACACCAATTCAGGTACGGGGGCTGATTTATCGGATATACCAATACAGGTATGGGGATGATTTATCGGATATACCAATACAGGTATGGGGCTGATTTATCGGATATACCAATACAGGTATGGGGGCTGATTTATTGAACTAAGCGTGTATAGCTGTGTATCATTTTAAGTATGAATTGGCAATATAATAACAGAATATTTGAATATATCTACAGTCAAACAATTATAACATTGAAGCATCATATTAGTGTTGTTACAATCTCTTTTTGTATGGATTAGTGGGACAATGCAAATCTTGGCCACAAATATGATATGTATATAATATTTCATAGTGATATCCTGAACAGCTTTTGAATGTTGTTCCAGAAACAAAAATGTACTTGATGGATGGATTCATGGACAGAAATATCGAAAAATTTACAGATATTGAAGCCTATTGCTCTTTAATAGCACGAGACACACCAAGATTACTAGTCTATATATAACATGTCAGTCCCCAAACTACCAACCATATATATATATATATATATATATATATATATATATATATATATATATATATATATATATATATATATATATATATATATATATATAACATTTGCCATAATAATACAGTGAACGAATTTGGATGAGGATGATGGATCAACAAACGGACGAAAACGTTAAAATATTGAAACTGAAGAATTGTGAATAGCAATAGGCACATTAAACGGTTTTGGAGTTTTGCCCCGTAGAGAATTTTGTGAATAATGGATAGATGGATGGATGGACAAACAAAGAAACAGATAAAAGCATTAAAATATTAAAACTGAAGAACCATGAATAGCAAAAGGCGCATCTAAACCACAGTTGTAATACGTGTACCGTTGTTTCATGGAGATGTCTTGAACGTTTTTAGAGTTATGCTCCAGAAACGAAAGTGCGATTGATTGATGGATGGATGAGCAAACGGATGAACCATTGAAAATACAGAATCGGACAAATTTTGAAAGCAAACGTCACATCTAGAAGATGATCCTAATACTGAGATATCTTGAACGATTTTGGAGCTATTCTTTGGAAACAAAAATGTGACGGACGGACTGACGGATGAACCAGTTTATATATTCCCGCCATTGTCGTTGGGCCGTGGATATTTATGATTTATACATAGGACGAAAAGACAAACAGGTGCACTGCGACTTTCCCAAGAATAATTACGTTTAGTTTCAAATACAATTGTGTAGAAAAAATGTCAAAGTTAGATATTGTATTGTTGAATGTCGGATGTCGTGCAAGAAAGGTATTAATGTTGTTTGAAATTACAAATAATTTCTAAAAAGCGGAAAACAGATAAGATGTTACATATGAAGCTGATTCGGTGTAATTAAACGAGATGTCTCGATCAATAAGACTAAGGAACAACATTTGGAACATTCTTTGTCTTTGTGCGAACAAACTGTTGTCATATGCGCCGTATAAATTACAAAATCTGCTACACGCCGTGTCCACAAGTTGCAATTTACACAAGGTATGCTAAAATCTGCGATTAAAAAACCCAAAAATCTCTAGAAAGGAGACGAAGAAAAAAAATGCGTACAAAATGTAGTTTTGGAGAAAACTTATGTACTGACAGAGATTTCTCATTCTGAGTCTCAAAACAAAAATCGGAAAAGAATTGTTACGGTGTCAGAGAGTCAAAATAATAGAAAAGTAATTTGTATTTTTGAAAATGTTTATATATTTACTAGGCGATGTTACAAAGGCCACAGGTTGTAATATGTCTTTGTTTCACACTGCAAGACTCAAATAAGGAAAACATTTTTATTGAAAATGTACATTAGATATATGCAGGAAGCTGGGCCTTCCGCGAAAGGCATTCTTGATAACTGTTTAGCAATGACATATTTCTGGTAGATCACCATCTTTGCCAACCATTTCGGTCAACCAGTTTTAACCAATGATATTCTGTGCATTCAACTGTGGACTGAAAGAAGAATCATTGAATGAAAACTAAATTCAAAATGTGCTTAACACTTCCAGTAAAAACTAAATGATAACATTTATTTGTTCCAGTAAAAGCTAAATGACAACATTCAATTGTTCTATTAACTTTTACAATCCTTTAGAGCAGTGAGATAATCAATAATACAGTATAAATCTTCTTTCATTTCTAAACATTCTCGCATAGATTATATTAAATTTGGTTTAGTAATAGTTGCAATGAATATTTTGTAAATGAGATTTGATAGTGATATAGATTTATTTTGCATGCTTATTTCAGTATATTGGTTTTTGCAGAACTGTGTGCGTACAGTAACTACGTCTACAACTGCCATGCAGCTTTTCTTGTTTGAAGTTGATCAGTCATCTCACTATTTTGATTATATTATTACCATTTTTCTTCTTTTAAAGTTGTACTAGATCAAACGTTTCTGTGCTATGATATCTTTATACAAACGTTACAAGATCGTCTTTGATACCGTTTCAGTGGTTTTATCATGGTATTATTCCTTTTAACAGACGTTGTAAGGTTGTCTTTGATGCAGTTTCAGTGGTTTTATCATGGTATTATTCCTTTTTAAAGATGTTGCAAGGCCTTTTCGAAGTAAAGCTTGAACAGATCAGTAGCTTTAGTACCTTGATCCTATGAAATTACTTTCTTTTCAGCATTACTTAATATATAGATTACGTGGACCAGTTGTTTCAGTACTTAGATCGTACAGGAATGGTCGCTTTTTGAACAATATTTTTCTCTTAATACTGCGATCATGGAGACACTACCATTTTATCACAAATATCAAGCAGGGTTTCATTGCACTATCTAGATCAGGCGTTTAAGTACTTTGATCGTGAAGAAATTACCCCTTTTTACAGACGTAATGCATATATGCGATACACGCATTGTCGTTCCACTGGCCTGTGCTGTCCATGTCCAGACAGTTCTCGTTGTTGAGGTAGGAGTTTGGCTCCCCTGCCCTCCAGTTGGTGTACGTCTCGGCAAACCTCGCCCTGCTGTTCACCCAGATCCAGTCACCCTCCACCTCGATATCGGCCCCACCCAACCACCATTCATCTATAAAAAAAAGAACACCAACAACGTAAGCTACGTAGCTCATGGTTGTTTTTTTTTAATCTGCTCAAACAGAGCTTAAAAACATAATATACCTTTTGAAAATACAATTCCTATATCTTTACCAGCCATGAAGTTATGCACATGATTTATTCTTTTTTTTAAAAAAACTCCATTAACTTTTTATTAAATTAAAACTAAATAATATATTTGTAAATTTGCATGCAACATTGGACTTTCGTTTCTTTTTCAGACATATACTGTAATAAGATGTTCCTGTTTTCAAAGATATGACACGTTTTACTCTCTATTTGTACAATTTTACCACGGTTGGAACTCTTATGCTAAAGTTGTGTATTATCTTCACCTACCTATATTCAAAGTATGGGCCTGGCTATAGATATATGCATTTTCTTTAGCATCATGTATCTCCGCTAAGTATCCGCCCACAGTTTGGCATATAGTCTAAAATAAAAATAAAAATGAATAAATAAAATCAAATGTATGACAAGAAAATTATATCCCGAAAAGATTTTGCATCTGATAATAATTTATTTGTCAGTAATAAGGTACAATATTTATTAGATTTACCTATATTTCCTTTGGCTTTGCCGGACAAGAGGAATAGACACGAGAATCGACATGGAAATGGAATCTGCTAACACATGAAATTATTTGCAAATTATAAAGAGAAGAAATGACCAAAATGACAGTGACATCAAAACTGGGGGCAAATACATGACAGCATAATGATCCATATTTGATATGAATCTAGACTAAGCATGAAGCGAGATGGACCCATATGGTCAACAGATACCTAGTTATAGCGCAACGAGTTACAGTTTTCAGCAAAAGTTATTGTGTTCTATATTAAGGTCTTACAATTTTCAATGCAAGAAACAAGTAGAAATGTTTAGGGGGCAATGTATTTTTTAAAGTAATAGATAATGACAGTGCTGTGATATAGATCCTAAATGATGTGCTAATCGAAACGTTCCGAACCCAAGAAATATGTACAAATGGTACCCAGAGAAATTCAATGTTTTATTCATCCACCGCCAACCCAACTACCAACTCTATAAACCTTCAAGGGTATGAGAAGTCATCCATTCAGCACTTTTAAATCTGAGAACAAAAGATCGATTTAAGAAACCCAAAGGAATTTAAGAAAACACCGATTAAATTTGTTAGAATAATTTGACCCTTCATAAAAATCGTCGGTAGGTCAGCAAACTTTGTACAGGTCAAACATATAGATGAATATATACTTATGTTTATTTGAATAAAATAAATACTAGTAAATAAAATACTCTGGAAACCGTTAAGATTTCATGAATTTTCATATATGGCAAAGTAGAGGTAACGTGTCCTGTCTATTCTATCTGATTTCAACGGCCGCGGTTCCTGTCTCTGCTATACGGTTTAACGGTCCCGGTTCGTAAACAACGGTTTCAATTGTATTTCGTATAATAAAAAGGGGGGGGGGGGAGATGACAGCTAAAATATACAATAGGAAATATACATGATATCAAAATCGCAGTTTATGGTTAAACATAGGCTTACCTTTGCAAATAGTTACCACGAAATATAGAAATTCTATTAGTACATTCACCATGTCAGCCATCTTCGTCTCTTCAGGTGCAGCCTTATCTGTGTGAACTAAATTTTGTATGATTAGTTTCAGAAGCGTTCCAACTTACCCAAGCTCCAGTCCAGGTTTCTACGTCATGGCTGAAGAGATAGCAGTTGCCCGCGTGCTGAACCCACCCGTCAGTACAGTTATTCTGTGCTTTTTTTTGTACAAGAATGTGGAAAATTAGGGCAAAAGTGTGATGTTTATCAACCAATTCAACCATGATGCTGGAGATCTCATTAAAGTGTTAAGTTCCCTTTTACTGGTTCAAGAATTAATTAGTCGTTATAATTATGATGCCATTAATAATAATAATAATAATAATAATAATAATAATAATAAGAAGATGATGATGATAATGATGATAACTAGATCTCGTTACCAGTAAATTCTTGGCTTTCCAGGATGTACTATTCAATTTCTAATATGCATACTATGTCAAAATGAAGAAATTAATTTGATCTGGTGAAGCCTCTTTAAATGTAATTCCATCTCATCTATTGATGGTGTCGATGCAGATGAAGGAGAATTTTTGGATTTACTGTAGACTCTAATTGTTCAGATACAAATATAATTTTTTCCATCCATCCTTCATTGCAAACGTTGCAGTACACAAATGTTGGAAAGCTGGGATCTTCTCATCTCTTTTAATAAATCAAGTTTGTTTTGCACGAAGTACAATATTAAAGTGACAGATGAGGTACAAGTACAATTACAAAGTCTAACTGTCGCTGTTTGGAATCGAATCCGATTCGTCTCTCTCATAGTCAGGCACACATACCACTAGACTGAAGTCCGGATAGATTAGGCTGATTAGGAAGTAACTTCATATACATAGACCACTACCTCTCTCCTTACTTTGATTGTCACCCAGATTGACCACTCAAAGCGGTCCAAACTCGTTCTGAATCGGGCCACCAGTTACTGACAGTCGGACGAGCCCCCCACCCCCCTCACACACACAGACACACACCCAAATGTAACGAGAGGGATCGGAAATCGAACACAGTTCGTCTGTCTCACAGTCAGGCGCATATACAACAAAATTAAAGGTGCGGACCTCATATACCTAGACCGCTACACAATTACAAAAATTTAATGCGTGTGTAAAAAAACAAAAAAACAAACAAACAACAAAACAAAACATGGATTGTATCAATTTAAATCATTATGAAAGTAAACAATTCAAGAAAAATTACAAATATAATTCACCTAGTTGTTACTTAGAAGGCGAACATAGAAAACAAGTTCGGATGTAATCTGGAGGCACGATTACCCCGTGTTTAGCGTGACCCTTTTACTCACGTCACCTATATGCGTCATACATAGCAATGTATTATTTGTTGCTTCCAGTCTTTACATCCCAGATATAATTTTAACTACGAGAAACAAAGATACATTATATATATATATATATATATATATATATATATATATATATATATATATATATATATATATATATATTCATTCGTAGGTACGTAGGTTTGACAGTGTCCATTATACAGTCGATCAATCATTCAACCAGTCTATCTGTCTATGTAAACTGCACTTTTCGAATACAAAGTTAAATCATGTCATCCCTACTGCCCATACACATAAATACGTAGCGCTCAGTAGTTTGAGAATTTTAAAACACTTCTTCTCCAAAACTGCTGGAATAAGCTACTTCAAAATTAATAGCATCCTTCAATCAAGACCTTCTGTCTACAGATGATTTTGCCGCACTTTTTAAATACAAGTCGAGATCATGGCATCCGTACTGTCCATGCATCCAAGTACGTTGCGCACGGTAGTTTACGAATTTGTATAATCATTTAGGGTGGGGCTAGGGAGGGACTGGTACAAGTAGTGAGAGGAAGGGGACGGGGCATAAGATGTGAAGAGGAGATACTTTTCTGCTTAATTACTTATTCATTTATTTAATTTGACATGATATTGACCAGGGAGCATCGATGGCTCAGTACTTAGCGCGAAGGACTCCAAAACCAGAGATCGCGAGGTCTAATCCTGTTCAGATCAGCACATGTTAGCAGCTGTGGTGTACTTCTGGACAAAGCACATTATTCCAAATACCTGGGCATCATATAGTCTTTTATGTGTTAATCTGCCGTTAAACATCAAACAAATATTATCAACCGATGTTAAAAAGAGGGACTTAAGAAAAAAGGTAATTGAACTTCGACTTAAAAAGCCCCCAAACCCCATGCAATGGCGGTGCGAGGGGGTTGGTGGGAGTGAAAGGGGACAATTGACCCCGGTCGCCAAGGGAAGGGGGCGCCGTCGGGAGCTTCTTTTTTTTAACCTTAAATTTTCATAGTATTTCACCTTCACCTTAGTGTAACGGGGGCAATTCGTCACAAACCTTATATTTTGGAAGGGGGGTGGGGGTGGCAACTGAAATAAAAACTGTTCTGTGTAGCAAAGTAGTGGCGCCACTAAAGAACATTGCCCACCTTCATCTCGGTTAGGGCGCCACTAAAGAACATTGCCCCCGGGCGCCTCGAATTCTCGCGCCGCCACTGATCCCATGAAGTCACCTGTACAAAAATCAATGATACTACAGAAAAAAAGAAGAAAAAAAATCCCAAACAAACTATTATTTAATTCACACAACTAACATATACAATAGGAAGTATACATGATATCAAAATCGCGGTTTTCGGTTAATCATAGGCTTACCTTTGCAAATAGTTACCACAAAATATAGAAATATTATTAGTACATTCACCGTGTCAGCCATCTTCGTCTCTTCAGGTGCAGCCTTATCTGTGTGAACTAAATTTTGTATACCATGAAGATATCACATTAATCTATGCGTGTGACCGTCAGTTTTGAAGTGGAATAAAATGTAGTAATTTAGTGTGAGGTGACTATATTATCGCAGCTAATAGTAGGTTAAGAAGAGTTTGCTATTGCTCTTCGCCACGTTAAAACTAAACTTAACTTTTTGAAGCTAACCATTTTGGAATTACTTGGCTATAAGGCCATTTGAATCAAGGTATGGTTATACCGAATAAGATTACATGTTGACCCGACATCAAAGATAGAAGGAAAAAAAATGTTTAAAAAGCGTTTGAACAATACTCCCAAATATAATATAAAGAACATTCAGCGACGTGGACTTGTCAACTTTGCTAAAAAAAATCCGATCAGCCCTTTTATGAGATCACTATTACAAAAAAAAAAAAAAAAAAAAAAAAAAAAAAAACAGTAAGCAACAAATACACCTCTTGTCCAAAATCGCTCGAACAATCTACTCCGATTATGATAGTATCCTTCAGTCAAAATCTTCTGTCTACAGATGAGTTTGCTCTGTTACCAATAAAGATTGTCGTCTTCCTATATAAAACTGCCTAACCAATTTAAGCCACATTTGACAGAAAGTATTCTTAAATTAAAACCTTTCAAATGTCAACAAATTATTGTGGAATGCGTTAAATATGACAGCTGTTACTCAAGATAGTCTCCGAAATTTTTAAAACTAAATCTTACAAAGAGTATTACGGCAAAAAGACATTTTATATTTATAAAATCATGATTATCTGCCATAAAAAATAACTGCCATTACTAACAAGAGTTTTTCAAAGGGACTAATGCTGTGCTGGCTGAAAAGAATATATAGGAATCCACGGTAAGTTCGTTTCTTATGTCCTTTTATTCTTTCAAACTCCTGATATTCTTGAGAAATTCGAGTTAACACGTTCACAATTTATCTGTACGTGCAGTACAAAAGTCCGTGTCGTGGCCTTTGACCTTGAACTTGATATTACGGATAGAAGATCATTGAACTTAATTGTCTCAGATAATGTTAAAATATACTCACATACTAAGTTTGATTAAATCTATAATTATTATTTAAAAAAAAAAAAAAAACCAAAACAATATATTGAACTTGCATCATTCAATGTATTCGTCAGATATATCCACAAAACTGAATTTAATAAAAATCCATTCTTACTTATTTGTGTTATCATGCTAACAAACCATTACAGATAAAAAACACGAGTCAAGACCTTTGACTTTAAAATCAGTGCAAGAGTGCTGATTATTACCTTGTCTATTAGAATGCAGCTAAATACAATGACTTATTCATATATATATATATATATATATATATATATATATATATATATATATATATATATATATACATACATATATATATATACATATATATATATATATATATATATATAATATATATATATATATATATATATATATATATAACTTACTGTGCTCGTAAGCTTAATGAAGAACAAAACTGACAGCAATTACCTTTTACTTGATCCAAAGGTTTTCAAACTCAATCAAAAATGTGTAGGTATGTTAGTGATCATATATGCACAGAACCAATTAAACATTGCAAGAAGAGTTTTATTGAAAAACCCATGTCAGTGCCACCATTCATGCAAGATGAGTAGCGATAAGAAGATTTTTGAGAGGGTCCCTATGGTGACATCTTGGAGGTCAGATGAGCTAGGTTTTCCTTCAGAACTAATTACATATTGCTGTATTGCTTTTTTGTGAAAAAGTCATGTCGATACCACCATGCATTCACGAGAAATAGCCATATAAAGATTTTCAAGGCAATCATTTTGGAGGCTGGATCATATTTATTTAAATACAGAAACAAGTATATATTGCAAGAAAGATTTTATTTTATAATTTTTATGGTTGATATGGTGTATAAAAAAACATGTCTGTATGGATATTTGTTTAGGAGAAGTAGCTGTCTTGAGATTTTTCACATTTGGCGTGGTCACATTGGCATAGTTTTCATTTATGGCCAACTACATATAGTAAGAAGTGTTTTAGTGAAAACCCCATGCTGATACCACCATATCTTCCAGAGAAATAGTGATAAAAATATTTTTTAAAATAGCCATCATATTGGAGGTCTGATCAGCATAATTTTAAATTTTTTTATTTAGGACAAACTAGATATGATAAGAAGTCTTTCAGTGAAAAGTCCATGTCTTTATGACCATCTGTTTCGGAGAAGTAGCTATAGCAAGATTTTCAAGATTGCTATCATGGCGGAAATATTGAAGATCTGATCGGCACCATTTTCATATAGGATCAGCTACATATTATAAGAAGTATTTAAGTGAAAACCCAATGTTACTATGACTATCTGTTCAGGAGAATTAGTGATAACAAGATTTTCAAGGTGGCAGCCACATTCGAGGTATAATCATCACCATTTTCATTTAGGACCAATTAGATAAGATGAGAAGACTTTTGTGAAAACGCTATGTTGATACAAACAGCCATTCAGAGGAAATAGCTATAATCAGATTTACAAGATGGTCACCATGGCAACCATTTTGGAGGTCTGATCAGCAACATTTTCATTTATGACCAACTACATAAGAAGTCTTTAAGTGAAAACACCATGTTGATATGACTATCCGTTCAGGAGTAACTATAACAAGATTTTCAATATGGTCACCATGGTGTCCATATTGGATGCCAGATTTGCACCATATGTTTTATGACCAACTCGACATCATAATAAGTCTTTTAGTGACAACCTACGTCAATATGCCATCCGTTTGGAATGGGTAGCAATTAGATTTTCAAAATGGCCACTATGGCGTTCATATTGGATGTCAGGTCTGCACCATTTTTTTATTAGGACCGACTTGACATTGGGATGAATGTGTGTGTAAAGTTTCAGACGTTGCGCACAACAATACATCTAAATGTGTAACACTGGTATTTCAGGATTATTTGCAGACATAATAAAGTAGGTCACTGAGTTCACTGTACCAATGGACATTGATTTGTATGCATGGTATTATCAGTACTTATATGTGTATTTGCCTGTCTGTCATTCATGTTCCATTCCTATGTTAAATTTCCAAAGGGCCCTATTGTAACTCTCCTACAACATAAATTGTACATGAAACATGACACTGAATTTATAACTGTTACGTTGTTTTGACAAAATGTATCAACTGTAGAGTAGATGACAAAATATTAGTTAATTTCAGTATGGTTCTTGTCTGTAATTAGGCTGTATTGTTACATTTCCATTGGGCCCCATAGTGTTATCTATCATTTTAAAATATCTATCGAGTCGCATACCACCCCATCTGTAATGGCTGTAAACGTAAAACCTGAGAATCGAAAGTTTTTACATAATTGGCAAACACTGCAACAACAACAACAATCGCTTGTATTGTAAACCAAAACCAACTTTTCAATGTACAAAGGTCACTGAGTATACTGGAACAAAGTTACGAACAAAAATTTCGATATTACTGTGTGTAACGTTCCTTGACATCTCAGTTTGACAAGCAAGCAATAAAAATTATGTTTTTGTCCCCTCTACATTTATTTTTCATGTTTTAAATATGCAATGTACTTGGATGCATGTAAAGACAAAGCTGAAAACAGGTTTTATTTGTGATATCTCACTTTCTGCACTAAGATATTCATTTAAAGAAAATCATATTTAAGTACTTTTACAACTTTCTGATTATAAAATTGTACGTTTGCACCATTACAGTTGAAAAAGTAAGAATAAATTTTAAAAACCTCAAGAATGTCAATGCACGGTAGATAATTTATGGGAAAAAACCTAATCCTCAGTCTTGATTATTTGTTAGTGAGTTATTTAGTTTGTTGAGTGGGGCACATGGAGATGTCGATTTTTAAAAAAGGGTCTTTTGTAATTTTTGTTTGTTTTAATTCTCTCTCTCTCTCTGTTTTGATAAGTAACGGTCTCTAACAATAACACAGAGTCATGCTGCATATAAACATTACAGAAAATGTATAACTTGTAACCTTGTTAAATTCGCATTTCAGTCTATATTGTCCCAAATATAATGTTAAATTCCTATTAGAATCTGTACTTGCATGAGATAATAGCATGAGACACATCAAGATTACTAGTCTATATATAACATGTCAGTCCCCAAACTACCAACCATATATATAACATGTCAGTCCCCAAACTACCAACCATATATATAACATGTCAGTACCCAAACTACCAACCATATATATAACATGTCAGTACCCAAAATACCAACCATATATATAATATTTGCCATAATAATACAGTGAACGAATTTCAATGGGGAGGCTGGATCAACAAACAGAAGAAAACGTTAAAATGTAGAAACTGAAGAATTGTGAATAGCAATAGGAACATCTATACAACTAGTCTAATATATGTACAAAATTTTAAAGAGATATCTTAAACGGTTTTGGAGTTTTGCCCCGTAGAGAATTTTGTGAATAATGGATAGATGGATAGATGGACAAACAAACAAAGAAACAGATAAAAGCATTAAAATATTAAAACTGAAGAACTGTGAATAGCAAAAGGCGGATCTAAACCACAGTTGTAATACGTGTACCGTTGTTTCATGGAGATGTCTTGAACGTTTTTAGAGTTATGCTCCAGAAACGAAAGTGCGATTGATTGATGGATGGATGAGCAAACGGATGAACCATTAAAAATACAGAATCGGACAAATTTTGAAAGCAAACGTCACATCTGGAAGACGATCCTAATATGTGTATCAAGTTTCACTGATATATCTTGAACGATTTTGGAGCTATTCTTTGGAAACCAAAATGTGACGGACGGACTGACGGATGAACCAGTTTATATATTCCCGCCATTGTCGTTGGGCCGTGGATATTTATGATTTATACATAGGACGAAAAGACAAACAGGTGTACTGCGACTTTCACAAAAATCATTAGGTTTAGTTTCAAATGCAATTATGTAGAAAAATGTCAAAGTTAGATATTGTATTGTTGAATGTCGGATGTCGTGCAAGAAAGGTATTAATGTTGTTTGAAATTAATAAATAAACAGATAGGATGTTACATATGAAGCTGATTTGGTGTAATTAAACGAGATGTCTCGATGAATAAGACTAAGGAACAACATTTGGAACATTCTCTGTCTTCGTGCGAACAAACTGTTGTCATATGCGCCGTATACATTACAAAATCTTCTACACGCCGTGTCCACAAGTTACAATTTACGCTAGGTATGCTAAAACCTGCGATAAAGAAAAAACATCAAGAACAAAATCTCTAGAAAGGAGATCAAGAAAAAAATGCGTAAAAATGTCATTTTGGAGAAAACGTATGTACTGACAAAGATTTCTCATTCTAAGTCTCAAAAAAAGACATCGGAAAAAAATTGTTACGGTGTCAGAGAGTCACCATAATAGACAAGTAATTTGTATTCTTTAAAATGTTTATATATTTACTAGGCGATATTACAATGACCCAGGGTGGCCGAGTGGTCTAATGCGCTCGCCTTTACCGATCACTGCCATCTCACCCCTGTCAGCGTGGGTTCGAGTCTCGGCCTCGACCAATGTGGATATGTGAGAAAGCTTGCCAGTAACTTCCCGTGCGTCCGTGGTTCTTCCTCCATCAGATAAACTGGCCGCCATGTATAGCCTATTATGTGCTGAAAAATGGCGTTAAACCCACAACAACAACAACAAAAATCACACGTTGTAATATGTCTCGAGTCTTTTACACTAAAAGACTCAAATAATGAAAACATTTTTATTGAAAATGTACATTGGGTATATGCAGGAAGCTGGGCCTTCCGCGAAAGGCATTCTTGATAACTGTTTAGCAATGAATATTTCTGTTAGATCACCATCTCTGCCAACCATTTCAGTCAACCAGTTTTAGCCAATGATATTCTGTGCATTCAACTGTGGACTGAAAAAAAGAAAATTTCAATGAAAAATAATTTAAAAATGTGCTTAACACTTCCTGTAAAAACTAAATGATAACATTCAATTGTTCTATTAGCTTTTGCAATCCTTTAGAGTAGTAAGCTAATCAATGATACAGTATAAATCTTCTTTCATTTCTAAACATACACGAATAGATTATATTAGATTTGGTTTAGTAATAGTTGTAATGAATATTTTGTAAATGAGATTTTGTAGTGATATAGATTTTTTTTTGCATGCTTATTTCAGTATATTGGTTTTTGCAGAACCGTGTGCGTACAGAAGCTACGTATGTCTACAACTCGCATGCAGCTTTTCTTGGTTTAAGTTGATCAGTCATCTCACTATTTTGATTATATTATTACCATTTGTAGACGTCATGCAGCATTGTTGACTGAAAAGTTTTAGTAGATCACTATATTTGGCGCATTGATCAATATATATATATATATGACTCCTTCTTCTTTTAAAGTTGTACTAGATCAGTCATTTCTGTCCTATGATATCTGTATACAGACGTTGTAAGATCGTCTTTCATGCAGTTTCAGTGGTTTTATCATGATATTATTCCTTTTTACAGATGTTTCAAGGCCTCTTCGACGTAAAGCTTAAACAGATCAGTAGCCTTAGTACTTTGATCCTGATGAAATTACAATTTTTTTTTCCAACTTTACTTAATATATAGATTATATAGATCAGTTGTTTCAGTACTTAGATCGTACAGGAATAGCCTCTTTTTGAACAATGTTTTTCCCTTAATCATGGAGAAACTACCATTTAATCACATATATCAAGCTGGATTTCTTTCCACTATCTAGATCAGTCGTTTTTGTACTTTGATCGTGAGGAAATTACCCCCTTTTACAGATGTAATGCATCTGTACGGTACACGCATTGTCGTTCCACTGGCCTGTGATGTCCATTTGCAGACAGTTCTCGTTGTTGAGGGCGGAGTTTGGCTCCCCTAGCCGCCAGTTGGTGTACGTCTCGTCAAACATCGCCCTGCTGTTCACCCAGATCCAGTCACCCTCCACCTCGATATCGGCCCCGCCCAACCACCAGTCAGCTATAAAAAAAAGAACACCCGTCGCTCTAGTTTTTTTTTTTTGTTTGTTTGTTTTAATCCGCTCAAACACAGATTAAAGACATAATATACCTTTTGAAAATACAAATCCTATATGTTTACCAGCCACTAAATTGTGCACATGGTTTGTTCATTTAAAAAAAAAATACATTAACATTTTATGAAATTAAAACGAAATAATATATTTGTAAATGTGCATGCAACATTGGACTTTCCTTTCTTTTTCAGATATATACTGTAATAAGATGTTCTTGTATTCAAAAATATGACATGTTTTACCCTCTATTTGTACAAATTTTTACCACGGTTGGAACTCCTATGCTAAAGCTGTGTATTATCTTCACCTACCTATATTCAGAGTATGGATCTGGCTATAGATGTATGCATTTTCTTTAGCATCATGTATCTCCGCTAAGTATCCGCCCACAGTTTGGCATATAGTCTAAAAATAAACAATAAAAATTAAAAAATAAAATTAAATGTATGCCAAGAAAATTATATCCCGAAATAATTTTGCATCTGATAATAATTCAATTCGTCACAGTGTTGATTATTTGTCAGTAATAAGGTACAATATTTATTAGATTTACATATATTTCCTTGGGCTTTGCCTGACAAGGGGAATAAACACGAGAATCGACATGGAAATGGAATCTGCTAACTCATGAAATTATTTGCAAATTATAAAGAGAAGAAACGACCAAAATGACAGTGACATCAAAACTGGGGGCAAATACATGACAGCATAATTAGCCATATTTGATATGAATCTAGATTAAGCATGAAGCGAGATGGACTCATATGGTCAACAGATACCTAGTTATAGCGCAACGAGTTACAGTTTTCAGCAAAAGTTATTGTGTTCCATATTCAGGGGCTTAACATTTTCAGTGCAAGAAACAAGTAGAAATGTCTAGGGGGCAATGTATTTTTTAAAGTAATAGATAATGATGTATGATTAGTACACAAACGGCCTGTTTCAGAAGCATTCCAACTTACCCAAGCTCCAGGCCAGGTTTCTACGTCATGGCTAAAGAGATAGCAGTTGCCCGCGTGCTGGACCCACCCGTCAGGACAGTTATTCTGTGCTTTTTTGTACAAGAATGAGGAACAATTAGGGCAAAAATGTGATGTTTATCAAACAATTCAACGATGATGCTGGAATATCTCATTAAAGTATTAAGTTCCCTTTTACTGGTTCAAGAATTAATTAATCGTTATAATTATGATGCCATTAATAATAATAATAATAATAATAATAATAATAATAATAATAAGATGATGATGATGACGATGCTGCTGCTGCTGATGATGATAACTAGGTCGCATTACCAGTATAATCGCGGCTTTCCAGGATGTACTATTCAATTTTTAATAATATGTCAAAATGAAGAAATTAATTTGATCTGGTGAAGCCTTTTTAAATGTAATTCCATCTCATCTATTGATGGTGTCGATGCAGATGAAGGAGAATTTTTGGGTTTACTGTAGACTTTAATTGATAAAAGATACAAATATAATTGTTTCCATCAATCCTTGCAAATGTTGCAGTGCACGGATGTTGGAAAGCTGGGATCTTCTCATCTCTTTTAATAACCCAACTCAGTTTTGTTTTGCACATAGTACAATATTAAACTGACATATAAGGGACAAGTACAATTACAAAGTCTAATTGTCGCGGTTTGGAATTGAATCCGGCTAGTCTCTCTCACAGTCAGGCACACATACCACTAGACTGAAGTCCGGACAGACTAGGCTGATTAGTAAGTGACCTCATATACACAGACCACTACCTCTCTCCTTACTTTGATGTTCGATTGTCACACAGATTGACCTCTTAAAGCGGTCCAAACCCATTCTCAATTGGGCCACCAGTTACTGACAGTCGGACGACCCCCTCCCCCCCCCCCACACAAATGTAACAAGAGGGATCGGAAATCGAGCACACTTCGTCTGTCTCACAGTCATACCACAAAACTAAAAGGTGCGGACCACACTGGCTGTTTAGTAAGTGGCCTCTAATACCAGGATCCGTTACACAATAAAAAATTGTAATGTGTGTGAAATAAAAAAGAAGAAAGAAAAAAAAAACAACAAAACTAAACATGGATTGTATCAATTGAAATCATTATGAAAGAAAACAATTCAAGAAAAATTACAAATACACATCACTTAGTTGTTAGGTATGTATCTAGAAGGGAAGGTGAACATTGAAAACAAGTTCGGATGTAAGCTGGAGGCACGATTAGCCCGTGGTTAGCGTGACCCTTTTACTCACGTCACCTTTATGCCCCATATTTAGTAATGTATTACTTTTGCTTCCAGTCTTTACATCCCAGATATAATTTTAACTATGAGAAACAAAGATACATTATATATATATATATATATATTCATTCGTAGTTAGGTAGGTAGGTTAGACGGTGTCCATTATACAGTCGATTAATCAATCAACCAGTCTATCTGTCTATATAAGCTACACTTTTCCAATACAAAGTGAAATCATGTCATCCCTACTGCCCATACACATAAATACGTAGCGCTCAGTAGTTTGAGAATTTTAAAACACTTCTCCAAAATCGCTGGAACAATCTACTCCAAATATAATAGCATCCTTCAGTCAAGACCTTCTGTCTACAGATGATTTGCCGCACTTTTCGAATACAAGGCGAGATCATGGCATCCCTTCTCTCCATGCATCCAAGTACGTTGCGCACAGTAGTTTAAGAATTTGTATAATCATTTAGGGTGGGGCTAGGGAGGGACTGGTACAAGTAGTGAGAAGAAGGGGACGGGGCATAAGATGTGAAGAGGAGATACTTTTCTGCTTAATTACTTATTCATTTATTTATGTTGACGTGATATTGACCAGAGAGCAGCGATGGCTCAGTGCTTAGCGCGAAGGACTCCAAAACCAACGATCGCGAGTTCGAATCCTGCTCAGATCAGTACAGGTTGGCATCTGTGGTGTGCTTCTGGACAAAGCACTTTATTCCCAATACCTGGGCATCGTATAGCCTTTTATGTGTTAATCTTCCGTTAAACATGAAACAAACAAACAATACCAACTGATATTAAAAAGAGTTACTTAAGAAAAAAGGTAATTTAAATTCGACATAAAAAGCCCCCAAACCCCATGCAGTGGCGGCGCGATGGTGGGTGGGAGGGGGCAATTGACCATGGACGCCAGGCGAAGGGGGCGCCGTCGGGAGCTTCTTTTTTAACCTTAAATTTTCATAGTATTTCACCTTCACCTTAGTTTAACGGGGGCAATTCTTCACAAAACTTATATATAGGAAGCGGGGGGTGGGGTGGAGAGGGATGTTGGCAACTGACGTAAAAACTGTTCTCTGTAGCAAAGTAGTGGCGCCACTAAAGAACATTGCCCCCTGCGCCTCGGTAGGTACGTTACTAAAGAACATTGCCCCCTGGCGGCTCGAATCCTCGCGCCGCCACTGATCCCATGAAGTCACCTGTAAAAATATCAATGACACTACACTACAGAAAAAAAAAAAAAAAAAAAAGATACCCAAAACAAACTATTATTTAATTCACAAAACTAAAATATACAATAGGAAGTATACATGATATCAAAATCGCGGTTTTCGGTTAATCATAGGCTTACCTTTGCAAATAGTTACCACAAAATATAGAAATGTTATTAGTACATTCACCGTGTTAGCCATCTTCGTCTCTTCAGGTGCAGCCTTATCTGTGTGAACTAAATTTTGTATACCATGAAGATATCACATTAATCTATGCGTGTGACCGTCAGTTTTGAAGTGGAATAAAATGTAGTAATTTAGTGTGAGGTGACTATATTATCGTAGCTAATAGTAGGTTAAGAAGAGTTTGCTATTGCTCTTCGACACGTTAAAACTAAACTTAACTTTTTGAAGCTAACCATTTTGAAATTACTTGGCTATAAGGCCATTTGAATCAAGGTGTGGTTATACTGAATAATTTTAGATGTTGACCCGACATCAAAGATAGAAGCAAAAAAAATACGTTTAAAAAGCGTTTGAACAATAATGCCAAATATCAAATATAAAGAACATGCAGCGATGAGAACTTGTCAACTTTCCTAAAAAAAAATCCGATTTGCCCTTTTATAAGATCAGTATTACAAAATTGTAAAAAAAAACAAAAAACACCCCCCCCTAAACCCCCCCCCCCCCCCCCACAATTACACTTCCTGTCCAAAACTGCTCGAACAATCTACTCCGATTATGATATTATCCTTCAGTCAAAACCTTCTGTCTACAGACGAGTTTGCTCTGCCATCAATCAAGATTGTCGTCTTCCTTCCTAAAACTGCCTAACCAATTTAAGCCAAATTTGACAGAAATTATTCTTAAATGAAAACCTTTTAAATGTCAACAAATTATTTGGTCTGCGTTAAATATGACAGCTGTTACTCAAGATAGTCACTGAAATTTTGTAAACTATATCTTACAAAGAGTATTACGGCAAAAAGACATTTTATGTTTATAAAACCATGTCCATCTGCCATAAAAACTAGCTGCCATTACTAACAGAGTTTTTCAAAGGGACTAATGCTGTGCTGGCTGAAAAAGAATGTATATGAATCCACGGTAAGTCCGCTTCTTCTGTCCTTTTATTCTTTCAAACTCCTGATATTCTTGAGAAATTCCAACATAAAAAAAATTGGTTTAAAAAATAATTTCTTACATGTTCGAGTTAACACGTTCACAATATATCTGTAAGTGCAGCACAAAATTCCGTGTAATGGCCTTTGACCTTGAACTTGATATTACGGATAGAAGATCATTTAACTTAATTGTCTCAGACAATGTTAAGATATACTCACATACAAAGTTTGATTAAATCTATAATTATTACTTTTGAGAAAAACAAAACAAAACAATATATTGAACTTGCATCATTCTTTGTATTCGTCTGATATATCCACCAAACTGAATTTAATAAAAATCCATTCTTACTTATTTGTGTTATCATGCTAACAAGCCATTACAGCTAAAAAAAACCCGAGTCAAGACCTTTGACTTAAAATCAGTACAAGAGTGCTGACTATTAACTTGTTTAGTAGAATGCAACTAAATACAATGTCTGATCAAAATTCATTAATATATGTAGAACTTACTGTGCTCGTAAGCTTAATGAAGTACAAAACTGCAAGCAATTACCTTAGACTTGACCCAAAGGTTTTTCAAACTCCATCACAAAAGTGTAGGTATGTTATTGTATATGCACTGAACCAATTAAATACTGCCAGAAGAGTTTTATTGAAAACCCCATGTCAATGCTACCATTCATGCAAACTGAGTAGCAATAAGAACATTTTCGAGAGGGTCCCTATGGTGACATCTTGAAGGTCAGAGGAGCTCCATTTTCATTCAGAATTAATTACATATTGTTATGGTTTTTTTGTGATAAAGTCATGTCGTTACCACCAGGCATTCATGAGAAACAGCCATATAAAGAATTTCAAGGCAGCCATTTTGGAGGCTGGATCATATTCATTTAAATACAGAAACAAGTATATATTGCAAGAAAGATTTTATTATTTATTTTTTATGCTTTTTTTAAAAGAAAAAAATGTCTGTACGGATATTTGTTGAGGAGAAGTAACTGTCTTGAGATTTTTCAAATTTGGCGTGGTCACATTGGCATAGTTTTCATTTATGGCCAACTACATATGGCGAGAAGTGTTTTAGTGGAAACCCCATGTCAGTAGCACCATATCTTCCAGAGAAGTAGTGATAACAATATTTTTAAAATGACCATCATGTTGGAGCTCTGATCAGCATAATTTTAAAAAAAAATTATTTTGGCCCAACTAGATATCATAAGAAGTCTTTCAGTGAAAAGTCCATGTCAATATGACCATCTGTTTGGGAGATGTAGCTATAGCAAGATTTTTAAGATTGCGATCAGGGTCGAAATATTGAAGGTCTGATCGGCACCATTTCCATATAGGATCAACTGCATATTATAAGAAGTCTTGAAGTGAAAACCCAATGTTACTATGACTATCTGTTCAGGAGAATTAGTGATAACAAGATTTTCAAGGTGGCAGCCACATTTGAGGTATAATCATCACCATTTTCATTTAGGACCAATTAGATACCATGAGAAGACTTTTTGTGAAAACGCCATGTCGATACAGCCAGCCATTCAGGGGAAGTAGCTATAACTAGATTTACAAGATGGCCACCATGGCAACCATTTTGGAAGTCTGATCGGCAACATTTTCATTTATGACCAACTACATAAGAAATCTTTAAGCGAAAACATCATGTTGATATGACTATCCGCTCAGGAGTAACTATAACAAGATTTTCAATATGGCCACCATGGTGTCCATATTGGATGCAGATTGGCACCATTTTTATTTATGACTGACTCAACATCATAATAAGTCTTTTAGTGACAACCCTACGTCAATATGCCATCCGTTTGGAATGGGTATCAATAACAAGATTTTCAAAATGGCCACCATGGCAGTCATATTGGATGTCAGGTCTGTACCATTTTTTATTGGGACCGACTTGACATTGGGATGAATGTGTGTGTAAAGTTTCAGACGTCACACACAATAATGCATCTAAATGTGTAACACTAGCATTTCAGGATTATTTGAAGACATATAATAAAGTAGGTCACTGAGTTCACTGTACCAATGGACATTGATTTGTATGCATGGGTATTGCCAGTACTTATATGTGTATTTGCCTGTCTGTCTATCATGTTCCATTCCTATGTTAAATTTCCAAAAGGCCCTATTGTAACTCTCCTACAACATAAATTGTACATGAAACATGACACCGAATTTATAACTGTTACGTTGTTTTGACAAAATGTATCAACTGTAGAGTAGATGACTAAATATTAGTTAATTTCAGTATGGTTCTTGTCTGTAATTAGGCTGTATTGTTACATTTCCATTGGGCCCCATAGAGTTATCTATCATTTTAAAATATCCATCGAGTCGCATTCCATCCCATCTGTAAGGGCTGTAAACATAAAAACTGAGAATCAAAAGTTTTAAAAAACTGGCAAACATTGCAACAACAACAACAGTAGCAAAAATTCCATTGCTTGTATTGTAGATCCAAAGCAACTTTTCAATGTACAAAGGTCATTGAGTGTACTGGAACAAAGTTACGAACAAAAATTTCGATATTGCTGTGTGTAATGTTGCTTGATAACTCAGTTTGACAAGCAAACAACCAGCAATTATGTGTTGGTCCCCTCTAAATGTTTTAAATATGGAATGTACTTGGATGCATGTAAAGACAAAGCTGAAAACAGGTTTTATTTGTGATATCTCATTCTCTGCAAATAAGATATTCATTTAAAGAAACTAATATTGAAGTACTTTCACAACTTTTTTATTTATAAAATTGTACGTTTACACCATTACAGTTGAGAAAGTAAGAATAAATTTTAAAAAACCCCAAGAATGTCAATGGACGGTAGATAATTTCTGGCAAAAAAACTAATCTTCAGTCTTGATTATTTTTTAGTCAGTTATTGAATTGGTTGAGTGGTGCACACGGAAGTGTTGATTTTAAAAAAAGGGTCTTTTGTAATTATTTTTTTGTTTTAATTCGCTCTATCTCTCTCTCTGTTTTGATAAGTTACAGTCTCTAACAATAACACAGAGTCATGATGCACACAAACATTACAGCAAATTTATAACTTGTAACCTTGTTTTCGACAAAATGTATCAGTGTTGAGCAGAAGACAAAATATCAGTGAATTTAAGTTCAGATGTTGTCTGTAATTAGGCCATAATGTGAAATTTCTATTAGGGTCTATAGTGACCAAAACATAAAGTTAAATTCCCATTTGATTATAGAGTGACCCAAACATAAAGTTAAATTCCCATTTCAGTCTATACTGTCCCAAATGTAATGTTAAATTCCTATTAGAGTCTATACTGGCTCAAAGTTAATTTTTTAAATTCCCATTAAAGTCTATATTGTCCCCCATAACTACTAATGAAAGTAAGATAAGTGATTCTGGATCCACTTTGGCCCATTCCTTTCAAAATGTAAACAATTTGATAAGCACCAATATTAACCAGAGCTATTAGCAATGGGTGTATCACACTACAATTATCTCCAAAGGGCCTTATACAGAGAAAGACAGGCATTTAGGGGCCATTACTCTCTAGTTTATGGCATGGAATGCTTGAAATACAGCTTCTTCAAGGACTCATCAATACAATGTATGTATTTATGTATGTATGTATGTATGCATGTACAGTAAAACATGTCTTGAGAGACCACTCATTCTGCAAAAAAAAGTGATCTCTCAAAACAGGTGGTCTCTCATAACCTCTCTGTGCAGGAAAGCCAGTTTTCTAAATTGAAATTAAACAGGGTTTAAGAAGCAGAAATACCCACAATTACTGTACATATATTTTACAATTGTTTCATAATTCTTGTTAAAATATTACATGCATTAATCTTAAATGAACTTCATATAACAGTAAGATATTCACCTTAATTTTATGCTAGGCCGTGAATTACCAGAAATATTTTTTTGCTGCCCTGTTGACAGACATCAATAACATTATGACCAAGAAATTTGAGCTAATTTTAGACACTTGCTCAGTCTAGTGGTCAGTATGGCCACCTTGCATACAGATGAACCAAGTTCAAATCCCACAATGTACATATTATTTTTTTTTTCTTTAATTTTTATTTTATGTGTTGTTTTACCTTGAATTGGGAAGGAGAATTATGTTACTACTGTTATTTTCTGTGCAAATATACACAAAACATAGCAGAACAAAAACAGTAAACCACTGACATAATCGCATGAGATACAGTAAGAAATCTGCTACTTCAATTCATTATACATATTGCTAGTGAATACGTCTGAGCATAAAATAAAAAGAAAATTTGCTTGTTCTAAGTGAACAATGGATATATTTCATCTCATGGGTGAAAAAAGGTCAAGTATTTTCATGAGTGGCTGTGCCATTTATGAAAATATAAAGTTTTTCACCCCTCTATGAAATATATCTGGTATTCACTCATTTCAGGCAGATATCCTCTATTCATGATAGTTGTAATAATGACTGTATCAGTTCTGATCAGGACTTGGGTAAATATGGAATATATTTGTACCAATTAATTCACAAGACAGATATAACTAATCTAGAAACAATAAATTTGTTCAGAAACAAAATCCACAGGCTTATTTTACCCACAGCATAAATGGATTAACTCGCTAAACAAAAAACATGTAACAGTTGAACTCTGGTGAACAGATGATGGTGGCACTTTCATCTTGTCATTTGGGTTTTAATAATTGCAACATCAATAAAGCAACAAATAACTGGCACTTTTACAATGGCTATGGAATTAACTCATCCAGAAAACACTAGTAACTTATTAAGTGACCAAAAACTCATTCAACCAAGGCATTCCATATTAACTCCATACACAAACAATGTACTCAACATGTTACAGCAAAAGCTGGGTGAGAATATCTCCCAATCGCTCATTATGCCATTATCAGCATTGTTTCACAACAGATAAAGAAACAATATGAACCTCTGAATTATGTACGTCCATGACCACTTTCTTTAAAATAGCAAAGGTTAATCTTAACATAGAACTGCAATGGTGGTTTTGTGACATGTACTTTAGTCAGTTTTACAGTCAATAGCAATATGACACTAGTGACTACCTGTAAGGAACCCAGTGGCCAGACTCAACTCTTTGTTTTTATATGACACTAGTGACTACCTGTAAGGAACCCAGTGGCCAGACTCAACTCTTTGTTTTTATATGACACTAGTGACTACCTGTAAGGAACCCAGTGGCCAGACTCAACTCTTTGTTTTTCTTTTTTTTTTTCCCTGTGGGTTTAGTACAAGTCTGAACTCTGTTTCATCAATCATTGTTACAAAGGATTAAATAAAGGTCAGTATTGATTATGTCAGGTTTTACGATGCGGTCATTCATTGCAGTGTTGAAAGACATATTTTGCCTAAATATTTTGTCCGTTGGTTGCATTTTTAGCAGGTGGTCACTCATAACAGTGCATTTATATAAGTTATGAAATCCCCCAAAGAGAACAACAGAAAGTTGGAAAATTGGAATTATCAAGATTAAATGATTATGGTTGGGTATTTATCAAAGTGTACATTGTTATCCTATTCACTCACAAAGTTAACATAAAGTCCTTCAGACCTCAATTACTTTGTGAGTGATTAGGTACATATGTACACTTTGATAAATACCCAACCATGATCATTTAATTCTATAATGAATTATAAATTACTATCATTGGACAACAATGTAGATCTGAAGTATAAAAATAATAATAATAATAATAATAATAATAATAATAATAATGACTTTATTTAGAGAAGGTAACTCAATTAGTTACAGAACTAATCTACCTTGGGGCCTTCTAGTTGTTATTTACACTATATACAGTATATACACAATTAGATACATTTGGCTTGACACTAAAGAATTTAGTTATTCTAAAAATCAAAGTTTCAGGCCCAGAACATATGCACAAGCATTAGTGAACACAAAAACATATATAAAATTTCATACTGTATTGGAGTTTGTAATAGCCACTGAGTGAAAAAGACTGTAAACAGGAAATACATGCATCAAAAATTAATGGCAAATTTCTAATTTCAGCAAAACTGCACATTCAATAAAGAACTAAATGACTAAGAGATAATTTCTGCTTGAATGCATATTCTTAAGAAAATTGACAGCATGTATCATTTTGTTTCTTTTGCACTTGTTTCTTTTTCACAATTTTTAAAAATACACTATTTAAGGTTCCAATCCATAGTCATTGCACTTCAGAGGCACGTTTACTTCTAATTTCAACTTACAGCATAGAAACCAAATGGCATCAACATATACATAATGCCAACAGAACTATTCCAGTTGAAATCATTTTTTTTTTTGAGGTAGAGAAATGGACAAATCCACTTCAAAGGCAAGTTTACCTATACATTTGAGTAATGATATCAAAAAGCATAAAATATACCTAACTGCTGCCGAGTCATAATCCCAGTTGAAGAAATCATATGTACTCTTACAAGTTTTAGAACGAAGAGTTAATAACTCTTTTCAAAGCAATGGTAAAGGACTTTAAAACTCTCAAGATGGTTTTGTGCGGTTTAACGCCATTTTTCATTACATGATAGGCAATACATGGCGGCCAGTAAATTTGGTGGAGGAAGAACCTAAGAAGACCCCAGGAAGAACCACCAACCCATGGGAGGCTACTGGCAAGCTTTCTCACATACCAGTACCAATGTTGGTTGAGCTGAGACTCGAACTCATGCGGACAGAGGTGAGATGTGTGAGTGATCTGTAAAGGCGAGCGCCTTAGACCACTTGGCCACCTGTGGTCCCAAAACTCTCAAGATGTTTACAGCTATGTCTGCATAACAGTTTGCATCCCACACAACATAATGTATTGTGTGGATTCTAAGCCATCTTCAGTATATATGTCGGGTAAAGAAGAAAGAAGAATCATTTTGCAGTTTCATTTTCATGTTATTACTGTAATAGCTAGCATAACAATAAGTATTAAAATGTGAAGAAAAGTTACTGAATTATGCTGGCTACAAGCTGTAGATCGATGGATAAACAGACTAACTGGGAAGAAAGGATTATTAGCAAAGGACTTCAGCATAATGACATTTAAGGGGTCCTAATTATTGAATTGCCAAAGTCAAGATAACCTCGCCTACTAATTATTATACCAAGGAGCTCACACGAGTGATCATTTCAAATTAAATTTTATGAAATTAGTCAAATAATTTAAATCTTTTGTGAGCCTTTATGAGCAAAAAATGGAACTTATTTGATGAATTTCATAAATTTCATTTAAAAAGGAGCAAAATGTAACACTCTATTTATTGCATGATGAAAATTACTGATTTTATTTAACAAAAAACAACGAAAATGTGTAGTTACATGACTTTAAAGTATATTCAGATGCCTTGGTACATGTAATTACGCTTTACCTCATGTTGCCATGATGTCTTATTACATGTGTTAAATAAAAAAAATTATGATATGGATATATTAACCTAAATAACGCAGTAGTCATTTGATAAAACATTCTCTATAGATGAGTGTATTTTCTGTGCAAAGTAAAAAAGTAATTTTAGGCTGCGTGTGAAAAATGTATTGCTTCATTAAAAAGTAATTTTAGGTTGCATGTCAAAAATGTACCGTGTCATAAAAGAGTAATTTTAGGCTGTGTGTGAAAATTTCACAAAGATCAAATAAAAGTAGTGAATAAATTATACAAATTTTAATTTTTACATGTTATCAAGTGAAAATCCTAGGTGTCAGACCATCAATGAACATTGCTTCTTCTCTGTCAGACAATCTTTGCGTCCCAGGCATTATAAGTAATTTATCACATGACTACCCATATAATATTTTTGTCATATTACACAAATAACACCTTATGATATTATGTAAGGCAAATGTGTAATGTACAAGGCATCCAAATGTGCTTCAAACAAAGTTCAATATATTTGTTTTGGCATATATAATATTTTTGTCATATTACACAAATAACACCTTATGATATTATGTAAGGCAAATGTGTAATGTACAAGGCATCCAAATGTGCTTCAAACAAAGTTCAATATATTTGTTTTGGCATATATAATATTTTTGTCATATTACACAAATAACACCTTATGATATTATGTAAGGCAAATGTGTAATGTACAAGGCATCCAAATGTGCTTCAAACAAAGTTGAATATATTTGTTTTGGCATTTGTATGGAATAAAATCGGTATTTTTAGACATGTAATAAAAAGAAGTTTACAGTTGTGCTCATTTCAAATGAAATGCATGAAACTGGTTGAATAATTTCAATCTTTACTTGTTATTTGCAAAAGACAAGTTCCATTACAATTTTTTTTAAATGAACACTCCTGTAAAATTCTCTCGGTTTTAAACTCGAATGGACTTGAGCGTGCTTAACTGTTCATCACAATTTGAAATAAACATATAGTATATACTCGCATATAAGCTTATACGAATTGCAAGCTGCATAGACCCAGATCTGCCATCACATAATGCACCGGCAGATCTGGGTCTATGCAGTTTGTAAGGACTAATCAGTAGAACAAACAACATAGACCCTGGTCTGCCGGTGCATTATGTGACGGCAGATCAGGGTCTATGTTGTTTGCATTTGGACCCAGCTTATATGCGAGTATATACAGTACAACAATTGACAGCTGGTGGTAGGTTAGTAGAGCTTGGCAATTTGTAGATAAGTGTATTTCTATAGATTGGCAATTTATAGATAAGCATATTTCTATAGATTGGCAGTTTGTAGATAAGTGTATTTCTATAGATTGGCAATTTGTATATAAGCATATTCCTTAATAGACATCTAAACTAACAGTAGTTCTGCATATTAAGTTACATTCATAATATAACTTAAAGCCTTTAGATGAAGTAAACAGGCCATTTTTACAATATGTTGATCCATTACATAAATACCATTACAAATATAATAGTCACACATTTTTAAAAGGGGCAGGGTTTTTATAAGATAACTGAAAGTAGTGAAGTTCATTTTAACATAAAAAAAGGCTGACATCTCAAGGAAGTTCCCTGAGAAGAAAAAAATGGGACTCATAATACTGGACTTTGTACTTCTGTATAGTCATTATTGTTTTGTATTTCCTTGAGATGAAAAAATTGGGACTCCTGATACTGGACTTTGTATTTCTGTATAACAGTAGTATGTATTGTTTTGTACACCTTTTATTAATCATTTTTCAGGTCTATAAACAATTATTGGCAAAAAAATTTTATCATTTTCTTATGTAGGTGAAATTTACAAAGTTTTAGCAGGAATATAATTTGCTGTACAAAAAAAATGAATGGGCAAAAATTAACTATAATTTTTAAGAGTAATGGTGTATGAAAAGTTAAGATGGTATAAATATTACTAACAATACAGTAGTATATGTATATGGTCACTTTCTCATAACTAATATGCAAATAACAACACAAAGAAAATAAACTTAATATGTCACCGGTTTATTTCTATATTTGTTACAGGCAACCCAACTACCCTTAAGCATTTTTACTGGAATATAAATGGAAAAAGCAGGTATGATTTTATCTTATAAGGTAAAGGGACTGAGATTTACTTCTGTAATAAAAGTACAACTCTAAAATTGAAGATCCATGGTGCATATTGAAGTTCTGTGGTACATATTGAAGTTCCATGGTACATACTGAAGTTCCATGGTGCATATTGAAATTCCATGGTACATATTGAAGCTCCTCCATTGTGCATATTGAAGCTCCATGGTGCATATTGAAGTTCTGTGGTACATATTGAAGTTCCATGGTACATACTTAAACTCCATGGTACATGTAGATGCTTCTTCCTAATTCTAATTCATCAAAAGCATTATATTTAAAGAATTAAATAATATTTTATATTTATAGCATCAATTATACTTGTAACTTAAAGCACAACACATGTATTTATGAAAAATGAGCACAACCCATATGACAAAAGCTTTCTGAGTAATACAATCGCATGTACTTATCTTAAAATTGACTTCATGAACAACCTGTAATTTTTCTGCTTAATGAGATACAAAGCTGAAGTTAACTCAAGAAAAGATAAATGCATATGTTAAACAATAAAACTGCCAATAGCACAAGTTATATGGTCAGATTATAAATTATGAAATATAATCCTCAGTGACCTAGTTTTCCTTTATGGCTGTAATGCTCATCATAAACATTTACATACCAAGTCATGTGACTCTGTAATGGTGTCTGAGAAAATGAGCTAAACACAAACCATAACCCCAATGTTGATGCCAGATATATGAACAGATGGACTTCTGGACAGACATCATCAACTGAAAAGCTAGAATTAATCTGCAATCCAGCTAAAAAATGTACGTACAAAAAACAACACCATACACATGAGAGAACTAAATTTACTGTTCAGTAATCTGAAAACATCTGAATCATATGATCATAATTTATAGCTCCTTTTTCTGTTACTGTGAATTCTTGTATATTGGTGCCAAAGGAAGTTGTAGAACTCCACTTGGCACTGAACAAGTATTAAACTCACGGCTCAATCAAAAGGATTGTTAACTCGAAAAAAAAGTGAATGCTGTCTTTACAAGCCAAGGGCTTATTGGCCCATGGACACCTGCAGGTAACTTGGGAAATATCACTTGGGAATTAAATCTGACTTATGGAAATGGAAAATACAAATTAAATCAAAATTTGTATTGCATCAAACACAGTGTTCATACAGCAGAACACAAAATATAATACAAATGCAGGTTGTTCGCACTTGCATGAAAATGGAAGCAATATACATTCTAGTAAACACCCAGAGTAAACAACATTGATGAACACTTCACTTTGTGGTGGGTAATATTTAATTTACTGGTAATATTTTCAAATTATTAAAATCCAAATAACTGTAGAAACTAGTATTGTGTAATGAATACTGTCATGAAACGGATTAACACAGTGCATACTATATATGCATTTCTGAATGGGAATAGTGGCAAGAAAACAACAATATTTGAATTGACAGTATTTGTACATATTGTAAACATCTACAGTTTCTGACATTACCCCTAGATTTATAAAAAAATTTGTATGTTGTGCTTATAAGACGACCCCTACTCTGCATGAATCAAATTTTCAGTAAAATACATCAACTTATAAGTGAGTATATATGGTACTATTTTCACTTGAGTCATCTATTGTTTTGAATGGGATGTTGGAAAACATATTGAGAACATACAGGTGTGGGTAATCAAAGTATTAAAGTACTATTCTCATCTTCTCATACACAATTTTATCCCTTTCACAGCCTTTATTTGGAGCCATTGGCAGACTTCTAATGGCTGATAAAAAAAAAAAAAATCAGTATGTTTCTTCTTCCAGTGACATACATGCGATTCTACCAGTGGTAGGACAAAAATACTATCTTAAATGCCATCTACCGCACATACCATTTTATAGTTTAAATCTACCACTTTTGAAAATTAAAAGAAAAAAAAAAAACAACGTTATTTTGACATGTTCTATCCCCACATTAAAGAAAACCAGTGGAAACCAGTCTACTGGGGACCGGAAATATTATAGCACAATGATTGGTGCAATGATCCATGGCTGAGTAATCGGATTAAGAAGGCTAACATGTGTACACAACAGGCTGTTAGGCCTAATTGATTACCTTACTGTTGTAATCTGGAGAGCGTAAGACCAAATGCGTGAAGCTTTTTGAGGTGTTATAAGTAATAAAGGGATCAAAGGTGATCCATGATGACTCTCAAGTCTTTGAATCAAAATTGGCCGACCTTTGGCAGAGGTGATATAAAAAGGAGAGACCGACCCAACATTTTCGGCAGAAACACTTAAGTATTTTGATGTTTGGTTTTGTTTAATTGTTATCGCATTGTTCAAGATATTTTTAGCGGGCTGAGGCTGAGCCCATATATAATTTGGTTCAATTCATGTCCTGAAATTTGAAGTTCTTTGCAGGCAGAGCATGGTTGTTTTGTCATTGTGACATTCTAATGCTGATACAGAGAGGACATTCTCCATTCTTTGCAAAATACAAGGTGATTCAAGGGGAAATCTGGACCAGAAAACTATTGAGAGCCTGTTAAGTGTGATCTTGTGAAGGAAACTAAAAATGCCTGTCGACAACTCTTCCTTTTTCATTTAATTGACAATACACTGACTTGTATTACCCAATAATAAATTATTATTGCAACATTTTCTATCTGAATCTGATTCATGTTCAAAACTTGCTGTTTTATTATAGTATGAAGAGAATACATATTATGGCAAAAAAATGTGCACTTGTTTGTTTTCAATCCCCTTAAAACATGTACAATTTATGTCGAATAAAAATATACTGGTTTAGAAGTCTATCTACTGATCACAATTTTTAAATCTACTGGTTTCATGTCCTGGTTCTGTCACATGTATGCAGTGATGGGATTTTGTCTGCCAGAATGGAAGAAAATTTTGTATGAGATGAAGAAAACAGAACTTGGATTTCCTAAAAAAAAAGGAAAAATCAATGCTGAAAGTATACAAATATAGTCGGGTAATATTTGATGATCATGTAACTTAGAGTGAAACACTGAACTTTTGTTAAGTGGCAAGACAAAGGGACTATATGTGACCTATATCTCAGAGATCTGTGTGACAAGACAAAGGGACTATATGTGATCTATATCTCATCAGAGATCTGTGTGACAAGGGATTATATATGACCTATATCTTGGATAAAAAGGACACATAAACCTTAACGTCTGAATGCTATGACTTAAGTTCATGGAGAGAGGTAATTGTTATTCTGGCTCAAGAATAAATGTACAGTGTGGATACTGGACACTGCACGGTTGACCATATGTCTGCATTATCCTGCAATTTAATGTGTGTGTACATATATATATATATATATATATATATATATATATATATATATATATATATATATATATATATATATATATATATATATATATATATATATAATATTTGTTTTCTTGTCCCTTAAAGTACAGTGAAATACTTTATATCATTCCAGAAGCTTTTTTTATTAAATTTAAAAATAAAAAATTTCGCCCATTTAAATACTTCATGTATTAACTGTAATATCGATTATGCAGATATTGGAAGAGAAATCGATTTCAAAATCTATGTATGATGAAATTTCTCTCATAATCTTTATGTGGAACAGATGTTTCAACCTTAAATTATGTTTGATTTGCAGATTTGTTCTAGAGATTAATGTAAGTTTCTTGCATTGACATAACATGACCTGCAGTTAGCAAAAATTAGATCAGTAACAGTAATTTGACCATCATCAAAGAGTATAAATGCAACACACCTACAAGAACAGTGCAACCTTCATGATCTGGTCATGTAGACAATTCTGTGAGTCAAGTAAATCTTTTTCAGATACATAAAAAAATGGTATCAAACATCTTAGGGGTCTACTTCATACAGTTCTCTGTAGACCAAAGTTAACAACGCAGTTAACCTTGTACAAATTAACGTATTTATAAAATTCACTTCTCTGTAACCATACAAATGATGATTAAATAATGATTGAAATCTGCTTTCAATAATTACAAAACATAAATATAAAATCTAATAGAATCATAAACTTGTAGTGCTAAAGTCAAAGATTTTAAACCTGATCAGTTTTTTTTATACATATTTTGATCAAAATAAATTATTAACTAATTATCCTTGCATGCCATGTTTATGTGTAACAAGTACCCTTCTTCTGAGCTCTGTAACATCAACATCATTTATCATACACCAACATGGGTGGTATTATAGAAAAGGAGAAAATGTAGTTCTACAATGATCCAAAATAAAGTAATGTTTCAGAACTGGAGTATGTGTCTGGATTTTTTACTTTTTGCCCTTACATCTACAGCGGACCAGTCTGAACTGCACATGGACAGATGAAACTTTTCAAAAAGTAGGATAAGTCTGAGATTTGGAGCAAAAAGGGTCCAGAATACAAAAATCATGGGTCAAATATGCAAAAAAAAACCCCCAAACCAATTTTCACCCTTCTGCATATGTGTGCGTGAAATAGCCAATTGAAAGCAACATCTTTTATACACCTAAGCAAAACAAAAATCTCTTGGAAACAGATGTGTTTGGATGCAATCAGAAGTAACCCCCAAAATGTGTTTCCTAACCCCATTTATGGTGAAAATAAAAAGAATCTCTAGTGGAAAATGAGTTAATGGGTGAATTTCCATGATATCACTAAATCTGAATATTCCTTGCTTATTTGATCATTGTGCATTAACAATGCATGTAATTGCAAAAATAGTCTTTCCTTGACAATTTCTCAGAAATTTTTGACAAATCAATGAACTCATTATCCCTGTGTTCCACCTTTATGCGTCACGAGGTAGTACCCTACTTCCAAGCTCTGTAACATCAAAATCATTTATCAGGCGAAAATGAAATGAATCTTCAGGGAAAAATGAGTTAATCTTGATACATAGTAAGTACCTCAGAAAATTCACAATTTGTAATTTGAAATGGAACATCTTTCCACTTTTTGCAGGTATCAACTTTCCCATCAACACTGCTAATCACTTTGAATGAACGGATTTGAATGATAGGCAATTCAACCGTGCAGTATTCAAAATAAACCCCCCATTCATTCCCACAATTCTTACAAAATATCATTTTTTTTACTTCCATTCCCTCTATTTTCTTGGGTTTGGGGTGCTTTTTTTCCTCAATTTTATCAAAGAATTTCTTGTCAGTTACTATGTGGTGGGAATCCTTTACACATTTTATGTAATCACTGCTTACAACATCAACTGAACACTTAATACATTGCAACCTAAAGTCTCCTTCCTTTTTCATGCCTTCCTTCTTGTGTGCATTTTTTTCTCGTATTTCCTGTTTAATAAGCCCCTCCCTCTGAATCTCTCTTATTCTCCGACAGTTTTCACGTTCATTCATTGTCTTCAGTTTCTCGATTGCTTTGTACATCATAGCAGCACGATAGGCACTTACAGTCTCTTGCTTGATTACCGTCTCGGTTGCAAGTGCTATTTTGGTACTATTCTTCTGTCTTCCACGACCTAAATATTTACAAATAACATCCATCATTTTTTAAATTTGAGAATTATACCACTCCATATTGAGACTTAGTCTACAAACAAAATAATAAGTTAAATGAAAATGTAGCAAATACACATTTTACTTGTCAGACCATGTGATAATGAGATTCTTCAGAATTACATTTTATACCTAAAACAATCTGCTGAAGGAAATGACAACTTAACTAAAATTTGCCAAAGAACTGTTCCAAAGACTAAATGAACCTAAATGGAACAAGAATAAACAAGGAATCATAAGTTAGCTTCAAACCCATTCTGAATCGTATCTCTCTTTCAATCTCGGAAAATATTTACCTGGAACAATTACAATGCAGCTCATCATTATTTAATCCTTTCATACCTTACAAATTTTAAACCATACATTGCTCTGTATGTGCAAACTTTTGTGATCTGGAAAAATGCAGTCATTGACAGCGAGTGAAATGTTAAATTCATGCTATTTTTGGGAGGCTGAGCAACCTAACATACATAATGAGATGTGGTGGTATGATGCAGACTCTTACACAGGTAAAAAAAACAAGTGGGGTATGATTCATAATGGGATTGAAGCTGACTATGCAAATATGTATATATATATATATATATATATATATATATATATATATATATATATATATATATATATATATATATATATATATATATATATGCTGAAAATCAAACACTTTGCCAGGAATATAAAATGTTATTAAGTCATTTTGACCTGTCCTAAATAGAGTGTTCATGTAATCAAGAGACACAGAATTTACAGTGCACATTAAAACGTTTAGAAAATACTTCTGATAAAACACTGAATTACCTCATACCAGTTGACTCCAAACTAGGGAGATATTATTTACTCCCAAGAATACACAAAGAAGGGAACACAATCATTTCTGGAAACAAACATCCCACCGAAAAAAGTTCTGAATTTGTTCATTATCACCTTCTGCTGTTTGTAGAAAAACTGCCTTCATATATTGAAGATACTATGGACTATCTCAACAAAATACTGAACACCAACCTTCCAAATAACTCTCCTCATTACTATGGATGTCTGTTCCTTATACATGAACATCCCATATGAAGAAGGTATCACAGCCTGCAAGCATGGATCCTTCCCCTCCTATTTACTATTTGCATACCTGTCAACTTGTACAGGAATCCCGTAATTTGTACGTTTTTTGGGGGGTTTTGCAGTGTACGGGTGTACAACCATTTTGTACAGTTTTTTATATTTAAAAAAAAATAATCTCAGCAAGTCCTTATTTTTGTGCTTTAATCACTACATCTACCTTTTCTTGGCCATTCATGCCCTCTGTATAACACCTACAGGTGGTCAGTGATAACTATCGCATATGTGTACGTTCTGTTACCACTTGACTGCATATTGGGCTAAGCGACCAAATTATCGGCAAATCAAAACACCTCAAACAAAACAAAGCCAGTATGATTAATTAGCAGTGTTTTAAGCGGCTTTGTTGCACTGTGTTTACTCAAACCAGATCCTCATGAGTGGCTCAATTTGATTTTAATCCAGCGAGTCAGCGTAATTAAATTAATGAAAGGTACTTTACCGACATCAGTGTTGGTTTCCTTTATGAACTGATTAAATGAAAGTAATGACTCTTTCATTTTTAATTGATTATACAGACGATCAACTTTCACGTGCGATATTGCGTTTGAAGCGAAACAATTACACTAATTAATGAGCTCTGTTTGTATTTAAAAGAGAAAATGTTTGTTATGATCACTTTAGAAGTAGTTGTCAAGCAAGCTGATATTTACTATGTGGATAAAATGAGTTTTGCTAATTATTTTCACAAGGAAGGTAATAAGGACGATTTGAAGAAGTAAAATTCTTGTGAAAGTGGAGGGATAAAACGTAAGACTGCTACTGAGTGTGAGAATTCCTTAAACCAAGAGAGTGTAAAAATTCTAATGAACATTTCACCAAATGGACCAGAGCTTGAGGACATTAACTCAGACACAGCTATCAACTGCTGGCTTAGTGCTGGTGCAGGTGGCAGACATGTACATGGACATTTTTTTCAAAATCTAGCAGCTAAAACATATATACATGTACCTGAAGTAGCCAAAAGTATATCAACAACTGTTTTAGAAAAATTAAATTCTTTTTAGAAATAATTATGTTGTATATTATTTCATTTGTTCTTTCTATGAATTAAGTACATACATCTTATCAAATCTCGGCAAGTGAAAAGTAAGGTGGGACAAGTGAAAAGTAAGGTGGGACAAGTGAATTTTCTGAAACCACTTGTCCTGGACAAGTGGATGGAAAAAAAATTTGCTCCGCCCTGTCTTTGGCGTAAAGTTTTTCTGGTCTTTGTATGGTTTTTTTTGGTCTGGTGTACAGGTTTTTGTCCCAGGAGGTTGGCAGGTATGTATTTGGGTCAAACTTTTAACACATATTCAACAACCAACACTTCCTACAAATTAATGGAACTGCAATAGGAATTAAAATGCACCTTTGTATGCCAATATTTTCATGGGAAGACTTGAGCAAAATCTCCTCAACGAGGCACCCTACAGACCTCTTAAAGCTGGTGCAGATTCATTGATGACACATAATCAAAATGAATCGAAACGCCGGCGACAATTTAAAAATACTCAATCTACCCTCCTGGAGGGGAACAAATAAATTGACCTGTATTCTAAACCAGCTGACTCTCACCAGTATCTCTACTCCTGACCAGTTGCCACCCCCAACATGTAATAAAAAATCTTTCTAATGGCAAGTGTGTTCTGACCTAATGCATACTGCTCTAATCTGCTTAGACTTTCAAAGTGACTCAAAACAACTCAAGGGGCACCTTAGAAGGAGAGGATAGAGAAGTAACTACATTGAGGAGGCTATTAACAAAACTTGACTCCTCAATAGAGGAGCCCTCCTGAAACATAAAACCAAGAAAACCTACAAACATGTCCCCTTTGCAGTTACTTTCCACCCCGAAACCCCAAACTTACACCAGATCATTTGGAAGCATTGGCCCCATATTGAATCCTCCAAACATCTGAAGGACATATTTCAAGAAGATCCTATGGTTGTGTACTGTAGACCTCAAAATGTAAAGGACCATCTGGTACGTGCCAAGGTAACTTCAAACAAGACCACAGATTCAGACACGTACTCATTACTTACAAAGACAAGTGTTGCCTAATTTGCAAACATATGCCTGAGACCAAATTGATCAAGAGATTGACAGGTGTTAACTTCACTATCAATCAGAAGTTAGGATGTTGAACCAAAAATGTAATTCATCTTCTAACATGCAAGATCTGTGCCACTCAATATGTTGGCAAGACCGCTGATTTCAGAAAATGAATGAATAACCACATGAGCCACATTCACAACAAAATCAATGTGAAACTCACCAACCACTACAACTCGACTGGGCATTCAGTCAAGTCCCTCAAGATGCTACCGACTGAATCTAACCTGTTGTGGACTGGTATAAAACGCACATGTAAAGAATGATACTGGATACTACAATTGAAAACTCATGGGGAGTTTGGCCTAAATGAAAGTTTAATCTTCCCAATGCAACCTTATCAAAACTAGTCAGGCATCAGTTTATCAGAAGTATGAAATTTTCTGCGATAATATTTACCCAAGTAAATATTTGATAACTCTTTACATGTATCATCATCATTATTATTATTATTATTATTATTATTATTGTAACTCTTGTCCATTATCCCGCTATATCATTCTCTCTATATATTTCCTTTAGTACCTCCATGCATAACTTTACCAGGATATAAGTTCTGTTGTAAATTTTGTAGATGGCATTGATTTATCACCACGCATGATTTCTGTTCTTTGCAGCAAAAAATAGACAATGTAGTTTACCCATTTTTAAACAGTTTTTCAATTTTTTCTTCTTTCTTTCTTCTGTTTTTTATCTCTTGTTTGTATATTTCCCAGTCATTCAAACATGTAGGAGTCAAGAATTTTTCTTGACTCTTGTATTTAATGTTTGTTTTGTGGATGTAAGTTGTTTCTTCTCTTGATGAATCACCTGATTAGCTCAAAATGTTGAAATACTGTTTTGTATTTGTTATGTTATAAATTTTTGTGTCAATATATATATATATATATATAGAAAGAGAGACAGAGAGAGACAGAGACAGCGAGAGTGAAAACCCACTTTAACATGCTTTGTTATAACATGAATTCGAATAGAGCATGGTTGTGGTATGGCTCCCAAAATTTTACAATAATTTCATCAAATGCTTGAAGTACTACAAAGTTTTCGTGCCAATTAAAGATGAGTTTGATTTAAGAATTTGGCAAGAAATGTTGTATTCTTTAAGAAAAAAAACATCATTGGTTCTTGTTTTTGAAAGATGTTAGCTCCTGAAAAAGCTGATAACTGTTATTGCTTCTTGCTTATTTTTGAAAGAGGTTAGCTCCTTAAAAGCTGATAATTGTTAATCTAACTATTACTGAATCATCAACAATAAAACCATTAAGTCTGCTTTGTTTAACTGCATATATATTATACTGACCTGTCATCTGTATTTTTGTGATCTCATTTCCAGTGTAATTGTAGCTTAGAACAATATTACAGTCAGGAATGTCAATGCCTTCACTCCCAACTGAAGTGGACACCAAAACAAGGTAATGTCCTTGTTCAAACTTACTCAGGGCATCAGTTTGCTCTGCCTCAGTCATACCTACAATAAATACCACACTACTGTTATTCTCAGTCAATTTAAAACTTGATGCAGCCAAAATAATGCAGTAAAAAAAAATAATATTTAATTGATACTACAATATAAACATGTTTAATGAATGTCCACTTTCTAGGTCAAGTAGTGTCTGATAAAGGTTTCATTTAAAAGAACTTGCAAAAAAGACTGATTAAAAAGAAAAATTGCTTAAACTGGATGAAAATCTCACCCAATCATCTATATGTGCATAGATCCACACCTACCAAATTCATTTAGTCCAATTCAAGTGAGTCTTTCCTAATTATACAAATGAGGTAACCCCTAACAGACAGACAGAATCAAATCCTAACTATCCTTGTTGCATTTCCAGCGTAGTCCATAAAAAGGTGTTAAATTTAATTATACCGTAATAAACAGCTGTCTTTGGTCTGTCAAATTGTTGTTCTGCTACTTTCTTCCTCTTTAAACTAGGGAAGTTGTACACTAAATTATATTTCCTTGCAAGGTGGTGATACAAGAATGGTATAATTTTCAGTACCACCTTCCTCAAAGAACCTTCTCAGAAGGTAAAAAAAAATAAATTCATGAATATTAGAATCACTGGACCATCATTTATGAAAAATATTCAGCATAAATTTCTGAATTTGGCATGAAGGAAAGATACATAAAATATGTGACTGGATATATTTACAAAATCAAAGAAACAGTCAATCATTATTTCCTAAAACTTACCAAAACTTCTTGAATTTTGTCTATCCTGTTTTGCTCAAGTAGTTGCCCTCAAACAAAATAAATATGACAGATACTGCTGGTATATTTACTGCCCTGATCTGTGAATTTCTGGAACCAAGATAACCATCTCTACTCATTAAAAGAGCATTTCTTTGCAAAATAATGGGGTTTTTTTTCTTCTGAAAATGTCATCGTATTTATAAGAAATATGTTTTTGGTTGATAGTGAAAATTGCATTAAAATACTGGATGAAAACCAATGAAGTAATTATGAATTTAATTTATGCATGATATATAGTGGAAGCTGTCTATGTGTCTAACCATAAGATGTCCATCTGCTCAGAGTTATGGGAATCTTGTAATTGCAATTATACAAAAGCTACTTGACATAGACAGTCAAATGAAATTGGATAACCCTATGTTCATATCTATATAAAGATAACATGACTATATTTTCACACCATTTAAATAATTTCTTGATTTTTCATAAGTTTTTTACTGTATGGACTTGAGACTTTTCAGTGCAAAGCTTGTTGGTACAATTATGCAATAATAGTACCATGAATGGCACATGATACGCCCACCCTGTGTTTAACAGTCCCCTATGTAGAAACTAGTAGGGCAAGGTTGATACTAGAAATTACTGACCAACCTTTTATGACATTAATCACCTGAACCCTTGGTATGCAATCTTGAGCTAAACTTGCTGTACAGAAACCATTATTTTCTTATCTGACTTACAATGACTGTGACCTTTGACCTTTAGACCCCAGATTCTCCTGGTTTCTTTATTACCCTAAGTGCAAGCCAACCACATAGTTTGGTTAAGGAACTTACCCTAGAACAAAAGTTATTCTGCAAAATGCATTTTTCTTTCAGCATCAATAACCTTGACCTGTCATTCTATGACCACAAAATCAATAGGCATCTTCCATATATTAAGTGCAAGCCATCCACAAACTTTGATCATGTTATGAAGTCTAGAACTATAGTTTTTATGCATACAAACATTTTTGTTGTTGGTCACAATGACCTTGATCATTGACCTTTTGACCCCAGAATCAATAAACTTCTTTCTTATCCAATGAGTAAGTCATCCACAAACTTTGGTCAAGATACATGGTTGATAATTGATTATTTTTTGCATAAACCTTTTTCTTCCATCAGTCCCAGTGACCTTGACCTTAAACTTTTTGATCCCAAAATAACAGGTTTCATCTTTTTACCTCAAGTACAAGTCATCCACGAAGTTTGGTCAAAGTCTGTGATGTAGGACTAATGTTATTGTGCAGAAACCATTTTTCTTCTTGCAGTCATAGTGACCTTGACCTTTGACCCCAACATTGATAGGCATCTTTCTTATCCAATGTGCAAACCATTCACAAAGTTTGGTCTGTGAGTAGAACTAATGTTATAGTATAGAAACTATTTTTCTCCTGTCAGTCACAGTGATCTGGACCTTTGACCTTTTGACCTTGAAATTGATAGGCTTCTTCCTTCCAGCAAGTGCAAGTTTGATAACTGTAGATGGCGGAGAACTTGAGTTACTGCGTGAAAATGACATGCGGAACAGACAAATGGATGGACAGACATCATAACATAATGCACTCTACCTTATGGTGAGCGCATATAGACCACTTGATATAGGCAAATGATATTTTGTAGGCAAGTTTCTACCTAGATGCATGAAAGAGACCTGATTACCAAATATACTTATGTACAAGTTGAAACTGCACTGCAAATTGCATAGACCCAGATCTGCCATCGCATAATGCACCATCAGATCTGTGTCTATGCAGTTTTTTAGGAGTAACCAATAGAACAAACAACATACCTGCCGGCACATTATGTTATATATGCAGATCAGGGTATATGTTTGAACCCAACTTTTATGCAAGTATACACAGTAAATTTTCATGCTACCGGTATCTGAATCATTTTAATGGATTTTTTGTGGTAAGTTGCACTGACTTTTGGACTTTACTTTCTTGGATGAAACATTGTTAGCATGTTGCAGAAACCTTTAAACCAAGGCAAATGAGGTTTGCAATATATTCTTATGTGGATATGGAGATGGTCTGATTAGATTTTCTCACATGTAAATGATTAATGCAAGCTTTATTAGATTTTTGGATTTAGAAGAATTATTATGGAGTGGAAGTATATGTATCTTACAAATGCAAATTTAGTTTCAATTTTCAATGAAAAAACTATTAAATTATGTGGTAATACTCAGTTTCTATAGCAACCTTTTGAGAACAAAATAATGTAGGCTGGGATAAAGTATGGCTGAATTTTTATTAAAAAGTACGAAAAAAGTAGAACAAAAATAGGTATATTTCAAACAAAAAGGTATGGAAGCATCTATGTAAATAAGATCAGAAAAGAATATTGGTTTTTGAGAAGCTGAAAATAACAAATATTGACAGATGACACACGATGGATGATGGACACAGGACATTGCAATTAGCTCACTTAGACTTAAGGTCAGTGAGTTAAGAAAATGATTTAAAAAAAGAAGGAACAGATGAGCTTTTTTTTGAAACAAAAGTAGGAAATATAAAGGAGGTCATTAAAAACGTAGGAAAAAGTGGGAAAGAATAGTGATGCTGGAAAGACTGATACTGTATGGCCATGAATATTACAGATTTAAATTTAAACCACTCCCCATTAAAAGTTCAATTTTGTATTTTGAATATTTGTTGTCATTTTCAATCCAATTATTATTAGCTTATTTTGATTTTTTAAAGTTTGAATTGTATACTGCAGTCTTTAGACATGAGAGATTATTGACATTCAATCGTAAGTTGTGACTTTATATTATCAGATTTTCAAAAGAGGAAGAGAAACATGGCACTTTAACATTTCACTTTTAATGGATAAATCATATATTACAATAATAAAAAGATGCAAATATGAGACTATCAATCAATATTCTTGCATGATCTGTGAGAATACACCCGAATACAAGGACTGAGAATTTTCTATAGACAATAAATTGCTTTTTTGAGACTTGCGTTAGAAATATGGGGGGAGGGGTGGGGTGGGTAAATAATGAAATACTTACTGGGAGAAAAAGGAGTCAAAAGCAGGAATAAAATTTGATTCATTTAAATCCTGAAAGAACAGGCCTCAGCTGAGAATATTCATATTCCAGAATAATTGAAAAATAATAAAGAGTAATTTGAAAATTTAAGAAGTGAATGCATGACTGGGGCAGTGACAAAAATGAAGGTGAGATGGGCAGAGCATGGTGAAAAATGTTCAAATGGGGCTGTGACAAAAATGAAGGTGAGATGGGCAGAGCATGGTGAAAAACGTTCAAAGTGCTTCTGTGTACTGGAAGCAAGATATGATATAAACAAAACAAAACTATTATAAAATTATTAAAAAGATAATAAAACAGAAACAACAAACAGCAAATCAATAAGAAATTTTAAAGGAAGTTGAATTATATGATAATAATCTATATTTAAAACAACTTTTAAAAAAATGATATTGATTTGAAACCTTCCTTGCATGTCATTCAAAATTATCTGATGACATTTCATATTCTTTAGAAGGAGTGTTGACACTAAAAGAAGTTCTTAAAATTATGGAAAATGGTACAAGTCCAGGTTTAGTTAGTTTCACTTTTAAATTTTGCATGAGAGATATAGGTGTCTTTTTAACAAGATCATTAAAAGAGGGATATTTAAAGGGCAAAATGTAAAATGTAGATTATCCAATGTCAACAAGTTAAATTTTTTAAACAAGAGTACATTATACACCCGCTATGTTGTAAATAGTATTATTATATTTCTCTTATGTAAAACCCTTTCATTCATTGGATACTCAGGTACTATAAGATGCAATACCCTCTTAACTCATGTACTAAGCAACTGTCACTGTAACCTTGTCCTTTAACCCCTGACCCCTAAATTAACTGGTCGTTCCTTGCCCCATGTGCAAGCCAGCCAAAAAGGTTGCCAAAAATGCATGCTACTAATGGACTTTGGACTAGGTATATAGCAGAGATGTGACTCTTTTTTGAATCATTGTGACCTTGACTGTTGACCTTCTGAATACAAAATAAATTGGTGTCTACCTTGTTTCAAATGCAAGTCATCCACAAAATATGGTCAAGGTAACAGACACAGAACTTAAGTTTTTTTCCAAAAGCTGTTTTCTTCTTGCAGTCTAGGTGGCTTTGACCTTTGACATATTGAGCCTAAAATCAAAAGGTGCCTTTCTTGTCTCAACTGCAAGCCATCCACAAAGCATGGTCATGTTCTGTGCCAATAAAACTTTAGTTGTTTTCCTTGCAGTCCTTCTAACTTTGACCTTTCACCAATTAACTCCTAAATCAATAGGTGTCTTCCTTGTTTCCAATGGAAGCCATCTACAAAGTTTGGTCAAGGCATGTGGTACAGAACTTGAGTAGTTTTTGTGGAAATCATCTGTCCTTCTTTCAGTCCTTGCAACCTTGACCTTTGATGTTCTGATCCCAAAATAATGAGATTCCTTCTTGTCTCAAATGCAAACCATCCACACAATTTGGACACAGTAGTTGATAATGAACTCAAAATATTGTGTTGAAACCATTTTTCTTCCTAATGTCACTGTGACTTTGACCTTTTTTAATCCCAAAATCAATAGGTGTCTTTCTTATCTCAAATGCAATACAGTTACAAAGTCTGGTCACGGTATCTGACATACAAGTCATGTTAATGTAAGGAAACATTTTTTTTCTTTCAGACCCTGTGACCTTGACCCACTGGCATTTTGAAACTGAAATTTATAGGTTTCTTCCTTGCCCCAGATTTAAACTACATACAAAGTCTGATAATGGCAGATAGAGAAGAACTTAAGTTATTGATTAAGAACTAAATTGGGAACAGAAGACCAGACAGACATCATAACATGATGCACTTCTGCCAGATGGTAGGCATACAATATTGGAAACCTAGTAAATATTTTCTACAAAACTGCATCAAGATGTATTGCACCTAGAATAAAAAGAGTTCTTGATTCTTTAATTTCCAACTGCCCAAAAGGTTTCTTCAAAGGGAGGTACACTGGGGAAAATATTACAATGATATATCATATTATGCAATATACAAAACATGATGAAATTCCAGGATTTCTTCCTAATAGATTTTGAGAAGGTTTTGATAGTGTTTCATGGTCCTTTATGTTTGAAGTTTTTAAATGCAATAATTTTGGTAAATCGATTTGCAGATGGATAAAAACTTTCTATTAAAATATTCAGTCAACAGTATCACAATGTGGATTTTTTTCTAATTTCTTTGAAATCCAGTATGGCTGTAGGCAAGGTGACACCATGTTTCCATACATCTATTTTGTGTGCATACATTTTTATACTTCTTATGCATAAAAACCAGGATATCAAGACATTCTTGGTATACTATGATAATACTGCAATAATATTAGATGCATCAGAAAAGTCCTTCTGTGAACCAATACAAGTGCTGAATATTATTAGAAGCACATCTGGTCTAAATATAAATTTTGTTAAATCAAATCTGACTTGGATAGGTTCAAAGAAAGCTTCAACAGAAAGGTTATGCAAAGATGTAAAATTGTGATGGACAGAAAACAAATCTGAATTATTGGGAATCATGTTCTCGATTCATTTAGAAACAATGGTGTCATTGAATTATAATTTTAAAAAAAAGATCAATGACTTGATAAGACTGCTTGGACAACATCAACAACAAAAACAACAGAATTAGGTATCCAAAAAATGGTCATCACAGATCTTGGACATGCACTGATAAAGGTTCATGTTCTGGAGACTTTTGGAATTTCCAGCCCACTTATTTTTAGTAACCTATCAGATAAAGCCTTGCATTTTATGGTTAGTAATGATATGTTCCAAATATGTTTTCACTTTCAGCAGTATGAAAGCTGCAATTTGATTGGTGAATAGAAAGGTCAGCAGAACATGACTTTGTATCGCTGCCTGCCAGATCTACTCATTGATAAGTAGATCTTGATTTTATTCAGACTGCTTACTTGCAGACCATTTTCTTTAAATTTTTATGGGGCTGAAAGATAGAATCAAATGAACACAAATTATACAGAAAAAGTTTTGAAAATGGGAAGTGGGGTCCTAAGGACACCCAGTACTGCTGATTTTATTCACACTTTGAAAATCACATGGTTGCATAGAGCATATATAGGGAATGGCAGTTGAAAATCTTTTTCCCAGATTCAAGTAAGAACAGATATTGATGTTTTAGAAATGGGTTCTTCAAACATTAGATATGAAGCAAATTCTCTACCAAACAAAATGTATTGATTTCATGGTGCAAATATCTTCATACACTTTAATAGTCATATACAAGTACATTACATTTGCAATAAAATAAATATAGGCAAAAAATCTGTATTTCATAAACACTGGTGTCTAAATGGAGTGAAATTTATTTATGATTTTTAAAAAAAAAACTCAAATGGTAACTTACTGACTTTTGATTCCTTTAGAGATAAGCGTAATATAACCACATATTTTCTTACATACGGAAGTTACAAGAGATCAATTTTAAGTTATCTAAGAACAAAATAAGAAGCAAACTTATGTCATTTAGATAATCCATTCTTCAAAAGCCAGAAAGGATGCAGGACTTCTATAATTCTCTCATACAAATGAAATATATGCCTCAAAAGTGTCAAAGGAAATGGCAGTTATTCTATGAAATCAATCCATTGCAGTGGAAGAACATCCATAAATTCCCTTTTAAAAATTTGTATTGCTCTAAGTTTAGATATTTTCAGTATTGTATCATTATTAGGATCCTACTGGTTAATGCATTTCTTTGCAAAACTGATTCTAAGTAGTAGTCACTTTGATATTTCTTCCACATAGAAAGAAATCTACCAGGGATCACGCTACCATGCGAAGTGGGCGACTAAGTCGCCGACCATATGTAAACTTTTCCTTCTTCTAATATGAAAGCGAAACGACTTCGCCTTGGGATTGTTTTGATGTAAATTGAGTGACAATCATTTATGGCTTTTGAAATGCTCCCTTGACCCACATGAGTAACTCTGTGTGGTAAGTCTCAGGTGACATGTATTCATGCAGGTGTTGATATCAATCGCACCAACAAAACAAACATTTGCGGACATGTTTTAAGTTGACTGACCATTAACCCTTTACCCCTCAAGTTATCATTTGTTATCACTGTCCGATTTCTGCATGTTATCATTTGATGATAAATACACACCAACTTGTTTTGAAACTTGAAACAATAGTGTGTAAACAATAATTTGTTTAAGAATAGAATCAGTGAAAACACTTTCAAAATATATTTAATGCAGATTTTTATTGCTGTTCTTGCATTATTTTTTTCATAAAAATCAGTCTGAAACTGTAAGTGAATGTCAAGAGATAATAATGGCAGACATCGCTGTGTCTAGGAAGTACCTCTTCATTAGACTGCCTGTGTTTGTAATTCATTGGGCACACAAATTAAGGAAAATATACAATTCGTAGAAAGCAAAGTCTAAATGTTATGTGATAGAAGATTTAGCCTAAAAATAACATTTTATTTTATATCAGAAGTGTATGGGACAATGCTATGTTATGAAATTGGAAAAATGCCAAGGTCAAGGTTGTCTTCTTACATCACTCAGCAGTGAAGCAAATACTATCTAACCAATGCATAACGTTATTACAAGTGCGTAAACAAATATTAAAAGCATACATTTACAATCCTATCCTTGGATTGTTGAACCAAAGCTACAAAGTATGAGTGGTAATATTAAGAGAATCTCCGTTTCTAAAAATAGGTGCACCCACACTGCATGCGTGGAGCCATATTTGTTCTTTGCTGTACGCCGATTCAGTTGGAAAGAAGAATCTAGTTCATTCACATATCCGCATTAATGCTTCAGTTCATCATTGATGAATAGCACCGTTCATGTTTTATCAAAAACAATGAAATTTAACGTCAAAGTTTTGATGTTATTAAATAGTTGGTCCCTTACTTAAGGTCTGTGTGCCCTTGGTCTCTACACCCTGTATTTTGGCCACATGACTTCGTCTATGCACATTAAAAACAATATATTGCAATCAATTGTAATTAATAGAAATACCTAGATTACATCATTGTAATTAAAAATAGATATAAATCGCTAATCAACTGCCACTAGAACAAGAATTTAATTTTTACACTTTTCAAAACTTAAAAAATTGACAGTCCAAAAGTTCAGATAACTCATCCGTAACATCAGTGACCATTGCTGTCTGAATGATGTGAAGACGCCTGTGCATGTGCTCTCATGTACATGTAATAGGGGTTGTTTCAAAAGAGCTTAGAAATGTTTTCTAGTACTATTTTCATTTTCAAGTGAAGTTTTACAAAGTAAAAAAATATGTAAAAAAATAAATTTACTGTTTAAGTGGCATCTGATTAAGTATTTGTACCTATTTCTAATTACAATACTGTAATCTTTTTACTCCTGTCAGTTAAAATTAATTACAATGTATAGTTTCTGCTGTGTTCTTTTGATGTCATAAGGCCAAAATACATTGCATAAAATTCTCCATCCAAGCATAACACATTTTCAAGTATGAATAATCTGCACATATATATATATATATATATATATATATATATATATATATATATATATATATATATATATATATATAGCGTTTCTCGCATTGCTATAAACTTCTCCCTGTCCAGCTCTCACTTCTCCCTATTATGTTCAAAAGGAGATGTCACTTCTCCATAAAATTCAAGTCTAGCTTGACACCTGATATACACAACATTTATTCATAATCTATGATAAATTCAATTAATTCTGGGATGATCCGATATGATGGATATAAGAAAAATATCCATTTATTCATAATCTATGATAAATCCAATCAATTTTGGGATTATCCAATATGATGGATATAAGAAAAAAATTAACATTATTCATTAAGATTATATGAACAAATTGTTTTATTTGATTATCAAGACACCATAGATAAATCCCTAATACTTTAGTTATTGTGGGTAAATGGACAATATAGGTGCCAAAACTATCTAATAGGGTTCCTACTATTATGTCTTTTATAGATATATGATGTTGATAAGTAAATATATTTATAAAAATCAATATTAGATATATTTAACAAACACTGTAGTAAATAGTCGTCTCTTCTTTTTTAATTAAACATCAAGCATGCTTTTTTAGATGTCTGCTATACATTTATACAATCATTTTTCTCTGCATTGTTTATTTGAGAAAAGAAATAAAAGAGAAAACAAGAGTCCCTTCTGGGGACTGATGCTCTACGAGCTGAAAGAATTTCCAAGAATTCAAGATAAGACCATTTCTTCCTTTTAACTGCTGAGTGTTGAAATCATCTCTGATATTCTTCAGCGATAACACGATTTTCAAATTAGCTGTTGTGGTGGGCATATTGGATGTCAGATTGGCACCATTTTCATTTAGGACCAACAAGACATCATAAGAAGTCTACTGGTTTAAACCCCATGTTGATATGACTTTCTGTTTTGGAGGAGTAATGATAACAAGACTTTCATGTCCGATCCACACCATTTTCATTTAGGACCAACAAGACACTATAAGAAGTCTTTAAATGAAAACCCCGTGCTGATATGACCATCCATTCAGGAGGAGAAGACATAAATCTATTTTCAAGATGGTCACTCTTGTGGCCATATTGGATGTCTGAGCGGCACCATTTTCATTTAGGACAAACAAGACCATGGGATGAATGTGTGTGTAAAGTTTCATGGCAATCCTCTAAGTAGCCTACGAGTAGTAGCGATAACAAACTTGTGCTAACGGATGAAAGGACAACTGACAGACAACTGACAAAACACCATACCATATGCTTATCTGGTCTGTGACTAGTAGAGCTAAAATAATTTATTGGACAGGTCACATTGAACAAAGAAGTCTTGGTTACCTTTATGCCTTACACATAATTAAACTAAATGCCTTCCAAACTTTATTTTTGGATTACCTCTATGACTTACATTTAATTAATGCAAGTACCACCCAACATTTAATTCTAGAATAGCCCTCAGAAGAAAAATTTAAATTAGATAGAACATCACATAGTATGAGTACATTTGATTATCTTAGCTATGGCAAACAAACACTATCTGTCTACAAATAAATGTCAGTCTATTGTTGTTTGACCAAAATTCCAATGGGCCACTACAGTCAGTCTTGTCCCTGACAACAAGTGAATCATTATGTAATTGCTCCTGTTGTGCCAGCTTGTTTGACGGAAAAATAGGACCAATCAAGATGTCCCTGCTGTATGCAGTGGGATGTTTAAAAAAAATATAAAGCAATGATGAAAGGCAGTGAAGCTATGCTGTTTTGAACTGTATATTAATTATGTTACATTTTGAAAACTTAGATATCTAACTATGTGGGTTTAAAGTCAGACAAATTTAATTGTTCATTGTACAAATATGTGATTATGCATTGTCTATGAAATGATGTCAGTAGTACATGGTCAATCTGAATATGCAAATAATGATTGACAGCTGGCAGTATACAGGTGAAACTTCATAATTTGCTGAGTGTGCACCTACCGTCATCACCCTCCTTGGCTGATTTTCCTGTAAGGTAATGAACTTTGATCCCTTTCCTTGCCATCTCTTTGTTCATAAATTTAGCTAGAGCAAGGCAGGTTGCCCTTGTTTTGACAAAGACGAGGGCTCGTGGTGATTTCCTTTCTTTTATTTCTGCCAACAGCATTTCTTCCAAAGTGTCCCTCATTTTCCCAAGATTGGGGTTTTCTGCACGATTCCTGTGGCACTTGCTGAGGTCCCGCAGTAATTCTGTGAATAAAAAGGGGACCATGATATAGTATAATTACAATCAAAACAATTTATCATAACCAATCCCGTCCTAAGCAACATGTAAACTGTTACTAAATACCACCTGTTGTGCTGAACTTGAAGATGATGCCTGCTGCCCAATGGTTAGACACCTGGACAGTTTCCATTTTATAACATTCATGAATTAAATTCCTAATAACTTTATATTTCATCCAATCTGAATGAAATTTTTCACTATCAACCAAAGAAGATCTTTCTTATAATATCACCAAAGTTTAAGAAAGAAAGATGTTGGTTTTATAAAAATGCTACACTAATAAGTACAGTGAAACCCCACTTAACATGCTTCATTAAAACATGAATCTGGGGATATAAACTGATCATGGCATGGTTCCAAAATTTTACAATAATTTCACCAATTTCCTGACATACTAAAACGTTTTAGTGCCAAAATAAATATGAGTTTGATTTAATATATTGGCAAGATGTGTTGTATTCTTGAAGAAAAGAAAAATGTCTTTCTTTATATGAATAAAGATGTTCAAAGTTTCTATTTGTGAATCTTCATTTCAGTTGTGTCAAGAGTCAATCACTGTCCTTTAATCTTGGTTTTTTTTTTTTTTAAAGACATCAGCTCTTTAAAAAGCTGATAATCATTAATCTAATTATCACTGAACCATCAACAATAAAGCCATTAAGTTGTATTTATATTTGTCTTGAATGCATCTTGTGTACAATCATTGCTCAATCCAGGGTAAACAATAGTCAAGAGATGTTTGCTCAGTCAACTGGCATACACAACCAAGCACCACACAATGCTGCAGTCAAAAAAGATTTCTCACCTGAATTTATATATTAAAATTATTTACCTACCTAATTCAGTAACTGCTAATCATCACTGTCAGTCTCAAAGCTTAAGGTTATCAGGCATTACTTTATAAAAACATTTAAAAAAATGAAAGCTGCCATCTTGTGCACATGGCTAACCCATGTTGTCAATCATCATGCAATTAATCAACCAGTGAATCATATCATCCATTTCTGACAAATATCTGCTTCATTTGTTTGTTAATATTATTTATGCTGTAGTCAAAGGAATTGCGTACTGTATTCATAATCATATGGATTCAAGCAAAGAAAATTCTATTGGTTTGAAATTTGTACAGACACTGCTTAATGATCCTGACATGTACACGTGTATACATACTGAACCATAAATGTTCTTTATCTTTCCTTATGTTATTTTTTTAATTATATTTTGCACTGAATTCACAAAGATTATGATCTATGCTGAAATGACTAAAATATGTTTCTTTGAGCATATTTTCAATGCAATTATTATGGATTCACTCTTATAGATGCAATGAGATCAGATGTTGAATACATGTACATGTATTGATACTTGAACTACCGTATATACTCACGTATAATCCGACACCAACTGCAAACTGCATAGACCCAGATCTGCCATCGCATAATGCGCCGGCAGATCTGGGTCTATGCAGTTTAAGGACTAATCAGTAGAACAAACAACATAGACCCTGATCTGCCAGAACATTATCCAATGGCAGATCAGGGTCTATGCTGTTTGCATTTGGACCTGCCCTATACGCGAGTATATACAGTATTCATGCTATACATGTATGTACCAATGCATGATTATCTGCTTAAAATCACATATTAAATATGCAATCACCATATTTTCATTGTTTCTCTTTTAATATGTATTGATGTAAATGGTAACTGTACCAATGAAGCATGATCCTTGTGTCCACTCCTGTACCCCCCCATCCCCCATCATTTTATAGCATGGTTTCAATGAATGTATGGTTATCTTAGTTCTGACCATTGGGACAATTGAATATAGTATCTATTATTTTCATTGTTGTTTGAGCTGCATAAGTTTATTGGCAGCAACTTAAGCAAAACAGGATATACATACATGTAATTTCAAATCATTTAAATAAGTTTTACCACATAATGATCAACTTTTTCTCAAATGGTTTACATACATCCCAAAACTGGTTACACATCTTATATGTGTCTTTCCTTGATGCTAAATATGGAAATCTACATTAAGAACTACAGATCATTTTTCTGTCAAATGGGTAAAGTAATGCATCATTTTTAAATTACATGAGTAATGAACAATTATCCACATGTAATAAGCACTGTACATATTTTCTTATATTCTTTATACCTAAAAACCATGGTCCATACTTGTTTTCTATTAGTGACACACCCTTTGGACAGGTATAGATAGGCAATTATTACTTTTGTTATTTTTTCATTTTATTCAAGGCTTCAAAGAACATATCTGTCATAAAAAAATGTGACTATATCTTCTGAGTGTGCTTTGTGTTTGCACACAGGACTTGTTTTGCTTTTTTGAACTCTACCAGACAATAAAAGTATACCACAGAAAACAACAATCTTCTGAGAGTGCTTTGTTGTAATCTTTTACTAAAAAGAATACCAGTATGCACCCCTTGATCCTGTATCAACTCTGTTGTATGCTATGTGGTTCTGAAAAATGTCAGCATGTTGAGCTATCTTATAAAATAAGCATAGATCTCTATTCAAGCTTTACCAGTGAAGTATAATGCAACCCAAGGATTCCAGCCAGTGCAGGTGAAAATATACCCATTCTTTTATGAAGTTAAGAAAGAAAAAAGGTCTGGTACATGTATAAAATACAAGTCTGGTACATGTATAAAATAAAAGGCTGGTACATGTATAAAATACAAGTCTGGTACATGTATAAAATAAAACGCTGGTACATATATAAAATAAAATTTGATTTTGATAGTCTTGAATAAAAGAGTCTGTAGAAACAAAAAGATCCTTTATTTTTATTTTCCTAAAAATTACAATTTAAAACAAAAAAACATATCCTGTATTACTAAAACCAAAGTTTAGCATTAAACCATAGCTTAATTACAACTAAAAAGCACAAAATAAAGATAAGACGCTAAATACATGTGTCTTCTGGGGCACATGCTGTTTGAATTATCTAGTATTTAAATTATCTAGTATTTGAATTATCTAGTATTTGAATTATCTAGTATTTAAATTATCTAGTATTTGAATTATCTAGTATTTAAATTATCAAGTATTTGAATTATCTAGTATTTAAATTATCTAGTATTTGAATTATCTAGTATTTAAATTATCTAGTATTGAGTTATCTAGTATTTGAATTATATAGTTATTTAAATTATCTAGTATTTGAATTATCTAGTATTTAAATTATCTAGTATTTGAATTATCTAGTATTTGAGTTATCTAGTATTTGAATTATCTAGTATTTGAGTTATCTAGTATTTGAATTATCTAGTATTTGAATTATCTAGTATTTAAATTATCTAGTATTTGAATTATCTAGTATTTAAATTATCTAGTATTTGAATTATCTAGTATTTAAATTATCTAATATTTGAATTATCTAGTATTTAAATAATCTAATATTTAAATTATCTAGTATTTGAATTATCTAGTATTTAAATTATCTAATATTTGAATTATCTAGTATTTAAATAATCTAATATTTGAATTATCTAGTATTTGAATTATCTAGTATTTAAATTATCTAATATTTGAATTATTTAGTATTTGAATTATCTAGTATTTAAATTATATAATATTTGAATTATCTAGTATTTGAATTATCTAGTATTTAACTACTTCAACTTCTTCAAATATTATCATAGTCACTGATAAAATTATCAGGTTTTAAAAAAAAATTAAATCATTTTCTTTTTTTGAATGACTTTCCCAATCACAGTTGTCATTGTCAAGAGAAATGTACATTTAATATTTAGATCTAACAGATCATTTAATAAGTGTAAGTTCTTATTCAGAAGGCACTTCTTTGTTGAGTCTATCTTCACAACAAAAGTCAATAATAAAAAAAGAATTTCCAGTTGTGTCTTTCATACTTAGCTAACGTCCCAGAGCATTTGTATCCCATGTCTACAAACAGCCGACATTTTCAACGTTAAGAACTATCCCTTTTCTAAATGATATTCTGATTGGCTACTTGTCTGTAAGAATCCAATCAGAAGAATCATTTCAAATACATGCAAGTAGATTCATCATCTTGGAGAAGCTTTTAAAATGTCAGATAAAAATGTTTTGCAGAAGTGCCTTGATGATCCTGTGCAATGGATAATTGATTCCCCTGAAAATTTTCACCTGCTGCAATGGAGATTCGCCAATACAAAAGAATACAATTGATCTTTACGTATCCCAAACAAAGGTACCATATATACTCACTTGTAAGTCATGTCCAACTGCAAACAACACAGACCCTTATCTGCCATCACATAATGCACCAGCAGATCAGAATCTATGAGGTTTCTTCTATTGATTACTCCTAACAAGCTGAATAGACACAGATCTGCTAGCACAGTACGCAATGGCAGATCTGGGTCTATGCAGTTTGCAGTTTGATCTGACATCTATGCAACTACATGTAGTTTTGGCAGAAAAAAAAAAATGTGTGTAACATATTCTGATACACAGGCTATCTGGAGCTCTGTATACTGGATATTTTTCAAACATAAATGACTGATTCAAGTTGTCACGAACTGGTTCTTCAATTTTCTAATAGCAGGTTCCTTGAGAGTGGTGCTGAAAATAATAAAGATTAAAATTTACCTTTCAGTAGCTGAAACAGTTTCTTTTCCTCTTCTGTTTGCTTTTCTTGATGCTGACTGATGGGTTTTAAACTTGTGGACAGAAATGTCATAACATCTTGAACTGTCAATAAACTATTCATCTCCAGTGCTGCACTCAGGATCTGAGCAAAAAGGTAACCACATACTATGTGAGATTTTTATTCCATAAATATCTTCTTATCAAGAGGATTCTGACTACAGGCAGGTATTTAGAACAGATCTGTTTTTAGTGATGTAATGCAATGGACTTTGTTATTTTCTTTACAGAAGAAGAATGCCAAATTCATTTTTTGTTGTTGTGCTAACCATGATTTTAAATTAAAGAAGTGAGTCATAGTACTTCACAATATATTGACATATATATTTTTGAATGAATGACCTGACTATATTTTGCCATCAGAGCATTACTACCAGTTTCTTATAACGTCAATATTGAAAGTTAAGGTCTTGAACTTCATGATTGCTATTATGATGAGGACTGAGTTTTCACATCAGTCAAACGAGGAATTGCTATTAGGATGAGGACTGAGTTTTTACATCAGTGAAACGAGGAATTGCTATTAGGATGAGGACTGAGTTTTTACATCAGTCAAACGAGGAATTGCTATTAGGATGAGGACTGAGTTTTTACATCAGTCAAACGAGGAATTGCTATTAGGATGAGGACTGAGTTTTTACATCAGTCAAATGAGGAATTGCTATTAGGATGAGGACTGAGTTTTTACATCAGTCAAATGAGGAATTGCTATTAGGATGAGGACTGAGTTTTTACATCAGTCAAACGAGGAATTGCTATTAGGATGAGGACTGAGTTTTCACATCAGTCAAACGAGGAATTGCTATTAGGATGAGGACTGAGTTTTTACATCAGTCAAACGAGGAATTGCTATTAGGATGAGGACTGAGTTTTTATAAGTCAAAAGAGGAATCATCTCAAAATACCTGATGTTAAAAATGTCTGATTACAGTGAATTATGGCCATTTGTTTTTTTAACCAGAACAGTAAACCTAATTTGCGTGACTTCTGCTATGAGCAACCACCTTTTATGACCAAAATCATAATATATGAACTGATTTTACTTATAAATGTACTAGTGTGAGACCACCTGCTAAATGCAACTAACGACCATGATATATTCACAAAATATGCGAGTCAACACAGCTATGAATGACTATATCATAAAATCTGATATAAACATGACAGATCTTTATTTGATCTTTTGTAACCATGCTTGCAGAGTAAAGTCTGCTGGTGGAGTGCAGTTTGTTCCAAACTGAGATGCAGAAAAAAATAGGGAAAAAGTTTAGTCTGGTTACTGGTTTTGATAGATTCATGAGGTAAAGTTGTATGCAGAGGACAGTACACAAAACTAATATGATTAACTATTTCGTCTTTATTTATCTGTTGTGTGACAACTCGCACAATGCTCATAATATTATAATATTTGATCGTCTCACCCTGCTTCACTAGAGCATAATGGGTACTGCCTTTAAATATTTTGTCTGTGGAGTTACAATACATAATAACTGGGGTGAATGAGGTCTTTGTTCTTTTCTTTTATTACGTTATTTTCTTTTTCCAGATGAGTTTATTCTATAGTTACTGCAAAGGTCTGTATTCCTTGTCGCTTATCAATGTTACTGGTATTAAAGCCTGCACATGAGGCCAAACATGCCATGGTCAGAAACCTTGTCATCTCTTTACCTTTGCTCATCTGTTATATGCTTTTGTTTATTGAGTTGATCCATGTATTATTTATGTTGTTGGTGATTTAAATTATGGTGTTTGGGCATATATAAATGTACTGAGTAAATGTTACCATAGCTAACTTTAGAATTCACAGACAGGATAAGTACTGTCTATACTCGTGTCCAAGTAGAAACGACATAGACCCTGATATGCCGGTGCATTATACGATGGCAGATCAGTGTCTATGTTGTTTGTTCTACTGATTAGTCCTTACAAACTGCATAGACCCAGATCTGCTGGCACATTATGTGATGGCAGATCTGGGTCTATGCAGTTTGCAGTTGGTTCTGGCTTATACGCATGTATGTATGATAAGTGTTACCTTTTAGTTAACTTTACAATTCATATATCTTAATGCCCATGGACTACATGTGAACTTCAAATAAAAATTATAATGTTTATAATCAATGTATTTTTAGTGCCATATAATTTTTGTATATGAATGCACATAATATTTTAACAAGAATAAAGAAAAAGATATATGAATAGTAATTATGGGTATTTGTTCTTCTTAAACCCAGATGAGTTTTGACCTTGAAAACTGACCTTCTTCAGAGACCTGTTATGAGAGTCCATCTGTTTTGAGTGACCACTTTTTGTTGCCAGAAGGAGTGGTCTCTCAAGTCAGGTTTTACTGTACTCAGAATAGTGGATTTTTGTGGGCTGTTCTAAGACTATAGTAATGAAGGGTTGCTTTACTTAACATATACACAATAGAGTGCTTCCCCTTTGTAATGCTCTTCATGGATGCCATAAAAGTGATCAGCATATGTGGGAACCTCATACTAAGGGATATTCAAACAAGGCTGTGTCACTATAGTGCATACAAATACAGAAATATGGTATTTAATGATGTGTAACAACATTAGAACTGGTTCCCTTTAGCCAAGGACTAAAATTAAGTGAATTTCTTCAGCAATGGTAAAATAAAATTCAAACAATTTAATGGAGTCTATGACCATACCCACGCTATAAGAGTGGCAGAGGTATACTAAGGGGATTTATAGTGAGGGACCACTGTAGTTATTTTGTACAAGTATGTATCCTGGTCTGTCTCTCTGCCTATTACCTGTATAAGAAAGTTAATTTTTGCAGTATATACTTTATTTCTTGCTAAAACAAGGTCTTTCATAGAGGTGGGTTAGATGACAATACATGCTTTAAATGTAGCGGCTATTTATATTTTATATCCTTCAGACACATGTGTAAGCCTCTTTAGAATCAAGAGGAAAAACTGTATCATATCAACTTCTTGGAATTGAAAGCCTGTTTTTTGACATCGACAGAAAATGGCACTTGAAAAAACTGAATAAAACAATTGATGAATTCTTGGTTGACAGCCAAGGGATTTAATTAACAAGAGTCCCTCAAAGGAACTGGTGCTCTATTGGCTAAAAAGAATTTCCATGAATCCAAGATAAGATCATTTCTTCTTTCTAACTGCCGAGTTAAGATAATTTCTTCTTTCTAACTGCCGAGTGTTGAAATCATCTTTGATATTCTTGAATGATAACAAGATTCACAAATTGGCTGTTGTGGAGGCCATATTGGATATCTGATCAGCACAATTTTCATTTAGGACCAACTAGTCATCATTAGAAGTCTTTTGGTGAAAACCCCATGTCAATATGGCCATCCATTCAGGAGGTGTAATGATAACTAGATTTTCACGATGGCCATCATGGCAGCTATATTGGATGTAAAATTGCATGATTTTCATTTAGGACTAGCTAAATATATTTGTAAAAAGTCTTTTGGTGAAACCTCCTTGTTGATGTGGCAGCCATTTAGGAGTAGCAATAAGATTTTCAAGATTGCCACTTGTGGCAGCCATACCGGCTGTCCGAGTGGCACCATTATCATTTAGGACCAACTAGACCTTGGGATGAATGTGTGTACATTTTGTATGGGATTCCTCCAAGCACTTTAGGAGGAGTAGCAATAGCAAACTTGTGCTAATGGACAGATGGACGATAGACAGATGATGGACAATGAGCCATCCCATAAGCTCTATGTCCAGTTGAGCTAAAAAAAACAGGCAATTTCCTGGAATTTACACCCCCCACTTTTCATTGGAAGTAGGGCAGTGTAGTTTTGTAGAAGAAAGGGCTAGATGACAATGGTGATACAAGTTGACATACATCTTTAAAGGAAGACACTGCTGATGATTTAGAACACTGACAATCAAATCCAGGTTAGGTCTTATCAAGATAATATTAATTAGGTCGTATCAAGATAATATTAAAGCTGGTCTTATCAAGATAATATTAATTAGGTCGTACAGGGTATCTAGATAATATTAAAGCTGCAGTGCTGCACCTTAAGTTTTGGAATGTAGATTTCCCACAATATTTGTCCTATGTCCCCCAAATCTGAACTCCAGCGTACCCCCTTGGTGTGCTTTTTGTATGGAGAAAACTTTTTTTTTTTTAATGCATGTCTTTACTGGTGCTAGCAATGGCTTAAATCACCAAAGGTGACAAAAACTTGCAGAGCCCAATTAATTTAATTTTAAAACAACATATTTGGCATCTTTAATGGTGCTGGCAATGACTTATATCACCAAAGGTGACAACAAAAGTTCAGATGGCAATTAAGTTCATTTTAAAACAACATATTTGTTAATCTAAACATGCAAGATTTGTAGTAATCTGCCGTGTTGCAGTGCAAAGTCACTGACGACTACTAGTGTAACAAATTTTTGACATTTAATTTATTACATAAGGAACTACATTTTGGGGGTGAAAGACTTTAAGAAATACATGGTTTGGCATTTAATTAATTAATTATTAGTTAGAATGGAAAAATAATTCAGAACAAATGGAAATTATAATAAACATTGGTAGATAATGAGTCAACACTAAAAGTTAAATGAGAGCAAGATTTGGAATGGAAATTCCATAGTGCAGTTCTTTTCAGGTCAACCAGGTATTCAAACATGTAATATTGTTATGGATTACTTGAGCACTTGATACAGCTTTTATTACCATAACAACTTTGGTTGAAATGGATACATTATTAAGGTAATTATTGTGCAGAAATGAAAGTCGGATGGACAATGGATGGAAAGGTGGACAGGCACAATTTAGTATCTCCCATTTTCTATGAGAAGCAGGAGAAAAAACCTGGGAAAATTTCAAAGTACAAAGTTTCATTAGGGTCAAATCATTGCTGAATATATTCATATCTGTTAGGTGGCTGAATGGTCCTGTCACTATGATAATCAAACTGAACTGTTTACCGCAAGGTATCTGGCACAGGCAAGGATGTGTCTAGCTGTGTTAGGATCAGTCACCACAGTAGATGTTGTTTTCTCCAAAGTCCTCACCCATTGCATGTAATTTTGTGCCTTGTAATCACCTGGCTTGTCAGACAGCAACACATTCAAGGCCGGCTCAAAAAGACATGGATCTAAAGTGCGCATAAATTGATATATAAGACCATATTATGTTCCATAAAACAAAATTCTGTCAATTATAGAGATGTTCTTTGGTGTCAGTTAAGTTTGGTGTTAAATTTCTGATATCAGTCACAACAAGAAGTAAAACTGATCACAGTGTATTAAACATTGGTAAGGTAATTGATTATGATTTATTTAACTTGAACATTGGTCTGCAAGAAAAGTAATAGCAAAAATTGAATAAAAGAATAAACAGTAGCAGTAACAATGCTGTAAATGAAAACAAACAAGTCAATAAAAAGTATATAAGACCTAAAGAAATTACAATTGTATTAGGCCTCAATGAAAATTGGGTTTGTTTTCCATTTGCAACTGACTCATAAATAAAGGCCCGACCTGATAGAATTTTATGGCTTGTAATGACCAAATTTTTTTTATCATTTTCCAGAATCTGCCTGTCATTTCTCTATATTTGGTTTAGTTTTCAGCGTTTTGTAAATGTTTGTACATATCTACAGGGACATTAAATTATTTTGCCAACCTCAAGAAATGGTAAATGACCTGTCAAGCAGCATGGAGTCAACATTGTGTCATTGGCGGCATACAGGGCCAACATGTATGAAAAAACATTTGTAACTAATGAGTTGAAATGGATAGCACAAAAAGTGACATGGCTGAGGACTTGTGTAAGGACATGCTACAAGACTGAATCCTTATGGACAGTGAAAATATGGTGCCTGAAAAAAAATATGACTGTATTTCTGACACCAAGCAACGAGTCAATGAGAAAAGTTGCTGTGCATCCAGACTTTAGTGATGATATTAAAACTGCAGTTGACTTTAATAACATTCTTAATCATGTGACAATGAGAATTAAAGAAAGACAGGCAGACTGCAAAGCATCTGACAGCTCAGATCAATAGAATTTGAAAGCATCTGACAGCTCAGATCAATAGAATTTTAAAGCATCTGACAGCTCAGATCAATAGAATTTGAATGCATTTAGTTTGTTCAAGACAGGACTCTTAGTTACAAAACACCAACCAAGAAAAATAGAGGATGCACCCAGATTTACAGGTATTTATTCGACTTAAAACAAGTATACTTCTAGCACAGATGAGGCAAGTTCGAGCACAGATGAGGCAGGTTCTAGCACAGATGAGATAGGTTCTAGCACAGACGAGACAGGTTCTAGCACAGATGAGGCAGGTTCTAGCACAGATGAGACAGGTTCTAGCACAGATGAGGCAGGTTCTAGCACAGATGAGGCAGGCTCTAGCACAGATGTCAGGCAGGTTCTTTTAGGATAAGGAGATATCCCCCACTCCCCATTTGCATTTTGTCTACTTCTATATTAAAACTTTCTTTACTTGAGTTGATAGAAGAAATAAACATCAAGACTCACATTACCTACCATATATACTTGCGTATAAGCTTATATCAACTGCAAACTGCATAGACCCAGATCTGCTGTCGCATAATGCAGCGGCAGATCTGGGCCTATGCAATTTGTAAGGACTAATCAGTTGAACAAACAACATAGACCCTGATCTGCTGGCACATTATGCGATGGCAAATCAGGGTCTATGTTGTTTGCATTGGACCCGGTTTATATGCGAGTATATGCGGTAACTTGAAGTCACTGAAAGGGTCTGATGTAAATCCTTTTATGCCTATATAATTTAATAAGGTGTTTGCCTTGTTCCCCAGTCACGTTTACTGTACATGTCAAGATGGCAAGAGAAGTGTTCTAAGAAAGGTAAGGGCAGTAAGATTTTACATCACACTAATGGAACTTAAGTATAATGTTACATTCTACTGTTATTGCATATACAAGATAATGAATATTTATATATCAAAGGATAAACAGTAACAGATACCAATCAATGGTATATATAGTAATGAGAATATATCATGATATGTTTATGAAAGTTGATGAACAATGGAAATTTATTGTTTATGATTTATTCACATGCAAAATTTCATCAACTTGAAAGCGGTATACTAATGCATCGACTCTGATGCTATTGTAATAAATTACTCATTGTTTGTGTCCTTGGCTTCTGTACTTCCCAAAGAAAATATATTACATCCATTTATTATAATTATTACTCACTTAAACTTATGCAATCCAGTGAAATTAAGAAACATCTGAGAAACATGATGGTATTAAAGTTCAAGAAAATTAAATGGCAATCTATCGGTAAATTGCATTTTTTTTAAGCACACACACACTCTTGAATTATGTTAGTTTCTATCGATTCATGAACATGTCCAACATGTAGGGATCACAAAGCACTGTATTACCTATTCTTCCATATTAATGTAAAAGCAATTACTGTCTGATTAAAAGTTTAGTCATTTCATAAATAAACTAGAATGTTTTTACTGAATTTTTAATTCTGTTGATTACAAGTATTATTCACTATTCCACTGAGCAAATGAAACAAAAGAGCACATATTTAATTATTGAATACATTTCATACATATAACTAACTGCTGAATAAACAATCAGCAAATCAGTCACACGTTCCCAAAGTTCATTTTATTCACAGCCATCAGAGGTGGTACTTTGTCATGCGTGGAGATAAATCTGCTTTGTGTGAATTGCCTTATGGGTATATATCTTCAGGTCGGTTGAGATCTTATTTTAGAGTACATCTCCACTGTCCTCCCATTCATTTAACTGAGCAATAACTTGGTCTGTGACATATAAATCTGGAGAGTGCCATTTTCTCTTAAACGAGACAGCAGCTTCTCCCCACCATGTACTCTGAAAACATCAAACAGCAGTAGCACCTTTCAAGTTTCCTGTTATTTTACCACTGTCTCAGCAGAATCATGATTGTTGAGAGCGTGATAGTCAGTTTCAACAGAACTGTTTATATACAGAAAAGATGGACTTGGTTTAATGTCATTGGCTTTTTTTTAGCACCTAATTCTGAATTGTTGAGAGTTGTTTTGATAGCGGTCTTTAAGAACACTGAAAAAACTAACTGCAGTCTTAATACAAGTAGTGTAATTAAGCAAATACATGCATGCAAAAGGTTATTAGTATTTTGTTTGATTTAGATCTCTGAATTCGTGCTAAGTGTTAGCAATGAACAACTTACATAACATAATTACTGCAGGAGGCACTAAGCCTCTTTGCTTGAATACGCATGGAAATGAACGTCAGTATTATCTTTTATAGAGATATATACATTGTCACTCAATATTTTGTATTTTTATTTTTCTCAAATGACAAATCCATGAAATTATCTACCGAAACCACAAAATTTGATACCCACGAAATTAAAGTCATTCAATAAAAACACTGAAATTTCATGTCATCTTTTTGATACTTTTAGTTAAAATAAAAATGTCTTTGGTAGCACATGCAAGATACAATTGCAAAGATTGCTCTTTGGTAGCATATGCAAGATACAATTGCAAAGATTGCAAGTTCACATATTAAAGTGATTATACATGGAAATAATTCTTGTGTAGCATGCAGTTGAGACAGAATGTGTACTGTGAATATATTTAAAAGACTAGATGACAGTGACTGAACTGTTATAAATAACAAGAAGGTACTGCCTAAAGGATGTGGAGGCATTCCCTCCCATCTGCTGGGGTGGTCTAGTTACTCTCGGTCCCTGACTGGTTTTGTTATCTTTGTAACTCATCTGAGGGAATCGGTCTTGTTGATTAATTTTTTCAACTGATCACCATATCTTGTCGGTGCAAAGTTGTTATACCCCTATCCGCCAGTGCAGATGCTGCAGCTGCTTTTGGGGTCATGTGACATTTGCTGTCTCCCATTTTAGGAGGGTTGCATTATCACAACCTATTGTTGCGGATAGTGTACTACCGGTATTCCTTGGATTGCATTAAAGTTTAATGCGGCTGGGTTTCAAACATAAAAACAAAATAAGTTGTTATGTAAAAATAGCAACCATGCACATTTTGATGCAAACAGTTCTACAATTTTGTGCTGGAAAGTCGCTAATGACATGCGATGCACTACATATACAGACAGATGGGAAAGTCCCTAATGAAATACAGTGTGCTACATATACTAGCAGATGGGAAAGTCACTAATGAAATGCAGTGTACTACATATACAGGCAGACGGGAAAGTCCCTAATGAAATGCAGTGTACTACATATACAGGCAGACAGGAAAGTCCCTAATGACATGCAGTGTACTACATATACAGGCAGATGGAAAAGTCCCTAATGACATGCAGTGTACTACATATACAGGCAGATGGGAAAGTCCCTAATGACATGCAGTGTACTACATATACAGGCAGATGGGAAAGTCGCTAATGACATGCATTGTACTACATATACAGGCAGATAGGAAAGTCCCTAATGACATGCAGTGTACTACATATAAAGGCAGATGGGAAAGTCCCTAATGACATGCAGTGTACTACATATACAGGCAGACGGGAAAGCAATATTAAACACGGCAACTGAAAATATGAAAATATAAATGATACAGAAATCCACAATGAAGCAAAGTCTGGATATATATGAAAAGCTCTCCCTTTAGCGTAGCATTATGTCATTACAAACAACAATGTAGCTCAACAAAAAAACCCACTCCTACCTACCTACCCATTCTTTACAGAGGTGGGTCGGCAAATAGCAAACAAACATTTTTTTGATGGTGGCCTTATGTAAGTGTGTCTGGGCTTGCATGTCAAGCTCACACTTAAAGCGCTGCTGTATAACATGTGACCTTGCACCCAAAGAGTCAAAAGGCTGAGTGAGTGTTGCAAATTGAATTGTCTTTGCTTCACAATGATTCATTCCAAGTGAGAACAGAATCTATCCAAGCATTTAGGAAATATAAACAAGTGAAAAACTAACCAAAACCTCAATGCCAATCTTCTGTTACTGTGACCTTAATCCTAAGGTCAAGGAGGTACAAGGTCAGGCAAGTGTATGTGTCACAGAATTAATTGTTGTAGCTTCATAATGACTCATGCCAAATGTAATGAGAACCTATTATAGGAAATATATGCAACTGAAAAACTATAACCAAAAACCTCAAGAAACTGTTGATGACAAAGACACTGGCAGCAGAAAAGCAAGTGCGGTGTTATTTTATTCTATGAATGTTGGCTTGACAATAAGAAATTTATGATATGTCCAAACTGGGGGAGGGGGAGGGGATGAGGAGGTGAATACAATATTTATGCGTTAACTTAAATGTATTATGTAAGTGTGCTTAGTTGATCACAGATAATTATAGCTAAAATAATATATATGCTTCAAATCCCTTTTGGTAAGATGTTGTTGTATGCACCAAGATGCTATTTACATACCAGTTATAAAAAAAGAGAAGATAAATGTGGTCAGAGAATTCTCAGTCATCCACTTTTGTATGACCCTGTAGTCAATTAAATATGCATAAGAAACTGACCTTGAATACAAAAATTAACTGAGGTCACAGACTTACGGTAAATGAAGCTGAATTAATAAACTCAAAACTTAACCCTGTGGCATGAAATATAGGTTACAGTGACCAACTATTGGTCAGGCAGTTTATGATGGTTTTGTATGTACATGCCACTCTGCATGACTCTGGGGATAACAATGCCCATATAATTCCAAATTTCCTGGGAAATTTCCATTTTAAATCATGATTCCTGACATGATGATTTTTTTTTTATAAATTCCCATTCTTTAGCCTCCAAAAGAATTATATTTTATTTAAATAAACAAGAGTCCATCAAAGAGACTGATGCTCTACTTGCCAAAAAGAATTTCTAGGAATTCAAGATAAGACCATTTCTTCATTTTAACTGCTGATATTCTTCAGCAATAACAAGATTTTCAAATTAGCTGCTGTGGATGTCAGATTGGTACCATTTTTATTTAGGACCAACAAGACATCATAAGAAGTCTTCTGATGGAAACACAATGTTGATATGACTTTCCGTTTTGGAGATGTAACCATAATAAGATTTTCAAGATGGCTGCCATGGTGGCCATATTGGATATCAAATTCACACAATTTCTATTTAGGATTACCTAGATATTATAAAAAGTCTTTTGGTGACCAGCCACCTAAGAGAAGTAGCTATAACAAAATTTTCAAGATGGCCATTGTTGTGGTCATCCTGGAAGTCAGATCAGCACCATTTTCATTTAGGACCTCTAGACATCATAAGAAGTCATTTATGACCAACTAGACATCATGAGAGTCTTTCAGTGAAAACCCCTTGCTGATATGATCATTCTTTCAGGAGTAGTGATAACAAGATTTTCAATATAGCCATTGTGGTGACCATACTTGATGTCTGAGCAGCACTATTTTCATTTAGAAGCAACCAGACTTCATAAGAGGTCATTTAGTAAGAACTCCATGTTAATATGACATCCATTCAGGAGTCTTCTGTTGAAAATCTCATGTCAATATGACTTTCCATTTAGGGAGAGTAGTGATATCACACTGGATGTCAGATTGGTACCATTTTCGCTTAGGACCAACTAGACAATTAGGAAGTCTTTTAGTGAAAACCCCATGTTGAAATGACTATCCATTCAGGAGCAGTGATAAAAAAAATTCAAAATGGCCACTGCAGTGGTCATTATGGACATCAGATTAGCACCATTTTCTTTTCGAACCAACTAGAGATCAAAAGAAGTCTTTTGATGAAAACACCATGCCAATATGACTTTCCGTTCAGAAGGATAAGCAATAACAAGATTCTCAAGATGGTTGCTGTGGTGGCTTTAGTGGATGACAGATCAGCACCATTTTCATTTGGGACCAACCAGAGATCACAAAAAGTGTTTTTGTGAAAACCCCATGTTGATATGACCATCCATTCAGAAGGAGTAGTGATAACAAGATTTTCAAGATGGCCACTGTGGTGCAATACTGGATGTCCAAGTGGCACCATTTTCATTTAGGACCAACTAGACCATGGGATGAATGTGTGTGTTGTACAACATGTATGTCACAACATCTCAACTGTAAACCTAAAACAATTCAAAAATGTAGAAAAATTTTAAAAACTGCTATAATGGCATGAAAATCAAATCAGGTAATATATATATATATATATGCATACAAACATGCAAACCAAATATTTGTCTATCTCAAGTGAGTTTTATTACTGTATATTGTGCTAACAAGGATTTTTATATATAAAAAATCCAAACTGCTCAAAAATGTGCAAGAATATTAACAAAATGTCTGTAATGGCATGAAAATAATATTAATTCATCTACCTATGCATATGTTGATTAAATTTAATTTGTCTGATTTGAGTGGTTCTTGCTTAACTGTGCTAACAAGGCTTTTTGGTCATAAAAAGTCAATGTCCACAAAAGTTGTAAAATGTGTAAAATACTAAACATGAGTACTATGAACAGTACATTATGCACCCAACCCATATTTATTAGTTTATTGACCAATGGGTCTCAATGTCCTGGACCTTTAGCCAATGTATGCAGTTTTTAACTAAACTTACCGTGCAGAAACCATTAATTTTTCTTATTGATTCAACATGAACTTGACCTTTGACCTTTAGATCCAAAAACCTATATCTTTCTTTCTTACCCCAAGTTCAAGCCAGCCACAAAGTTTGGTCAAGGAACTTACTTTAGAACAAGTTATTATGCAAAACCATTGTTCTTCTTTCAGTCTTAGTGATCTTTTTTGGAACATGGTTGAGAACTAAAATTATGGTACAGAAATCAGTTTTCCTTTTTCAGCCACAGTGATCATGACCTTTGACCACCAAATCAATAGGCTTCTACCTTGCTTCAAGTGCAAGTTATCCACAAAGTTTAGTCCAGGTCTGTAACATGAACTAATGTTATTGTGCAGGAACCATTTTCTACTTTCAGTCACAGTGACCTTAACCTCTGAGCATTTGACCCCCAAATCAATAGGTTTCTTATCCCGAGTGCAAGCCATCCACAAAGTTTAGTCTAGTATGTGATGCAGATTAAAAGTTATTGTGCAGAAACAATTTTTCTTCTTTCAATTACAGTGATCTTGACTTTTGAACTTTTGAACCCAATAATCAATTGGCTTCTTCCTTGCCCCGAATGTAAGTATAGTCCAAGTCTGTAATGTAGAAAATGTAATGGCATATAAATCTAATCAGGTCATCTACTTATGACCATGATAAAGTCTGTAAACGTTTATGGCACTAATGTTAATATTTAATGCTATTGGACTAAAATGGATTAGGGACTGATATACAGAAGTATGGACAGATTGAAGCAGAATAACATGCACCCTTTTGCTATCACAATGGAGTCAAAAAAATAATAATAAGTAATATTTTTGGTAATGATAAATGCATTTACTGTTTCATGTAATTAAATTTAAGTGAAATAACGTAGTTCAACTGTTATTTGTTGAATTCTTACCTTGAAGTTCCTCTTCAATCTTCATCATTATATCCTCAATCATTCCCTGGCTTTCCCCATTTACTCCAGTTACCATGGGAATGGTGACTTAAATATAGAATTGGGTTAAATTCATTGTATTAACAAATTTAAAACAAACTTGATTTTAGTAAGTTTCTATTGCCTGTTGTAATGAAAATCACCAATTTTTACCAAACAGAGAATTTTAGCAAATGTATTTGCAGAAATATTTTTTTTCTTCACCAAAATTACAACATTAAGCATCAATTACACATTCAAGTTTTGTTGCCAACTTGCTGAATTGACTATATTCACAAAAATCTAATGACATTAAAATATAATTGACAGTAAATCCCAGAATTATCACAAAAACACTTTTAGTGAATTGGTACTAGCATCCTACCAGTTTTCATCAATAATGCTTTTTAGTGAACGGTACTAGCATCCTACCAGTTCTCATCAATAAAACCAACATTATTTCACTTTTCAAAACAAGTTTTCAGTATATTTTCAATAGCTCAGCAATAAAATTAGTTTACTTCTAAGAAACAACCACCTAAATTGTTCTATCATGAATAACTTGCCATAATGGCCATTTTTGAAAATAGTCTGATTGGTACAGCGGTTCTCACACTGCTAAACAAGTTCTTCTCTTTCATCTTTATGACACTGTAATATATTTATCTGAGTGATTTGTTTTATTTCAGTAAGTATATTTCAGTAAGTACATTTCAATAAGTACATTTCAGTAAGTACATTTCAGTAAGTACATTTCATTTTACATTTTTATACCTAATATCTTGATAGTTATAATCTTTTCAAGCTGCACCACCGATCTAGAAATGACGATGAACCTTTCAACAACAGCTATATAAATTTTCCCAACCAGCTGGGTGTCAAAATAATATTAAGTTGTCATTATATATGAAATATAAGCAGTTGCTATGCATAATTTATTGCTCATTTAATTCTTAAAGGTGTATATTTATTTAGCTGTGCATGATATGTACAAAATAAAATAATGGTTGCAGATTATTTCCTCTTATTGTTCTACTACTGCGCACATATGTACTCTGTATGTGCTTCCACCTGCAAAGTGAACAAGATGAAATAATTGTGATTCAGGTCCATTTTTCTGAAGAAAAAAAAAATGTTTGCAAGCTGATGTTAATCGTTGCTCTTCAAACTTACTGTGAAAGTGAATAGTAGCAGAGACAACACATCATTATTACATTTCCAAATGTATGCATTTCGGTTTTTGAGAACCACGAGGGGAACTGGTTGATAATGAGATCAGGCAGGAAGCCAGTAAAGGAAACAAGATTGTCTTAAATATAGCCAGGCATGACACTATTGTCTGTAATTTTTCATACACCATACATCAATAGAAATAATTTTTTTTAACTTTTCATTCTTCGTACAGGGTTAACATTTTTCATGATAAAACTTGTCAAATTTGCATAGCCAAGAATGAGCTGAAATTTATAATAAATATAGTTATTTATTCATATAATTGATAAAATGTGTACTAAAAATTACAGATAACTGTAATTATCTGGATCAGGTTTTCCTATAAACAAAAACTTAATTATACATGAAATTTAACCACATGCAAAGACTATTCAACTTTGACTTGATAACTGACTGTTACATTATCAATTCTTTCAGAAAAAGTACTTAATTGACCTCTTGGTTGAAAGCAGTGACTGTCAGTCAATCATCATAAAACAGACATTCTAATGGCCTGCTGACCAATCTAATCATTGAATGGTTACATAACCCAATGAAATTAGGATGGCCATAAAGTCAGAAAGGAGCTCAGTGGGTTACCTATGATGTTTGAAATAGCTACACTGCATCCCACATATTTGGGTTGGTCAAGCGGTCAAACAGGAGCTCAGTGGGTTACCAATGTAGTTTGTACAAGGTATACTGTATCCCACATGTTTGGGTTGATCAAATAGTCTGACAGGAGTTCAGTGGGTTACCTATGCAATTTGCACTGGCTACACTTTATCCCATATGACTGACTTGGTTAAGTGGTCAGACAGCAGCATACTGGGTTACCTATGCAGTTTGCACTAGCTATACTGGATCCCACATGTTTGGGTTGGTCAAGCGGTCCACAAGGAGCTCTGTGGGTAACCTATGCAGTTTGCACTAGCTACACTGTATTCAACTTGTTTGGGTTGGTCAAGTGCTTGGACAGGTACTTAGTGGGCTACCTATTGCAATTTACACTAGCTACACTGTATCCCATCTACACTGCATCCCACATGTTTAGTTTGGTCAAGCAGTTGGATAGGAACTCAGTAGGTTACCTACACTATTTGCGGTAGTTACTCTGTATCCCATGTCTTTGGTTGGACAAGCAGTTGGACAGGAGTACAATGGGTTACCTATGTAGTTTGCACTAGCTATACTGTATTCCATGTAATATTTTCTTCAACTTTTCACCACATGCTTAAAAGTTTTGCAAAAGAGAACATTTGTTTCAATCATTATCAAATTTGTTAAAAATGATTTGCAATTTTATATGAAAAATAATGGATGTAGAGATGTTGAATCACATAATATTTATACAATTTATACCTTTATCAATGATCTATTTTTACGTTATGCTGATGATACTACAGTATACTCATCGCTAACAATGGAAAGGATAAGTAACATAAGATCAAATGTTTTTCTAATTACTTCAAAACATTGAAACTGACAGTTAACAAAGTAAACAAGGGTTATAGTGTTTGGCAAGGGAAAGAGATTTAATGGAAAAAATATTTAAGTGATGAAAGAGTATAAATAAATTTTACTTCATCTAAAAGAATCTAGTAAATATGCAAACATATGTATCATTTGAATTTACCAGTTGATTATCAACTAAAATTATGATCAAACTAAAGTACCTATTCTTACCTATGGTTGCAAAATTTGGTGTTTTGAAAAATTGGATGTGACTGAAAAGGTAAAGTTAAAATTTTTAAGATTCATTTTGGGTACTCTGAAATATATGATATACAGCAAGTTGGGATGAAATCCCTTATCTGCTTATATATAAAAACAAGGTTGATTAGTTTTTGGTCTGAATCAGTTTTAGGAAAAAACTCAAAAAATTTCTTTTACTTTATAAGGGGTCAATTTAGCCAGTGGCTCACTAGCCCAGGGTCTGTAGTTTTTTAACCGGTCCAGCTAATATTTCAAGCAACAAGTCCAGTGGGATTGTTTAAATATTTGGCCGTACTTTACAAGTTTTTTTCTGAAATTTCATCACCAGAATTAATCCAAGCCGGTCAGACATTTATGAGTTCTGATAATCTCCACAAAGAAATCTATTACAAAAAACAAAACAAAAAAACCAGTTATGGGAGTCTGTCCAAGATTATCTGCATTATCTGCACATTTTACTGAGAATTTTTCCAGTAGTTAAGTGTGATGCGATCCCACTGGTCAATTATCCAGTAAGGATGAAGATACTGACCAATCATAATGCATTGTACTTGTTGTGATCATTACATGCAATAAAATGGCTGCATTTAGTGGAACGTGCCAGCCCAAGTCAAAATTGAACATATTTTAACAAATTATATACCATCTGAGCAGAAGCAAATAAACATAAGAACAAATTGCTTCAAGCGTAAAGTACAGTACAGCTCACGTGATTTTTCGGAACCCCACGCATCGAAGTGGGGGTGGAGAGTGAGTGGAAAGGATTGCGAAAAACCCCTCCACCATCAGTCCACGCGTCCTGATGGAGTTGTCGCAGAGAATAGCCCAGCACACCGCGCTTTCTCGCGGAGTCGCATCCAATCACCACTGCGGAGTGGACGTGGTCTCGATAATATGGGCGTGGTTTACTGTTTATCACCCATGCAAGCAGAGGTTGAGAGAGAGATGGGAGGGGGGGCACCGATTTATCTACATCGTTATCCCTCTGGGGAGCAATTTGCTAACTTTTTCATACTGAAAAAAAACGTAGTAATTCAGTTAATAATAAATATTTCCTTGTTCTAACGAAGATAATGTATGATACATAGTGCCAAATCATATTTTAGATGATGATAAAGTAATGACAATGCCTCGCAAACTGTATTAATACTACATTTTGCGCAATGAATCTAATTTTTGTTTCTTCAATACTATGTTATCGGAATCTAAACATGCATTCATATCCTTATTTCTTTTTCAGTAAATGCAATACAAAATTTTAATGATCATATGAAAGTCAGTGATATTGTACTACCTGCAATGAAAAGAATGATAAACATCGAACAAATTAATAACATAGCTGCAGTCATACCTGACTGAAGTGAAACAAAATCGCACAAGTTCCGATGGTTACTCCATGCATGAGTACTCTTTCACATATTGTATGATTTTTTCTGATATTTAATTGCTTAAATAAAGCATTATTAAGATTTCACATCGTTATTTTATTTTAAACTGTACTAATTTGCATTAATTACCAAAGTAGCGGGTTTTTTTAAAATCACAAATGGTCGCAAAAGGTCATCCTAGATACATGTAGTTGACATGTGCAAGTAACCTAGCACAATAGAAGCCATCAACACTGCTGATATTGATGTGTTAATTTCATGTGCTAACTGTTAACCTAAAAGTACAACAGCAGCACTTCTGCGGGTTTGTTTTCTTTGCCATTGATTTGACAAACTTGCGCATCAGATGAAATTAATGTTTAACTTTTTCTTTTCTGTTCGTTTTCCTATTGCATAATATGCATAATACAGAAGAATATGATGAATAATTTTAGATCATCAACTCTTCTTAGTAAAGTTCCCCTCCCCCTCTCTCTCTATCGCATACTATGCAAAATACAGAAAAATGATCAATAAAAGACCCCTCCCCACCTCTCCCTCTCTCTCTCTCTCAAAATATGGAATCCAAAGCACTACTGCGCAAGTCATTGTAATCTATTACTATTAAAAAACTTTTTTTTTTTTGTACATGCTTCAGTAAGAGTTTAAGTATTCCATGATTGGCTAGCTTTCTTCAATTAGTGGCCTCATCATTCACACTAAGCCAAAACGATGTTCCTGCCATTAAAGTATTTTGTGATTCTGCTTATGTTTTGAAGAGTTTTTCACTAATGCTAGTTTCAAAAATAACGCTAAAATGCATATTAATGTTAACCAAAATTTTTCTTTTTCGCTGCTTGACATGTTGACATTTTTAGTTAATTGTCAGAATTAAAATATTAAAATCTGACTGATTATAAATCTCAACGTACATAAACTGAAATCTGTAAACATTCAGTAGAGCTAAAAAAGTAATAACATGCTAGAAATTATAGCGTTATGGAGCAAAAAAGAAAGAAATTTTCCCACCACTGCACAGGAACTCCCGAGCATGTGCTCTAAAGTCATGTGTGTGTTCATGGGCATCCACAGCAATTTTCGGGGGGGGGGGGGGGGGGGGGGGGGCGAAGTAAAAGGGATATATTTATTATTTTTTTAAAATAGGGGCAGGGACAAGGCAACATAACATGCCCCCCCCCCCCCTGCAGACACCCAAGTGCGTGTGTGTGAGTCGCACATTTTATCCACTGGGCCACAGTAACTCGAGCTCTCTAGCTGTAAAGCAATATACCACATACAGAAACATGCTCAATAACCAAAGGCTCTAACAGTCACAAACAGGAAACTGCATTCTTTAATATCTGCATAAAAATAATTAAAAGAGTATGTTTTATTTTTATATTTTCGCCGTAGAAAAATGAGCAAATAGGATACACATGGAGACAATACATCCATGCAAAATGCTCTAAACTTGTTGGAAATTAAAATCTCTGAACATCTCAGATTTTAGAATTTTCCATTTTATTTTTCATTTTGGTAATAAGCCGAGTTCAGATTAATTACTAACAATTATCAAACTTCCGTTGTTAATAGTGGGACCATAATTTTGGCTGTAAAGTACAACGCGCCAAGTCAGATGGTTTCGTGTGATAAAAACACACTGTTCCCAAGCTGAAACTTACATCATCCTTTGATGCAAACCCTTGTTAATATTTTACATAAGTGTTCACTATGGTCCTATGGTCACTGCCTTAATTTCTGTAGAACATCCGCTGAAGTCAAGTCTTTATTAGGGAGAGACAATTGAATTTTCCAAGGGGGGGGGGGGGGGGGTAAATGGTAAATGCATGAAAACAATTGTCTTTCTCTGATTTTTGTAGTAGATGTTAATTCGTTCTATATTTCACTTAAAATAAATAAATATTTAGATGAAAGAACAAAAAATATCCCGGTCAAAAAAAACAAAACAACATATAAACCCCATATATTAAATGGTCAGTCCCTTACAGTATACATGCAGTCATAATATTCAGCCTCGTGACTCTGCTATTACTGCATAAAGACTAAGCATGCGGTTTGCATTTCAGTGTAAATTCAGTGTTTTAGGTTTGTTGGGGGGGGGGGGGTAAGCAGAAGCGGATGTCAATTTGGATTTTAATTGTCCATATCTCAGAGAATTACTTTCCTTAGGAACAAAATGAAAAATTTATTCTGCTTGAGAAGCTAAGCAATGTGTGCTTCTCGTCAAGTCAGTGCATAAGTTTGTTCATATTTCTTTGAAATAAATTAAAATCATAAAATTATTGCAAAAGAAGTCGATCAACCTTTTATAAACAGTAATGCGTACTGAATATACAAGCCTTTTGAAATTATTTTTTTATTGTCCAAATATGATCAAAATAAAGATGACTGATTCTTCAAATGGTATACGGTTGTAAATCACTCTTGACGTCTCAGTCTTTCCATAGGTGGTCTTCATTCATTGGCTGTTCAGATGTCAATCATTAATGTCGACTAGCTCCTCCACGGTGGAGTTTACATCGGCGTGCCTGCCGAAACGCGGTGGTGATTTGTAGGTATTTATGCCAATTTATGCCTCCACCGCGGAGTGTTATCGTGGAGCTAGAGTGGAGGGGATTAAGTCCCCCACCGTGATGCATGGGGTTCCGAAAAATCATGTGAGCTGTACTGTAGATATGAGAAAAAGGGTTGAGTGTGACAATATTTGCAAAATTGGTAAAAGGAGTTTTTGTGACAGAAATTTTCACCAGAAAGGAGAAGGCATTAAACATCTCTTTTTATTCAAAGGGCACTTTTGTGACAGGCAATAAAAATTAAAAAAAAACTTATTTTGTGCCATGAAAATCCTGATGGTCACCAGCAATATTTCATTAAATTATCCTAATGGATTTTTCTATGCAATTTTATTTTCATCATGTTTAATCGTAATGGCTGGAAGTTCCCACACTGAAACTAAGTGTTTGAAGTGCATGTATTTCTGAACAACCATTATAGTTGTCACATGATAAGTCTATGCTGGTTAATATAAGCCCCAAACTATATTTACTGTTTTTAACAACTTCTTTTTTTTTTAAATGAGAAAGTCTTTTTCAATTTATAAAACCCAACCAGCTACTTTTCAAAAACTTTAAAAATCAGGCTCTCAGGGTATATCGTAGGTGGAATACAATACAAGCAACAACCACCTGGTTATTATATACAAGCTTTATTTAGTATATCATAATGTACCTATCTATTTATTCACTGATAAAATTATACATGCATACCTTATGCTTTATAGAAAGGCCAACAAAAAATTACATCTAACTGCCGCCTTCTGGCCAGTAAATTTTAAGGTGGGCCAGTAGCTTTCAACTTAAGTCCTTGTAGTCAGTAAAATCTCAAGTCTACCTGTTTCTATAGATTTTTGATTATTAATCTTTTATCTGGTATTTATGAAAATAAATGGATTTGTAACATAAAAGCTACTCTTGAAAATCATGGACTTAATTACTTGTAGACAACTAAACCATAACTTGCACAATGCAAACAAATTTTGACAGACAAGTTAAAACTGATATTACCTAGTTATCAAAGGACAAACATACAGTTTGTTTATTTCAAACTTGCCTATATTTTGTAAAGTTCTTGTGAAAATTTACAATTCACAACTACAGATTTCCCATAGAAGAAAATGGACATTGCAAGGAGATACAAATGGATGAAAAGAAATGTTTTATGTATAAATGGAGATACTGGTGATGAATTTCATGACTTATTTGAATGTGATTTTTTTCCATTGAAAGTGCAAGTTTTATCTGAAAAGATTTCTTGTTTTATTAGAACAAACATTCTAAAATTTGGAATGATTTTGAATATGGTAAATGTCAAAACTGAAACAAATAAGCTGGTTAATCAATATTGTGCTCACTCTGAACTATGGCGTCTTTGTAAAAACCAAACATATGTATTGTTTTATGTACCCCTCTTGGTTTTTTTCCTCATTATATGACCAAACCACTGACCTGAGAGTCAATAAACTGTTATTCTGGTATTCTGGAATCTGAACTATACAACAAAAGAACAATTGCTCAAATCACCTGAAAGATGCATGAAAAACTATATTCTGGTACCTTCCTTTGGAACACTGACATGCTTTTCCAGTTCTGCTCTGTATTTCTGAACAGTAGACAGCTTGTACACATCCATGTTGGCCATGATGCCTAATATGTAATTCACAGCTTCATCAACTGTCGATGATTTCCCTGCTCCTACAGAGGCTGTAAGACCAACTACCTAAAATTCATTAATATTATTAACATTATCTACTATGCTACAATTTTTACAAGTTCTAATTACCGTCTATACTCACATATAATCCTATACCAACTGCAAACTGCATAGACCCAGAGCTGCCATCACATAATGTGCAGGCAGGTCTGGGTCTATGCAGTTTGTAAGGACTAATCAGTAGAACAAACAACATATACCTTGATCTGTCAGTGCATTATGCAAAGGCAGATCAGGGTCTATGTTGTTTGTATTTGGACCCAGGTTATACACGAGTATATACGGTAGGTTTGCACATGAATTTTCCAAGTAGTTGCCAAATTCTGCCTTGAAAAATACTGACATGTAAAAAAATTTAGTGTACCAAACGAGGACTGCACAGTGAAAGTTTCAATTCTGGACCTGACCCCTATTAACTAAAGTCATTATCCATTATTAAATTGTATCATCTTGTCTTGTATAATTTCCCTATTTTTCTGAAATTTTTCTTGTCAGACTATATCAAAGTTTGATTTGTTGCTAAATTATGCATTTCTGCATATTCCTTTATTGAACAATTTAATCTGATACATTTATATAAAAACCTGAACATTTTTTTAATGCTAATGGCTGTCAGTGACTTCAAGGTGGAATTTTGCAGACAACAGCAAAAGCCCCTAAATTTTCAATCACCAAGTGTGTTGTTTTTATTGAAATGAATTGGCATCTGAGAATCTTGATTGCCACTGGTGATTCTGGCAATCAAGAGAAAACATTATACATGTACTAACAAATTTATAAAATTTCAACACCAAAAGTGGTGGCAGTGGTGAGAGGAAACCAATGATCTTAAATGAGCAACCTCTTCCTCTTGGTTTTGCTGATGTATGTATTGAGTTTAAAAGCATATCAGCACAATAATGACATGCCAATTAAAAGTAAAGTTCTTGAAATGAAAATATAAAGAATTACAAAAAAATTTAGGAAGACAAATAGACATAGGGATAAAAGATAAAATTAAAGATGTTAAAATTCTGTATATCAAATAAGACATAGGTGTAAAAAGTATAAAATTCTTAAAATATACGGTTACATTTTTTTATATCAACTGCATTCCCTCAAAAAGTCCAAGATTTTCTCTGCTGGTACATCATCATAAAATTTCTTAATTGAGTTCACATTAAAAAACATGTGTCTCACAGGGTAGAAGTTAATACAATGAAGAGTAAGCTTGGTGTACCGTTATATATGTTGTACGAGGCGACTAAATGGAGGCAACCTTTATGCCCTAGGATGCACCTGTGATGATGTTCAAGCTGAGAAGGTCTTGGAGTTTTAAAAAGAGTGTCATTTAGACTGTGATGATGTTCAGCTAAGAAGGTCTTGGATTTTTAAAAAGAGTGTGGTTTAGATAAAAATTGGACTTTGTATATTAAAGATATTTTACTTGGCACTATATAGCCAGGATTGCGCTGATGTGTTTTTAAATCCCATATATACACATATACATACATACATACATAATTGGCAGTCACTATGCTACACTGAGAAGTCAATTGCTCGACAAACTGCACCAAAACATAAATATCATTGAAACCAGAGTTACATTTACTGTCTTTACTTGCTTATAAGTTGGGTCAAACTGCAAACAACACAGACCAATGTCTGCCATCGCATAATGTGCCAACAGATCAGGGTCTATCTTGTTTGTTCTACTGACTATGCCTAACACCTGCATAGACCCAGATCTGCCTGGCAGAGCAATATGTGATGACAGATCTAGTTCTATATATGCAGTTTGCAGTTGGACTTGACTTATAAGCGAGTACATACAGTAATCAAGTTTTGACAATACATGTGAAGTTCTGAATTTAATAAACTGAATGAGAACCATGAAAGTAGTGGATAAATTAATCTACAACATTGAGCCCAAATACATGACTCAATAGCAACAATATTATATTCAGGTGTGGGGTTTCAACTGAATTTAAAGAACATGCTGCACACGTTCTAACACAAATGCACATGCATATATAAGTGCAATACACACTTCCACACAGACATATGGATAGATAGGAAGACAGATAAAGACAGATTTACATGTAAATGTACACTGTAATCATGTATTATTACTTGAGGTGAATCTTTGATGTTCTTTTTCTCCAGATCCATCAGATATTTCCTCATCAGTTTGTTATATGCATCTTCTTTCTTTGTATGGTGACATTCATCCACAATCAATAGTGTGAATTCATTCAGAGACTTGATAGCTTTGCTTTCCAGATTATTTACCAAAATTTGAGGTGTAAAGCAAAGAATATCGGATACTGGCAAAAATGCATCCAAATGGGTTGATTCTTCAGTGTCACCAGTTACCAATGAAGTCTGTAAGTAAAAATCTAATATATATATATATATGCACACACACAGAGTAATTAATAAGTAGACTAAGGCTGAGGCAAACTCTTATTAAGTATGATATGGATTAGGGCTGTGGCAAACTGATTAGGAATTATATGGATTAGGGCTGTGGCAAACTGATTAGGAATTATATGGATTAGGGTGTTGTCGCAAACTGATTAGGAATTATATGGATTAGGGCTGTGGCAAACTGATTAGGAATTATATGGATTAGGGCTGTGGCAAACTGATTAGGAATTATATGGATTAGGGCTGTGGCAAACTGATTAGGAATTATATGGATTAGGGCTGTGGCAAACTGATTAGGAATTATATGGATTAGGGCTGTGGCAAACTGATTAGGAATTATATGGATTAGGGCTGTGGCAAACTGATTAGGAATTATATGGATTAGGGCTGTGGCAAACTGATTAGGAATTATATGGATTAGGGCTGTGGCAAACTGATTAGGAATTATATGGATTAGGGTGTTGTCGCAAACTGATTAGGAATTATATGGATTAGGGCTGTGGCAAACTGATTAGGAATTATATGGATTAGGGCTGTGGCAAACTGATTAGGAATTATATGGATTAGGGCTGTGGCAAACTGATTAGGAATTATATGGATTAGGGCTGTGGCAAACTGATTAGGAATTATATGGATTAGGGCGTTGTCGCAAACTGATTAGGAATTATATGGATTAGGGCTGTGGCAAACTGATTAGGAATTATATGGATTAGGGCTGTGGCAAACTGATTAGGAATTATATGGATTAGGGCTGTGGCAAACTTATTAAGTATGATATGGATTAGGGCTGTGGCAAACTGATTAGGAATTATATGGATTAGGGCTGTGGCAAACTTATTAAGTATGATATGGATTAGGGCTGTGGCAAACTGATTAAGTATGATATGGATTAGGACTGTGCATCACCTGCTCAGTTGTGATATGATATGTATTTGTATCATGATACTGGGCTGCATACAATACATATTGTGATACAAGGGTGACAACACAATATGTATCATGATACAGGTTAATTGTTTATTCACAGACACTAGCTGTTGAAGATTCATTCCCTTACTTAGTAACAATATCCTGCTGTCTAAAGTTTTGTGCCATGTTTGAACAAAGCCTTGGATGCTACAATGGCCATCTTGAAAATCTTATGCTATTCCTCCTGAATGGATGGTCATATCAACAAAGAGTTTTCACCAAACGACTTCTTATTATGTCTTGTTGGTACTAAATGATAATGGTGCTGATCTCACATCCAATATGGCCACCACCACTATGATTGTGGCCATCTTAAAACCCTGGTAATGCTAAAGAATATCAGAAATGCTTTCAACATTCAGCAGTTAAAAAGAAGAAATGGTTTAATCTTGGATTCCTGGTGATTCTTTTTGGCCAGTAGAATGTCAGTTCCTTGAAGGAACTCTTGTTTGATCATAGAAACAAAACATATTTGCAGATTGGGGACTTAAATATAGCTGGGGATCTATGATTAGGATTACATCCACTAGCAATGAAATCTGAAGTTACTCTTTTTATTGACATAAAAATAAAAAATTATCTGTCATGAATGAATTTGGAACGAAATAAAAAGTCAAAACAAATCGATAGAAATGTTAAAAATATAATTAATTTATCGTTTTATGTCAATATATCCTACCAAAATTGATTCTGATTTTTATCAGTAGGACTAATGATTTCTCTATCTGAGATGGGAACCAGTTTAAGAACTAGTGTCTAGCAGATGGAATAGCTGAAAATAAGAAAACTGATGAAATTTATCACATTTCTTGTTCAGGAAACATAAAGTGATTTAGGTTTTCTTCATATTTTCTACTCTTTTATTAAAGTATATTGTGATACGTTATATTCAAGTGCTACTACATCAATATATTGTCATACTAGCAATGTAATATGTATCGGGATATTCTGGCAGTAGCATGATCATTGATACAGGATATTGCAGCAGAAAATATTGTGATGCCAATACATATCAATGAATCAATACATCGCTAGTATGGATGATATACAATTTTTTTTAAAAAAATGTTAATTTTATCTTTTTGTATGTGGAATGTACACCAACTTTTCAATGTGCTTATATTTTCTATTCTTGAGGTATCAGATGTTGGCACACAGGGTAGTCTTTAAGGTTGGAGGAAACCTTAGTCTAAGAACCTAATGGAACTCACAGACCTTGGAAATGTGTGCATGTGTGTGTGTGTGTGTCTGTGTGTGTATTCACATTGGAAAACTGGGAAAGGGCATATGGAAATAAACAAAGTTTCCCTATATTCTGACCTAACCATTTTGAAATAAAAGATCACAATTTAAGACACACACAAATTAAGAATTCCCTGCATAGAACAATAAGAATTTACATAATGCTACAAAGAACTTTATAATAAAAAACCCAAAGTTAAGAAAGACAAATTACAAAAGAATTAGCTACATGTCTAAAATCAAACCTATGTCTATGTGTAACATGCAACTGAGGAAACTAGATTGGATGATATTGCTGTATTGCATGTTTTTGCCTGTTCAACTATGTCCTTATGAGTCATCTGGGTCAGATACCTTATATACTCGCATTTAAGCTGTATCCAAATGCAAACAACATAGACCCTGATCTGCTGTCGCATAATGTGCTGTCAGATCAGGGTCTATGTTGTTTGTTCTACTGATTAGTCCTTACAAACTGCATAGACCCAGATCTGCCGGCGCATTATGCGATGGCAGATCCGGGTCTATGAAGTTTGTAATGGATTATACGCAAGTATATATACGGTATGTGTGCCATTGGTGGTGGTGCAATATTTTTCACTTCATGCCTGTACACCTTAGATGCAAGTTTAACTATAAGCAAAAATAGAAATATAGATTTACAATACTGTAAAAGTTGTTGGAAAGATGTAATAATAATAATTTAAATTTTAAAATCTGAAATCAAGATCTATGACCGAACAGAAGCGGTACATAACAAATGTTTTGCTGCTTCCCTAGCTGTGTAGTCCTTCATTTAAAAATTCAGAATAACATTTAGCATTGCATGGTATAAAATTATGTTAACCAAAACACTATTATAAATATGAAATAGAATTTGCAATTGTCATAGGGATAGGCTAAAAACTTACCCTGTATTGTGGCAGAAATTTGGTACAACGTCTATATTGCTGCTTTATGAGTGGGTTGGTTTTAGCCATAAATGCCACAGTTCTTTTTTCTGTCAAAGATAAGAAGAGTTACTGAATGTTTCTCAGTTTTGATGAATGTTCTGCAAACTGAATTATAAACAAAGAACTGAATACATGCATAGATTAGGAATGATGGAAATCAACCTCAAAAATATATACTTAATCAGGATTGTGTTAGAATTACTTTGTTGGATTTTTAATTCAATATTCCAAAAATAAAGAGTACTGTCTAGCTTGCTTTTGAGACCTGGCCAGAGCTCATCAAATAAACTGATCAGTCATCTGATAATGTACTTAAAAGATTTTAAAACCAGTCTAAATTTAAATGCATGGAAGAAAAGTTTAATTTTTTGAAACCTGCTGAAGAGAATACTACTGTCAAGTAAAATCAGACATGTCTGTTTCCCAATCTAGGCTTTTCTTTTGCATTCAAAATAAAACAGAAAATGCATAATAACAACAAAACAAGAGTCCCTTGATGGGATTGATGTTCTAGTGGTCAAAAAGAATCCAAGATAAGACCATTTCTTCGTTTTTAACTGCTGAATGTTTAAACCATTTGGTGGCCTGGTATTGGATGGAAGATCTGCACCATTATTATTTAGGATCAACCAGACATCATTAGAAGTCTTTTAGTGAAAACCTCATGTTGAAATGACCATCCATTCAGGAGGAGTAGCGATAACAAGATTTTCAAGCTGGTTGTCATGGCAGTGATACAGAATGTATGATCAATACCATTTCCATTTAGGACCAACTAGATATCATATGAAGTCTTTTGGTGGAAACCCCATGTAAATAAAACCATATATTCAGAAGGTGTAGTGATAACAAGATTTTCAAGATGGTCACCATGGTGGCCATATTGGAGGTAAAATTGGCACCATTTTCATTTAGTACCAACTAGACAGCATAAGAAGTCTTTTAGTGAAATTCCCATGTCAATATGACCATCTGTTTAGGAGTAGTAGCAATAACATGATTTTCAAAATGGTTTCTGTGGTGGCCATATTGGATTTCGAACGGCACCCATTGTTGTTTAGGACCAAATAGATCTTGGGATGAATGTGCCTGTATAGTATGGTGGCAATCCTCCCAGTAGTTTAGGGGGGCGGTGTAACGGATGCCAGATGATGGACAAAAAGCCACCACAGAAGCTCTTCTGGTGTATGCCCAATAGAGCTACAAACTAGAGCAACTGCAATAGCTTGCCATCTCTAATTCCCATGCTTTTTACTGCATATTCAACCAACCCATCTACACATCTGACCTATAACCACAACTGTGACCAAGGGTTTAAATGAAAATTCCATCTCATATATGATGCATCTTCGTGCTTTAACTGCATCTGCAAAGTTTGGTGAGAAAATATTTGCAAATGTGATTATAATGGAAATTTTTGTACATTTGACCTATGACCCCTTCCCTGGGGCAGGAACCATGGATGACAACCCTCTCACCGATGGTTATCACAGGTGCAACATAACTACAAAGTTTCATGAATTTCCACCCAGTGGTTTAGGAGATTGGGTAACAGACAGACAGATGAACAGATAGAGGGTATCTTAATATCCATGACACTGTATTAAAAAAAGCATATGAATAAGCATAAAAAACCATTACAGGTCTCTCAATAAGAAAATGTGTCATGGTTCAAAAGAAAAATGTTGAAACAGTATGGGTAAGGTATGGTGGTCACCTTAGGATATTACCTTCAGCGGTTTATGGTTGTAATAATACCCAAGGTTGACAAATTGTGATGTTGCCCATATGTGTGGGGGAAATAATTATTATGTGAAACAAAATAATAGATCCCTTAGCAAAATGAAATGCATTAAAATGCCATTGTACTTCCATTTAAATTCTTGCCACTGAAAATCCAGATTTGTGCGTGGAACAAAGAATGCAGAAAACCATTGAAATTCCATTAAAAAAAACCATTGAAACTCCATTAGAAAAGCACTTAAAAACCATTGATTTGAGGCAAAATATGCTAATCAGATGGACCTTTTATTGGATGCCACAAAAATGGTAAACCATGGCAAAATCAATGGATAGTAAGAAACACTGAAAGAATATTGAAATGATGTCATAACAATGGAACAAAACATGAAATATAAATGGTTGGAGTGGCCAATGTGTAAATAATGATTGACATATTTAAAGATTTCAAAAAAATGGTTAAAAAATGGCAATCAATGGGCTGCAATGGCAATGTAAAGACTATAATTAACTGCAACAATCTGATTAAATGAATACATATTTACAGCAGAAAAATTAAAAAGACAATACATTTTATAAACAAATTGCATTCAACAACACAAGTATCAAATCCTTGAAATTCAAAACAAATCAAGTGTTTGTTTTTTAATATATTGTAAACATCGGATAGATAACAAATTAATGTATACCATGTACAGCAAAATCATCTTTAATACAAATTAATTTTATCACAAGGGTTTCAGTGTAAAAAGAAATTGATTTAACTGAATTATGATTTGCCAAATTTATATCTATATTAATGCATTAATAAAAGGATCATATTGTTTCTAATCTGATGATTACATTAAGAATCTATTTGTAATTAGAATATCAGCACGGAGTCAAAAGGGCATTAACAGCAAACCTTGTAAAAGAAAAGAAATGTTGCTTGATTGTCTATCACAATTTGGAGAAAATAGTGTAAATTGTGAGCAGATTTGTGACACATATAACATTCTATTTATAGAACTCCCACCCAGACTTCTAATTTTCAAAAAGCATAATTTTCCTTTTCGCAGTATATATGATTCTTATTTTTTTTTTTGTCCTCTAAATCTAGGAAACACAAATTAAGTGCTGTAAATTTTCTGTAGTATTAGTTCTCTATAGGATTTTGAATCTAAAGTCGGGAGCTACATTTCTAAAATGAACACACAAGTGAAGAAAATATTAAATATTTGATCAAATTTGGGAAAAAATGATCAAGTGTCCATAATCACAAAGAGGAGACCCTCTAAGCAGGCCAGCACATCCAAACTCTCACTACAGACAGCTCTGACGATGTATAGCATCTCAATATAAACTTTTGAAAGTTTAGGCTTTTGAGTATGTCTTGCATTTCCAATTTTGTATTTGGTATTTAGGAACCGACCATTTATGGGGGTGCGTGGGGGTGGGGAATGGATTTTTGGATGAAACAAATTTGAGCTCTCAAATACCCTGAATAAAATTCTCTTGCTCCGATTCATTGCAACAAGAAAGAAAAATCCTATTATATCCATTGTATTAGTTGAAAATAATAAATTCTCTTGAGATAAAAGAAAATCTCTAGGCTCGAAAGAAATTCCAAGCACATACGCCCCCCCCCCCAAATGATTGGACCTTTATCTGTATAGGTTTACTATATTTGTATGGGAAATAATTACGAACGACTGACAAGTTTTTTCTTTCTGGGGGGAATACGGAATGCAGAAGAAGAATGTTTAAAACTATAAATTAGCCTTGAGTAACCACCTTTCATTCACTTAACGTGAATTTTAACACTTTCGTTATAATATTATGATAATCTATTAAAATAAACCATAAAAAGTGTTCAACTATATCTACTTCATTTAATCAGCGTGAAAAAAAATTGGCATTCATGTACATTAGTTCATAATTACCGTTTTTCCGAGCATGTGTATGTTTACTTATTTCTGGAAGTGATGTCCATGGTTCGTGACACTCACTAAAAAGTCACATGGCATATGACTGGACCGTGCCAGTTAGACCAAGGTAAGGATATTATTAGTTTATAACGTCTCCATGTTTTTGAAATTAAAAAAAAATTAATTTAAAAATGAATAATTTTTTTCCGTTAATTCTATATGCAGTTTGTGCACTTACATTACTGCTTGCTTGTTCTTTACCATTTATATACATGACTCAATAGACTGAGAGAGACAGAGGGAGAAAGAAATTTGAAATTTAAAAATAGACACTGGTGAATGGATACACATTTTATTATAATAGATTCAATGTCTTTTGATGTAGAATATATGTTTATTATGAAATAATACTGAAACGAAAAAGTCTGTAGCAAATATACATTTCGAGTGTAAATTTTTCTTACGTTGTATAAGAACCCCACATGATTAAAACCAAATATTTACATTGGCTATCTAGTTGTATTAATTCCCAAAGTGTTGGTTTTCCTGTTCAAAATATGTAAACAAAGTCATCATGTGATCGGTGGCGCTATCTTTAGCATATAATAGAAAATTAAAGGCCAAAATGTCTGACACAAAAAAGACATTAGTGAAAACATAGATTTTCATTATGATTTTTTTAAATTACATGAAATTACCTTTTTGAATCTCATTTTGTTTGATTTTACTATATAATTCAATTCTGTTTCTGTTTAAGAACGCTGGTGACAGCTGATGACATCATTATCTCGCAACAAGTACGTTAGATCGTGAGAAACATGGCGCACGATTGACGGAGGCACACGACAACTGTCCGTTGGACGATAATAATAAAAATACTACTACTATTAAGAATAATAATAATAAATTAAGAACTTACTACCTGGAAAAACCACCTGCTCTAATCGCTCTTCGTTGAGCAGAGAAGTTTTAAGTAGAACAGATACCTGTGTGCTATCACATTCACTTGGCCAAACCAAGCGGGCCGTTGTATACACTTGGCCAAACCAAGCGGGCCGTTGTATACACTTGGCCAAACCAAGCGGGCCGTTGTATACACTTGGCCAAACCAAGCGGGCCTTTGGTAACATTGTAAACTGTTATCATACTGGAAGAAAACTACAAAGTGGGAACTATCCATGGAATACACTTTCGAAGTCAGTTGTGATTCGACCGCCATCTTCGAAGTTTGAGTTTCCCTCTAATCCTGTAACTCAGCCAATCAAAGAAGTGCCAGCATCCCTACTCTCACATGTACATGTTGATCACGCAATATAAAACTGTTTTCGTCCTTGCGCACTACAGTGAATTAGGTCAAGTCAGCTGCTCGGCAAATTAACATTAGACAACCGTGCGTCAGTTGAAAACTTTTTCTTTAGAAAAACAGGATCAACAAACAACTCAAATGGAACTAAGGAACAAAAAAATTGACGCGGACCGTATTTAAAAACAAAAGCACATGGCATCAGTATATATTAGTTTTTATGACTTATGTAGACCTAATTTAAGTGTATAAAGGTCCATATATGCATGGGCCCATTTGATGATGCCAATTTTTTAAAAACTTGTTCAAACACACACACACACAACAGTAGTTTACCCATGGGCCAAAAATAATTATATAGCTGACGAGATACTAAACCTGCAGTGTTATACATATGGAATCTGAAATACTGATTATTTGCCTAGGAATAAGCATGATTACTGACCAGTAATGGTCTGATCAAAGGTATTCTGTAGTCCAAACCTACTTAATTAATTGTACATCAATGATCAATGGTGACCTAACGAGTGATAAAAGGTATCATCTGCTGGCACAGGTGTGAATAGAATCGATGTTAAGCCAAGTTTACCTTGATTGATGCCCTTCGACACTTGTATACACTTTGATAATGCATTTTAGTATTTAAATAAAGTACAATAATATTTGTATTGTTTCAACATATATATTCTGCTCTTAAACATGTCAAATGTCTACAATTGGTAGAATGTATAAGCAAATTATATGTATATCAGCTATATATATATATTTATAGTCATCAGAATAACTTTGTGTTCCAATCTCCATGGAAAGACAGCTGAAACATGGGAGAATTCAGTGGTAAATAAAAATGGTCTGCTAAAAATGATTCAATAATTCTCTTATTCAACAATTCTCATTCACCTCAACTGAATTTTTTTTAAGGGATAACTCATCAATGGTCTTAGAAAAGAAATGGAAGTTCAACGGGATTTATATGGAACTTCTTGTAAAACAAGACCATTGAAACATCATGGCTAAAATTGAATGGAATTCCAATGGTAGCTAAATGCCAATTTTTGTGACGAAATGGAGTTTCAATGTTGCTCAGTAAAATGGTAATCAGAAATTTGCAGTCAGAAAAATGGGATATCAATGGATTTGTACATTTTAATGGTCTTTCAATGCACTTTAAATGGTAAAATGATGGAAAATGACCATTTCTTTTTGCTAAAGGATGCTAATATATACTAAATACCTCCTGGTCTCAAGGCCTCAAGATGTTTCTTTATAATGTGCAAAGCCACCCAAGTTTTTCCCGACCCAGTTGGTGCACATATTATGGTGTTTTCTCCACCCACAGCGATCTTTGCAAGTTCTATCTGGTAGTTTCTGAGCTGGAGGAGAGGATCCTGTCTCAGGGTCTTCTCTTTTGGAGGCTCTTCATCTGGATATGCGTAGATTAAACTGTATGATTTGTGTTGATAAAACTGTATGGTTTGTGTAGATTAAACTGTATGATTTGTGTTGATAAAATTGTATGGTTTGTGTAGATTAAACTGTACAGTTTGTGTAAACCAAACTGTATGATTTGTGTTGATAAAATTGTACAGTTTGTTTTGATTAAACTGTATGATTTGTGTTGATAAAATTGTATGGTTTGTGTTGATTAAACTGTACAGTTTGTGTAAACCAAACTGCATGATTTGTGTAGATTAAACTGTATGATTTGTGTTGATAAAATTGTACAGTTTGTGTTGATTAAACTGTATGATTTGTGTTGATAAAACTGTATGGTTTGTGTTGATTAAACTGTACAGTTTGTGTAAACCAAACTGCATGATTTGTGTAGATTAAACTGTATGATTTGTGTTGATAAAACTGTATGGTTTGTGTTGATTAAACTGTACAGTTTGTGTAAACCAAACTGCATGATTTGTGTAGATTAAACTGTATGATTTGTGTTGATAAAATTGTACAGTTTGTTTTGATTAAACTGTATGATTTGTGTTGATAAAACTGTATGATTTGTGTTGATTAAACTGTACAGTTTGTGTAAACCAAACTGCATGATTTGTGTAGATTAAACTGTATGATTGTGCTGATAAAACTGTATGATTTGAGTTGATAAAACTGTACAGTTTGTGTAAACTGAACTGCATGATTTGTGTAGATTAAACTATGATTTGTGCAGATTAAACTGTACAATTTGTGTATATTAAGCTGTATGATTTGTGTAGATTAAACTATGATTAGTGTAGATTAAACTATGATTTGTGTTGATTAAACTGTACAGTTTGTGTAAACTGAACTGCATGATTTGTGTAGATTAAACTATGATTTGTGTTGATAAAACTATAATTTGTGTAAACTGAACTGTATGATTTGTGTTGATTAAACTGTATGATTTGTGTTGATAAAACTGTACAGTTTGTGTAAACTGAAATGCATGATTTGTGTAGATTAAACTTTATGATTTGTGCAGATTAAACTGTACAATTGTGTATATTAAGCTGTATGATTTGTGTAGATAAACTACAATTTGTGTAGATTATATTGTATGATTTGTGTAGATAAAACTACAATTTGTGTAGATTATGCTGTATAATTTGTGTAGATTAAACTGTATGATTTGTGTAAACTATGATTTGTGTAGATAACACTACAATTTGTGTAGATTATGCTGTATGATTTGTGTAGATTAAACTATGATTTGTGTAGATAAAACTACAACTTGTGTAGATAAAATGTACAATTTGTGTAGATAAACTGTACAATTTGTGTAGGTTAAGCTGTATGATTTGTGTAGATTATGCTGTAAAATTTTTGTAGATAAACTGTAGAATTTGTGTAGATAAACTGTACAATTTGTGTAGATTAAGCTGTATGATTTGTGTAGATTAAGCTGTATGATTTGTGTAGATTAAGCTGTATGATTTCTGTACATTAAACTGTATGATTTCCATTAAAATTACCATTATTACCTAGATATCATGTGCATCCCACCCTATTGCAAACAGGGTAGAACCTAGAAATCATAAAACTCTGAACTTGAGTCTGAGATTGAAGTAAAGTTCTTTGTGATTGGCTGACACAAAATCTCAAGCACAAACTCAATCTCAGAAGTTTTACTATTTTCAGTCCTGGCCCCATATGCTCATTACTTGTTTAAGTATTTCAAGTCCAGGCCCCACATGCTCATTACTTGTTTAAGTATTTGCAGTCCTGGCCCCATATGCTCATTACTTGTTTAAGTATTTCCAGTCCTGGCTCCATATGCTCATTACTTGTTTAAGTATTTTCAGTCCTGGCCCCATATGTTCATTAATTGTTTTAGTATTTCCAGTCCTGGACCCATATGGCCATTACTTATTTTAGAATTTCCAGTCCTGGTCCCATATGCTCATTACTTGTTTAAGTATTTTCAGTCCTGGCCCCCCATATGTTCATTAATTGTTTTAGTATTTCCAGTCCTGGCCCCATATGCTCATTAATTGTTTTAGTATTTCCAGTCCTGGACCCATATCGTCATTACTTGTTTAAGTATTTCCAGTCCTGGCTCCATATGCTCATTACTTGTTTTAGTATTTTCAGTTCTGGCCCCATATGCTCATTAATTGTTTTAGTATTTGCAGTCCTGGCCCCATATGCTCATTACTTGTTTAAGTAATTCCAGTCCTGGCCCCATATGTTCATTAACTGTTTTAGTATTTCCAGTCCTGGTCCCATATCATCATTACTTATTTTAGAATTTCCAGTCCTGGTCCCATATGCTCATTACTTGTTTAAGTATTTCAAGTCCTGGCCCCATATGCTCATTACTTGTTTTAGTATTTCCAGTCCTGGCCCCATATGCTCATTACTTGTTTAAGTATTTCCAGTTCTGGCTCCATATGCTCATTACTTGTTTAAGTATTTGGAGTCCTGGCCCCATATGCTCATTACTTGTTGAACTCTAATTTCTTAAGTCAGATTGGTCAATACTTGTAGATTTACCAATCAGACATCTGAAATGTTATTTGAACCTGAGACTAAAAACAGAGAATGTTTGTTTTTATAACTTCCAGACCTGGTGAAATTGAGTCTAATGATACCAATGGTGAAATCTATTTCTCCTTTGTTTTTGACCATGAGACTGATAGATGACTGTGATAGATGAATATATTACCTTTTTCATCATCATAATCGGAGGTCATAAAATTGTCATCCTCAGACTCATCAGAATTGCCTTCTTCAGCTATGACAGATGGGAGAGAACAAATATTAATTTAGATATTATCTCAAGGCATGCTAATCAGCTGAATACAGTTTATGCATGAACATTCTTGTATGTTTTTAATTTCTCAAACCATCCATGAAATTTAGAAGAAAAACCCATAGAATACTAAAACATTTGTCAAGAAAAAGAAAAGAACATCACTTTTTCAAAGCTGCAGACAACTGCAAGCTGTTTAAGAAGAAATATCAGAATCATAAATTATAGGTTATCCTAACTTTTATTGTATGCAAATTTAAGACACTTTTAATGATGTTCACTCAGGTGGGAAATCAACATTTACAGTGCAGCTTTAATTGAAACTGATGTAAGCATTACATAATTACATACTTGTTATAACATCACTTGCTGATTCAATGTGTCATAACACCAAAACCTCTTGGAGAGATTGGACCTGCTGTATGTACTCGCTTGTAACTTGGATCCAACTGCATACTGCAGTGACTCAGATCTGCCATCACATAATGCACCGGCAAATCTGGGTCAATGCAGTTTGTTAAGAGTAATCAGTAGAACAAACAACACAAACCCTGATCTTCCAGTGCATTATGCGATGGCAGATTAGGTCTATGTTCTTTGCAGTTGGACTCGACTTATAAGCAAGTACAGATGGTATGTGTTTGTGGCCATGCTCTTCCATCTAGATGATGAAGTTTTTCACAGCAATTACAGCGCTGGCACATTATGTGACAGCAGATCTGGGTCTATGTTGCTTGCAGTTGGACTTGACTTGTACATGAATAAATAATGTATATCTCTACCTGAAACATTTGGTGTGAAGACCATCTGCTTATCCCTGTGTGACTGTGTGTCCAGTTTATTTGTACTGGTTGTTCTGTCAACTTTAATCCAATCATCCAGTCTATTGGTGGTACCTATCTCTCTTGAACCATCTCCTGTAATCTTGAAATCTTGACTGTGTACAACCTTCATCTGTGTGAGACTGATATTTGGTTGCCAATAAGAATTTTGTGTTTCAGAAGGGAGAAAGGTGGAATTTGACTGTGTGAGACTGATATTTGGTTGCCAATAAGAATTTTGTGTTATAGAAGGGAGAAAGGTGGAATTTAACACAACTGGACTGCTCTCTTGATCAAACATTTCTCCAGATTGGTCTTTCTTGTAAAAGATATCATGAGATTCTGGGTGGTTTGGAGATGCAGCACCAAGGTCACCCATGGAGTCATATCCAGGTTCACCTACATCTGTTTAGAAAGGAAAATGGAATACAAACATAGATGCATACATGCCATAACACGACGTGTCATGCGAAAAACACGATTTTGGACTCCCAAACCCCTCGACACGGTCGTGTTTCGAAAAACACAATTTTCAGCAATCTTTTTTATACAAAATTTCTTGACTACATTGATATATGCCCATAATCTGTTGTATGTATAAACAGCAAACAGTCTTGCTCAGAGCTCATGTAAAACTATCCTAGCGGCAGCTTATACAGCTGTTTTAAAGACAATTAAAAGGTAAGGTGGTCAGAGATAAACAGACACCTTTCAGATATTTACTGAATTGGCTTACAATAGCTAGGGTGATGTGTGGTGTCAAATCCTTTGAGCACGCCAAGGAAGAGCCCATTAGGCTAATTTGCATGGGTAAAGTACACTAAGTGGAACAAACCAATTTGTCTGAAGTTGAGTACATCAAACAGATGCGTGTAGAGAAACAAATGTTATTACACGTCACTGACTGCATTGGATGAGAATGTTGAAGCCATTTTTATTAAAGTTTGAATAAATGGTTAATCTGAAATGAACTGCACCATGGAATTTTAATAATTTAAAAGTGTTAAATCGTTAATAAAATGACAAATTGTGTATTTGCGTAAATTAGTACCTTTTTTCATTAATTCAGCACGAGAATAAATTAAATCTTCACTACCATAGGTGTGACTTTAACCTCGAAAATACGTTACAATAGCGGTAGTCAAAGACTTGAGCAACTTGGCTGACTACCACCTTGAATGTTTTCATTGCCAATTAATTGTTTTGAAATGGATATTTATTGCCATCTTACAGTTTTTATCACTTTTAGCGACTTTGGCAATTGCTTGTGCCAACTTAGACGTGGATACACATTCGCGATGGAAAAGTGTAGGCATATTTGTGAACACAAATGACACTTGCATTACCGTCACACTAACTACTGAAATATTGAAACCAGCATAGACTGCATGTAATTAAAATTACATTCCACTGTCCAATGGATTTTAAAGACTGTAACTTGGTGTTTTTTTGTATTTAATGTCTGAAGTTGTGACCATGTTTGTGGTGGTTATTTGACAATGCTAAGTCTACCATTTATTTTTTTTTTTTTGTAAGTATATTAAATGCTTCAGAGAAAACACATGGTATTTTCTTTTATTCAGATTTAAATTTCCAGTCATTTGCTATAGGCTGATTTGAAAAAATAGCTTATTCTCATTTGGATGACGACGCTTTTGGGGGCTCATGCGCACTGACCCCCCTTGGGACCTCAAAACACACTTTTGGAGTCTCAAAAAAAAACCAACACTGTCTGGGAATATGGAAATTATGTAGATAAGGTTAAGAGATTTTTCATATTTTGTAAAATTTCATTCATCTCAGAATAACTTCATTTAACAGTTACCATGTGCAACATCTAAAAATGACATTTTCACTTAACATAAATCCTGTGGACAAAATATGCATTTATTGTGCTTCCAATCTTACGCTTTCAAAATCTGAATTTGGATGGCAAGCAACGTAATAAAAATGAAATGTTTATGTGTAAAAAACCTATCAGCATTTCATGTTAGAAACATAACATGAATTGCTTTGACCCAGGTATATACTATTAAGTATGAAAAAACTAACTTTCTACAATATAGGTTACTGTAGATTAAAGTGACAGCCTAGCAGAATCAATGCAAAGGCCATGGAATAAATCATTTGGCATGTTATCTTCCATATCTTTTGTAGTAAATGTATTTCAACAGCATATTGCTGTGATGCGAAATTTTATAAACTTAAAGAATAATTACTTCATTTTGGTATGGAATATATTTTAGAGGAGTATATATGTATTAAAAAAGTGCTCATCCATCTGTGCATCTGTTAGCACCTATGTAGAGCTATGAATAATTGAAATGACATGGATGCCCCTGCCAAGATCATAGAATTCAAGGGCAAAGTTCAAAGTGAAACATGGGCATAACTGTATAATTTTGTCTGAAAACAATAAAAATCAAAACTGACATAGGTCTTTTTAATGTAAAGCCTCATACCAAATTTGGTTTCAATTTATTAAGTCCTTCAAATGTCACTGAAGGGCAAAGTTCCAGGTCAAACTGGAGGCCTTAACCCCATAAAATGTTTACTGTTCTCTTTAATGTAGAGCATTATACCAAATTTAGTTTCAAATGCATGACAGGCGTAATGTGACTGAGTTACATGTAGATACATTGCCTACAACAGTATTCTCACTGAGTTACACATAGATGCATTGCCTACAACTGTATCCTTACTGAGTTACATGTAGATACATTGCCTACAACTGTATCCTCACTGAGTTACATGTAGATACATTGCCTACAATTGTATCCTTACTGAGTTACATGTAGATACATTGCCTACAACTGTATCCTCACTGAGTTACATGTAGATACATTGCCTACAACTGTATCCTTACTGAGTTACATGTAGATACATTGCCTACAACATTATTCTCACTGAGTTACACATAGATGCATTGCCTACAACTGTATCCTTACTGAGTTACATGTAGATACATTGTCTACAACTGTATCCTCACTGAGTTATACATAGATGCATTGCCTACAACTGTATCCTTACTGAGTTACATGTAAATACATTGCCTACAACAGTATCCTTACTGAGTTACATGTAGATACATTGCCTACAATTGTATCCTCACTGAGTTACACATAGATGCATTGCCTACAACTGTATCCTTACTGAGTTACATGTAGATACATTGCCTACAACTGTATCCTCACTGAGTTACATGTAGATACATTGCTTACAATTGTATCCTCACTGAGTTACACATAGATGCATTGCCTACAACTGTATCCTTACTGAGTTACATGTAAATACATTGCCTACAACAGTATCCTTACTGAGTTACATGTAGATACATTGCCTACAATTGTATCCTCACTGAGTTACACATAGATGCATTGCCTACAACTGTATCCTTACTGAGTTACATGTAGATATATTGTCTACAACTGTATCCTCACTGAGTTACATGTAGATACATTGCCTACAACAGTATCCTCACTGAGTTACATGTAGATACATTGTCTACAATTGTATCCTTACTGAGTTACATGTAGATACATTGTCTACAATTGTATCCTTACTGAGTTACATGTAGATACATTGTCTACAACTTAAGTTATACCAGGAAACTAAAAGTAAAACTGGGTTATACTGTAACAACAAAGTTCTCAGAGTAAGAAGTGTAGGTCATTGTGACCCACTTTCCCCTTGGGTAGTTTAGAATGTTGTAAGGTACATGGTGACAAAGCTATCACCCCAAAATACTGTAGTATAATGGCATAAAAATAGAAAAGTTTTACACAGGGGTTAACCTAACCATGGACAACATCAAAGATTCAGATGACAATCATGCCAGTGACATCAAAGATGCAGATGATGATGATGCCAGTGACAACATCCAATATGCAGATGATGATGATGCCAGTGACAACATCAAAGATGCAGATGACAATGATGCCAGTGACATCAAATATGCAGATGAGAATGTCAGTGACAACATCATAGATGCAGATGACAATGATGCCAGTGACAACATCAAATATGCAGATGATGATGATGCCAGTGACATAAAATAGCATTAACTCTTTTTCACTTTGTATGAGCAAGCTAAAATTGAAATAAGTAATTGTGAGGATGTATTGATTACATCAGTGCAATTCTGTACATGAATGAATTTGTAATTGGAATACCTTCCATCACACACTCCATCTCTTCTGTATCGCTATGACAACCACCCCATGATGACCCAGATGATGTATAACCTTGCTTTGCCTTGTCTTTGGTGATTGGTCCTTAAAAAATATACATGGATGAAAATAGATATTTGTCAACAACTATTACAAACACACATTTACAAGTATTTCTAACAAAATCAGAAAACTATGAGCATTGAAAATTATCAGCTTTTTTAAAAAAAGATTCTGTAGTAAACATAGGCACTGAAAGATTAACTGCTGACAACTGTTGTTTGAATAAAAAAAACAGAAGAAAATCAAAAGGATACGTTTATCTACACAATAAATATCAAAATACATATATGTCTGATGGCTGCTGAGGTGTACTGTACAGAACAAAAAAAATCCAAATGCATATATAAATATATAGGTATATAGGTATGGTTTAAAGACATCAAATAATGGCAAACACATTGTTGTATGGTTAAGATGTTATACTACACTGTACTTACAAAAGATGTAAACTGACAAAAGGTATCAACGGAACATTTCAAAAAGTTGTTTTGGTATCAAACATAATTTTCTAAAACTCTCATGAGTTTTAATATGCCAAACATCAGATGACCAAAATGGCTGCCTTTAAACTGAGGACTTTCTTGCAATGAGAAAAGTATGGTACTGGTAATTGTATGTAAGTTATACTGGGCAGATGGACAGGTAGATAGATAGATGGATAGGCAGACAGATATATGGATAGGCAGACAGACAGATGGTTGGAAAAGGTGAGCACTATGATGGTTCCACAACTTCATGTAGGTTTTTTTCTGTAGTGAGTTTATTCATGGGTCTGGAAATTGAATATGGATATTCAAAACATAATCAATTTATTTACAACATCTGTGGCCTTTGATTTTTTCCTAATTAATTACTCTTGTTTCCTTGTGATCAACTCTGTAATCTTGATAAAAAAATGTACAAGTAAAAATTATGCACTTTGATTAATAAAATAAGAGATATTATTACTTAAAGAAGCAAGGGGAATTGTGAGCAATGTGCTCATGTAAATATATCACTGCCTTCCCTGCACCCCACCCCTACCCCATGATGCAGACAAGTCTATAGTCAAAAAGGGGCATAAAACTGTGAGAACAATGATTGGTCAACATACATATCTTTTTATGATGACCAAAATAGGTACTAAGTTTTACAGCAACCCTCTAAAAAGTACAACAGTAGTTGCATTAAAAAAATTCTGTCATATATTTCATCCAGCTGTAAGTTAAAACATGATATAACCTTTATAAAAATCATATAAGCAAAATAATTTGTTAATATGTGCATCTTTAGATGATGTCTATACTATGTACCAAGCTTCACAGTGATTCATAAAAAGACTGCAGGACAAGTTGTGTTTACAAGATTATCTCCTACACTGCATTCTGCTGCAGGACAAAATGGGCAATAACTTGAAAAAATTGTGAGAGCATGTTGATCCAGTGAAAACTGTAAGACTAAATGTGTTTATAATATTCTATCGTACTACATCAGACTCTAAGTCAAAAGGGGAATAACTCTAACAAGAAGAGTACAGTGAAAGACAAATTATATGCCTGCCCCATGTTTAATAGTCCTCTGTGTAGGCACTAGTAGGCTATGGTTGACTGTGGAGATTACTGACCAGTGGATCTCAATGAGCTCGACCTTTGGTCAAGGTATGTGATCTTGAAGTAACCTTAATGTGTAGAAACCATTATTTTCTTATTAGCCTTATGCCCTCTGACCTTTAGACTCCATACTCTAAAGGTTTCTTTATTACTCTAAGTGCAAGCCATCTACAAAGTTTGGTTAAGGAACTTGCCTTAGAACGGAAGTTATTCTGCAAAACCAATTTTTTTTAGCTACAATGACCATAACCTCTGACCTTTTGACTCCTTAACTAATAGGCCTCTTCTATATCTTAAGTTCAAGCCCTCCACAAACTTTGGTCAAGGTACATGGTCGATAACTGAAATTTTGTGCATAAACCATTTGTCTTATTTCAGTTACAGTGACCTTGACCACTGATCTTTTGACCCCCCAAATCAATAGGCTTCTTCCTTTTCCCCCAAGTGCAAGCCATCTACAAAGTTTGTTAACTGTACATGATGGACAACTCAAGTTATTGTGCAGAAACATAAATGGATGGATATGATCCACCACATGACAGGCATATGAAATTGCAGGAGCATAGTGATTTGTTGATATGCACATCTTCAGATGATGATCATAACATTTCCCAAGTTTCATGGCGATCCATTGACATCTGTGAGACTAGTTGCAATCAAAAGATTCTGCCATACACTGAATTCAACTGCAAGACAAAACTGGCAATAACTCTTATAAAAATTGTGTGAACACAGTGATTTGTCAATATGTGTATATTCAGATTATGACCATATTATTTACAAAGTTTCATGGCAATCCACCAAAAACTGCAGAACTGTCATAGCTGCTGTTTATCCATAAATTTACTACTCCTGCTGAAAAGGCCATGAGCTTTTTTAAAGAGTGCAGTTTATATAAATAAGAGGACCAAGTGGGACTGATATTGCTCACCTGACTTACATAACTAAATAGTTGACCATTTCAAAGCAAGCTTATGTAGAAGAACAATCTAAGCAAACTATCTCTCAAACTTGTTATCATGTTGATTTTACCTATTTTACCACTGTGTGATAAAAATTATTTCGAAAGATAATGGCATAATATGCACAGTCTCTTGCTCATAAAGGCATAATATGCACAGTCTCTTGATCATACAGGCATATTATGCATAGTCTCTTGATCATACAGGCATACTATGCATAGTCTCTTGCTTATAGAGGCATACTATGCATAGTCTCTTGCTCATAAAGGCATACTATGCATAGTCTCTTGCTCATACAGGCATACTATGCATAGTCTCTTGCTCAGAAAAGCATAATATGCATAGTCTCTTGCTCATGAAGACATAAAATGCATAGTCTCTTGCTCATAATGGCATAATATGCTGTCTCTTGCTCATAAAGACATAATATCCATAGTCTCTTGCTCATAAAGGCATAATATGCAGTCTCTTGCTCATAAAGGCATTATATGCACAGTCTCTTGCTCATAAAGGCATAATATGCATAGTCTCTTCCTCATAAAGAGATAATATGCATAGTGTCTTGCTAATAAAGACATAATATGCATAGTATCTTGCTCATAAAGGCATAATATGCATAGTCTGTTGCTCATAAAGAGATAATATGCACAGTCTCTTGCTCATAAAGGCATAATATGCACAGTCTCTTGCTCATAAAGGCATAATATGCACAGTTTATGCATAGTCTCTTGCTCATAAAGGCATAATATGCATAGTCTCTTGCTCATAATCAAAGATGTCCAAGATCTTTCAAAGTTATGTTTACCAATGATGTTTTAATTTGTGGGCTACAGTCACATGTCTTTCACACAAATTAAAATTATAATGAACAGGTTGGGTTTTTTAGCCCATGGGTTTATTTACCCTTGGCAATTAAATGTTAAGTGTTTCAGATGAAAAGCATATTGAGGCATTTTTGTTATTCTAAGCTAGGAACACAAAATATAAATGCCAAATAAGATGTTAGTAATGACACTGAATATCTGAAATGCCATAAAAGAATGCACAATACATGTGATAACACAGAAATGACAAATGTTTCAGGCACTTTAACATGCCATACTAGAAACTGTCAAACTCTATTTCACCAAACATATAAAATTGCTTCCTAATATGAAAAAATGTCAAATGTGGCAAATATGTAGAAATAATTCTCTGCAAATAAATGTACAAATTCTGACATGTTTTTTTATAAGAAATATGTTCTTATTGGAGCAAAATAAATATTAGAGAAAAAAAAACACAATTGCTTGCAAACATATATATATATATATATATATATATATATATATATATATATATATATATATATATATATATATATATATATATATATATATATATATATATATATATATGTGTGTAAAGAAATGAGTACCCCTAATTACAACATTGCATAGTTTATGCTAGCCTGTAATTGCACATTTTCACCAACAGTATTTTTTATTTTAAACTTTTTCTTCAGTCACAAATGACAAATTGTTTATTATTTTGCCCATTTTTATAAATTGTTTTATTAAAATAAACACAATTTGTATTCAATAATTTTTTTTTTTTTTTAACTGGTTTTTATTAATTTTTGCAATGAGAAGAACTCTGTAACCACAAACCTGTGATTCTCAATGGTCAATATCATGGGTTACTTCCTGTGTTTTACTTTAATATATATATATATATATATATATATATATATATATAGAGAGAGAGAGAGAGAGAGAGAACAAGTATTTTACCCCCCCCCCATTGAATAGATTGCACCCAATTTGAGAACTATTTTGAACTGTGCTGAATTTCATTAATATGCACAGATCTTACTCATAATAAAACTCATTGGACATCTTGATGATTTAATTCTATTTAGCAAACTTTATTCAAAATTGGATAAAAAATAGTTTTAAGAGTGGTTGCAAGTTCAGCCAATCAGATCCAAAATTGCTCATTATGTGTAGATCTTGCTCATTATCAAACTCATGTGAGATCTTGATCATATAAGCCTATCTTCCAAATTTTATCAAAATCTGATCAGAAACATGGCCTCCAGAGTGGCAACAAGCTCAGCTTATCAGATGCAAGGTTACCACATTAACATCTTGGGTATTGCTTTTTATTGAACTAAGCCAAGATCTTGATGATATACCCGTATGTAAAGTGTTCCAGCTATAAAAAAAAAAAATGGGGCGCTCCGCCCTTAAAAAGGCTTCCCCTCTACCCCCACTGTACACACCTCTGCTGCTTTCAGTGCATCTCTCTGTCTTCCCTAACTGCAAAATTATCATCTTTATAAACACTCATTTTTCACATGACTTATTATTTCAATTTGCTATTTTAATTGTTTCACAAAATTTAATTACTTGGTTATTTAATTGCAAATCATATTCCAATTGGATTAAACACCAAGCTGCAGGTGTATGTTCTTGCCTGAGCTTAAATTCAAGATCAAAGGGCATTACCACAAGTGGTCTGGCTTGGAAATGTCTATCTCATTAAAGTTCACTAACTCCTAAGATGACTTTGATTATTCTTTCTGCCTCTGCCATTAAATAACAAGTGTCACAGCATAAATATTCAGGGCATAAACCAATTTTTCAAATAAAAAATCCAATGCAACTGTAGACTTTAACATTTCACAATGGTTGTTCGCAAGATTTACAGCTATGGTACAACCATGCTGAGTGAAAAATGTCAACTTTCCCAGTTTGAAAATCAGGAAAGAAAAGTTGCAAAGCACAACCATTCAATGATCCCCTTTTGGTACACAACATCTCTTCCAAGAAATCCCTTGTTTTCATTTAATTTCTTTACAAAATCGATGCTGTCGCTATTTATCACACTACCTGACATATTACCTGATACATGATCCTGTGGTCAGTCTCATTTTAATGTGGAAAGAACGATTATTGAGAGACTATATATTTACTTGGTGAGTACAAAGTGAAATATTATCTTAATAAATATACAGAAAAGTTACTGTGAAGCTGGAGTTAAAATAAACCCACCATGAATAAGAGTCATGTCGCTTACTCCATACAAACTTTTTTTTCACGATCATGGTATATTGTAACTTTTGGCAGTACAGTTGATGTTTTTTTTAGTTAAGAATACTTCCTGTGTAATGCTAATGCATAAGAATACTTCCTGTGTAATGCTAATGTGTAAGAATACTTCCTGTGTAATGCTAATGTGTAAGAATACTTCCTGTGTAATGCTAATGCAAAAGAATACTTCCTGTGTAATGCTAATGTGTAAGAATACTTCCTGTGTAATGCTAATGTGTAAGAATACTTCCTGTGTAATGCTAATGCATAAGAATACTTCCTGTGTAATGCTAATGCATAAGAATACTTCCTGTGTAATGCTAATGTGTAAGAATACTTCCTGTGTAATGCTAATGCATAAGAATACTTCCTGTGTAATGCTAATGTGTAAGAATACTTCCTGTGTAATGCTAATGCATAAGAATACTTCCTGTGTAATGCTAATGCATACTATGATACTGAACAGTTTGTCATCAATAACAACGACACATCCACCCTATTTTTATTGTTGTGAGCTTCATGATGTAGTTGTACTGGACTTATAGGTCCATTTCATTTTATGTGCAAATACTTGATGTAAATTGGATTTAACCCCTCCTCCACCCCCCCACCCCTCTTTGCATATCTGATACATTGAACAAATGTGACTAGTACATTGTTAAACAGTATTTACAGTACACACAGGGATTGGTTTTTTTTTTACATGTTCTATTTTTGGCCTAGGTCTGCTACTTCAAGCAGTACTGCAGCTAGTCTGCTTTACTGTATATATCAAAGCATACACATACTATATAAAAAAATCAACAAAAATATACTAATAAAATGAATATTTTACAAGAGTAATTTAATGGTAAATACATTACATTTTCACCAAAACTAAAATTGAAGAAAAAAACAAGTTGGGAGGCAGAAGGGGGGGGCGTGAGCACTTACACAGGTGGTTGTGCTTATTTGGTCAAACATGATAATTTATTTTGAAATGTGGATATTATTATTAAATCACCATGTTAACTTGTAGTTGTAGGAATTTAATTAGAACAAGAATGTTTTCTTTTGTCCCCTAACAAATATTATCACTTTATTGTTTACATGTATATTGCTGACATGTTATCATTTAATTATAACGTCTACAAATTTATCAGTCCCCTATACAAAATGTAAATTATCAACTTGCTCTTTTTTTATCTTCTTTCTTTTTTTAAAAATGTCTGTTCATATAGTTATCTTTTTTCTTTTTCATTGTATTTCCCTTATAAATTCTACTTGTCTGATTACAATTTGAAAAGAAAATATCATATGCAAATTCTGACTGTGAAATTATAATCATCATTATGACATTGTGACTCTTGACAAAGACCTGCTCTAAAAAAATTATGCCCTTTGGGTAAAAGTCCCCTTACCTTTTCACCCCCCTCTGCAAGAAATTTCTGGCTGGAACACTGAGTATATATTCCAAGTTTGATCAAAACTGGATCAGAAATATGGACTCCAGCATGGTAACAAGCTTAGCCAATCAGATGCAAGGTAACCACATTAATAAGCATGGATCCTGCTCATAAAACAAACTTGTCTAGGATTTTGATACAGTTGTATAAACATATATTTAATAAAAATCAATCAGAAATATGACTTCCAGAGTGACAACAAGCAAATGTTGACAGATGTATGATGGACACATGGCCATAACAGAAGCTCACTAAGCCTTAAGGCAAGATGAGCTAAAAATGTCACTTTGTATTTTAAGAATTGTACCATTTTTTGCTTTTATTTTTGTTGTGCATGCCTTTTTGGTGACACCTAAACTTAATGGGCACTATGTAACCAGGACTGCAATGATGTGCTGTAATAACTCTGTACATTCATATATACAGGCATACATATACATACATACATTATTTTTTAATTTTTTTTGTATTCCTAAAACAGAAGAAGGCACTGAGAACATGTTTGTGTACATAATCATGATGATACCTCTTTCATTTACCACATAGAAAATGCAGGCAAAGGATTATCTCAGCTTTAATTGAATGATGATTGATCAAATCCTTTTGTTCTTCATTCATTGATTAAAGTGTCAATTGCAGATCGTCAACATTGCTCAAGGTAGTCTGATAAATAAGCTCCCAAACCTGTATTGATATGTTGCCTGTTTGGGGTCTGATCTCACATATTCATAATTTGCAATTATTGCAGACAAACCTGTTCAGCATATTTCTGTATCAAATCCGATGTTTGACAACCTGTAAATGCATGTGGAATAACACAACTCTACCTCCTGTTGCCATTTCAAATAACTGGGCTACATCGGAGGATGACACTCACATGATGAACATCTCACCATGTGAGTTTTATCATGGTTTAAGAATGCATCAAATTACAAAAAATGAACATATTCATTTTAAATTATAACCTAACTGCTCAGAACAACTGATCTGTCAATGTAATCTGAATAAATGAGATCATAACCCAAACCATGAACATACCAATACAGGTTTAGGGTTTGATTTATTGGACTACACTCAAAAGTGCTTATTTTCTGTTTTAAACATTATGCTTTGACAGAAAGCATGTTTCCAGTCAACCTAAATATCGCTTAAATAATGAAATGATCCCATTTTAGGGGAATTGCTGAGATTAAAACAATTTAACTGCAATCCAAAGAATAGTGACAGTTACAGATGTTGTCTAGAAAGAAAGCATATAAAGTTTTTTCACCGGAAATAGTCATGTCCACCCATGCATGCTCATGGTGAAGTTAAGTGCACTTGTTCCGGGCATCTGGGCAATGGATTTTTCTAGCATTGCGGTCACCTTATACTGAGGAATGTTACAACAAGGCCATGTCATAAAAGTGCAAAAAACCCCATAAAAATAGACTGTTTATTAATGTGAAACCGAACTGCTGTCATTCTCTTTTAGCTAAAAACTAAAATCAAATTAAAGAGAGTAGCAATAATAAAATAAAACTTAACCAGTTTAATGGAATCCATGACCAGGTTTGTATAACATGAGTGATAGTGGTATACTGAAGAGCTTCACAGTGAGGAAGAACCGTACCTAATTTTTGTGCAGACAAGAAATCTGGATCAATTTGCTGCACCAGATCCTCATGACCATCTTCCAAGAGACCTTGAAGAAAATGTCTGTACCAAAGTTCTGGCCTCTGCCTTCGTGGAAGAAGATCTAACAATAACAAAAAGGCCAACTGTGGACCAAAATTGACTTGTCTCGCTGCGATTTCCTGAACATCACCTTGATTGATCACACCCTTAGATAGAAGATATGGGAGAATATGCATGGGAACCACACATTGTTGCAGTTCACGTGCAAAAACATGTATCAACTTGAGGTAGTAGTCCTCATGTTTCCCTGTCTTTGGAGTTGACTTCAAAATCTCCAACAGGTAGGGATAATCTGAAATGAAATACGAGATAAATTAATATTCAAATCAGCAGATTTGGCTTTCATTATGTAATGTTACTAACAAAAAATATGCAATAATGTTACTACTCATACAGTATTGGTAAATAATAAATATCAATTTACCTGCATTATGTAGTGCCTCTGAGAATGCCTGCCATTTTCCTGGTTCTTCGGATTTGTCTAAAATATCTAAAATATTTTCTGTTGCAGATGCTTGTGATGTTGCTGCCAGTTGATTCAATTCACTTCTTTTCTCTAAAGAAAAATGAAGAACATAGTCACGACTTTAAAAAGGTATTCAAGTTATCTAGTTCTGAGACCATTTAAAGCTAAATACGGCACGTGTCCAATTTTTAATACAACAATGCCTAGCATTTTTCCAATTCTGAGCTGATAAGCTGGTCCTGCCAGTTGATTCAATTCAGTTCTTTTTTCTGAAGAAAAATGAAAAAAATCACCAATCTCACAGTCAAGGAATCAATGCCAAAACAAACTTCAATTTATGTTTGAAACTTGTGCATACACATGTATTTGTTTTGGTTGGTTTGTTTGACTTTTTAAAGTATATATGTATTTCGAGGAGTTCTACTAATGATTTGCTGTATACTATGGGAAAATGTAGCAGTTTGTCAACATGGATTATACTACGTGTGATCAGAAGTAATTCCAAAATGATTAATGACATTAACTGATTATGGCTGGATTAATAAAGAGCTCAATCAGCATAAAACAATTAACATTACTTTGATTCTCTCCACAGGGCAAGTTCTACTTTGGTGCTTAAAGCTGTTGAGACGTCATTAGAGTCTATACAATGTGTGATCAAAAGTTATTTGGAGAGGATTAAAGATGATAATTGATTATGGTTGGGTTAGTAAAGAGCTCAAGTGGCATAAAACATGGTTGGTTTGGCTTCTGTGTTTAAAGTTTGGCGAGCTGTCTAAGCGTGCGTTATCTCCCAATGCTATAATACCAAAATCTAAGCAACCAAAATGTCACACGAAATTCAATGCCTGATGGAAACAGGAATTTAAGTGGTTGGAATCAAGTTCAAAGGACATGAATAGCAAATCTTTTAGTAAATTATGTTTCTCCAATAATACTTACCTAATCACATTACATTACATTAGGATTACTTTCTCTGCTACCTCCGAATCCACCCCTCCCAGATAAATGAAAAATGTCTATGTCTATATATTATATAGACAAAGGGAAGCAACTCTTACAGGTTAACTCTCCTTTCTACCCACTAGGTGGCCACTGTTATATCCAGATGTACCAGTTTTTGACTTGAGTGGGATGGATTATTTATAATGTGATCAGGTATTATAGGAGAAACATAATTTACTAAAAACTTTGCTTTCTTCGTCAAATACATTACCTGATCACATTCCATTAGGAGAATAGGTAAGAGGAGGAGGAAATTCTGAGCATCCTACCTCTACCTGTGTCACCAAGTAGGAGCATGATTGCTCTACTAAAAGGATGAACTTCTCCTAATGTTAGTTTACAACAGCAAGAGACAATTTGTTTATACACATGCATGGGAGATCCCAGTGGGATTTCGCTCTTGATTATTTTCTCACCATCAAAAGTTTCTCAGGCGAATTCAGCGAAAGTGGCAAATCCATGTCTTTGTCTTAGGTTGAGCTTTCATGAATGGGGAGTGGTCACTGTCTACCACTAACCCAACAAGATTCAGTTCTCTCCTAAACAAGGCTGACTCTACTATGTTCCAAACTGAGAGATTACATTCAAGGCTTGGTTCATGGAAGTCGCTCATATTTCGTGAGCTGAAATGTTCATTAGTGTACCTGATCCTGTGAGAGTTCAGAGAACACTGATTTAATAACTTCCTTTAGCCAAGCGGCCAGTGCTTGTGGGGTTATGTCTTGCATTCCTGCCTTCAGTGGTAGGAATATTCTTTTACAGTTTATGCTGATATTGTCCATGTGTTTCAGGTAACATCTGAGGGAAGGTACAGGATTTTGCAGCTTTGCTTCTCTCGACAGATTGATCAAGAAGACGGAGTGAATAGTTATTGTTGGTTTACTAGTGATGGCAACCTGTTCTTAGGAAGGGAATCAGGTTGTGTCATTAGAAGGACAGAACCGCCAGAATGGAACTGCACATAGTTTGATCTACAGATATCGTATGTAGCTCACTCACTCTACATATTGAAGTTAGCGTTATCATAAATTTTGATTCAAGTATGATAGATGCTTCAGTGAGGTGGGAATATGGTGGCTCAAACTCAGACGAATTTGGCCATGTCAAAACCTAGGAGATATTCCATTTGGGAACAATGTGAGTGAGCACGGTCTGGATATGTCAAATTGGCCTGCAAGTCGGTGATTACCTTGTTGTGGCCAACATTGTCTCTTCTATGAAGTCGGAATGTGTCTGAGATCATGGAACAGTATCCCTTGATTGTGATAGGGGCTAACTTCTTTTCTTCAAAGAGAAAGAAAAAGAAGTTCGCCATTGGGGAATGGGTGCTGAGAGTGGTGTGACGTCATTGATGTGACACCAGTCATTGACAACACTCAATTTCTGCTTGTATGTCCTCAATGTGGAGGATCTTCAGCTGTTGGGATCCTCTCCACAACTGAAGCTACAACCTCCTTTTCGATCAGGACATCCCTGAAAGGAGCGAGGAGTGAAGAAGGAGTTTCTCTGGATGGAATAGTGGTCATCTTGACTGGAGTGGAGGTCGCTATGACTTGTCTGGGTATGTCTTTCACTAAAACGAGCAGATCATTGATCCTCAATGTTTCATTTTAGTGGGGCAATCAAAACTATTGCAGTCTGTGTCCCTCATTTCTCAATTATCTTCATAATCAAAACTGATGGTGAGAAGGTGTATGCTCACATTACCTCCCAGCTGATTAAAACAGCATGTACAGCCCATGCTTCTGGGGTCAGGCAAAAATGAAAAAAAGAAATGTCAAGCATCGGACATCCCCAAAGGGCACAGACCCGATAGAAAGTTCCTGGATGGACAATTCTGTATGAAACAGTTGTCCTCCCTTGATAATGAATGGGCCAGTACACTGAGCTGGCCAGGAACGTGTCAGACTTGAATATTACCTGGTATTCGGAGTACCCATGAAGGTATTCCCCTACCGTGAGGCGAAGGTCTGGTGATTTTTCCATCCTTGCAGAGGTACGTCACCACAACATAATTGTCCGACATTATGAGTACCATGTATTAATGGGTATATTCCACCCATGTGTGGAGGGCATTGAGAATGGCTTTCATTTCCATGAGGTTGATATGAAGGGCCTTCTCTTTAAGTGTCCACATGCCACTAACCATTACAATTATATGCAGTAAGTGTGTTCTCCAACCCATTCAACTGGCATTGTAACAGGTCCACCCCCACATTGAGTAGACCGAGGAGCTGTAAGAAACTTCCTTGCCTAAACAACATCTTGTTTGATGCTTTCTCTGACGTATGAGCTATACTTTTGATGCCTTTGGGAGAAAGACGCCAAGTTAATATGTGTTAAGAGTTCCATATCTAGATGGAAAAAATGTTGAGAAGGGACAAGGTCTGACTTCTCTTCCCTGAACTGCAAACGAGGAAAGTAACTAAAAGGCTCTTCATGTCATGAACCACAAACCATACTTGCAGAATGTTTTTAATAAGTATGTCACCTAGGAATACCGCCTTCTCTGTGGAGGATGTCCTGAACTGGATATGACATGGTCTAACGTCTTATTGAAGGTCCAACTTCAACATCTTGGTTGATGCCTTCTCCGATGCATGAATGATTCTTTTGATGCGTTTGGAAGGAAGACACCAAGTTGATATGTGTTAAGGGTTCCATACCTAGATGCACAAAATGTTGTGAAATAACAAGGTCTGACTTCTCTATGTTGATTATCCACCATACAATGAAGGAAATAAGGTTGTTCATATTGTGAACCAAAAACCAAACTTACCGAATGTTTCTGTGGTGTGTAATACAGGAATGTTGCCACCTCTTGGCGGACATCCTGAACTCCTAGTGAAGGCCCAAGGGCTCAGATTGGAGCCAGATGAATCAGTATATGGAAGTATGCGTCAGACATGTCAAGACTGATCACGAACTCATCGTGTCTCTATCATAGGTCTCAACTGCTGTTGGACTTTGTGACCAGAAATGTTCTGGAGTAGAAGCCCTATCTACACCGCCCTTCAGCAGAAAACTAAATATTCTTGTGTAAAAACATCCCCCTTCATAGGATCATTTGGGAGTTCCTTCATAATGAAATCCGGAGACCCTCTGACATGGTTTGGATCATTCATTGTTTTCCAAGAATGGTTGGTCCAAATCTGACGAAAAGGAAGTAGTCTGGCTCCTCAGAGTGCATGGTTGATGGTGTATCACTGACGATTGATGGATGGTCTGGGGAAGGAGAAACTGTTTTCCTCTCTCTCCCCTCCCTGCCTGCCTGTGAAAATAGGTTCATATGACTGCCTATAATTTGATTGGCCATGAGAAAAAAACACTATGAAAAAATGCCATTGTTGAGAACCGACACTGAAAATTTTCTGGTGATAATTGTCCCTTCTCTTGTATGCTCTATAACAGGGTCATGCTGAAATATAAGATTGTGCTGAAAGTTAAAGGGCAACTCTTGTGCCTCTTGCTTTCTCGCCTCCTCAATTTGACACCCTAACAGAAGTGGAGAACTGAAATGGAGGGATCCTTCATCTATCGCTGCAGTGAACTAAATTTCATCCATTCCTTTGTTGGATCAGCATGTTCTGGCATTTCTGTTTTATCACCTTCATCAATGGTATGGAATGCCGGTCTGGCACGGCCAGTTGCGTTCAGTCGGACTACTCCATGAGTAATACCTGTTCACTATGAATTTCATAACAGTGGTTGGTCCTGTCAATTGGTTGTCCGCCTCCCCAGTACATAGCTCATTTGTACGGCTGGACCAGTTGATCAGCTGATGCGGTATGGTCGATATATGGATGGCTGGTTATATGGTCTGTTTTGATGGCCAGCTCACCAGTCAGAGATAACAGACTCTTGACCACTGTAATCATATATAGCTCATTCATACAGCTGGACCAGGTGGTCGGCAGTCGGCACAGTGTACCAAAGACGATATATGCTTTGGGTCCAGCCGCCTTGTGCAGTATGGTTAGTATGGACCGTCTGTTCGTACTGTATCTTGACATCACCCATGAGACTAATCAATGATTCTACTGTATTCATGGATACAGTATATTCTGGCACTATTCTGTGTCTTCATGGGAGGTGGAGAGTGCATCTTGACATCACCCACGAGACTAATGAATGATTCTGCTGTATTCACAGATACAGTATGTTCTGGTGCTGTTTCTGTTTCTGCATCGGGGGTGGAGAGGGCATCTTGACATCCCCCATGAGACTAATCAACGATTCAGATGTGAGATGTTAAAAGTCTTGCTATGATGTATTGGAGCATGTTCGTTTTTGTGGCCCTTGAGCTGCCTTTTGAAAACGTTGGACCAAGCATTTCTAGCCAAAGTGTAATTGTATGCATAAACACATCTCATGTCCATCTTCCACAACCTTAAATCATTTACACTTCTTGCACATGGTTGTCATCTCTGTAATGAAGAAGAGGAACCAACAAGTGCATACAACAAATATATACAAATAAAATAATACAAACCACGTTATCGAAATGACTTAGAAGTGTAATAGTTGAAAAGTACAGCGCCCTAAAATTTCTCCGGGGAAATTGAATGTTACCAATCAAAATCTTGTGACAATAATGAACGGTACGATAATAGCAAAATTATTAATAAATTCACAGGAATTCACAAAAATGTTGTATGCACCATATCAAACAACATTTTGACACCATACCACTGAATAAAAAAGATGGATGATGAACAGAAGTATACCATTAAATGGATTCTATTGAGGACATCTTTACAGCATGACAATGAAAGTAAAAACTGGTACATTCGGGTATAATGGTAACCACCTAGCAGGGGGTAAGGGGAGTTAAATGTACGAGTTGCTTCCCTTTGTCAATATAATATATAGACAGAAAGACGTTTTTCATCTTTCTGGTAGGACTGGATTTGGAGGTAGCAGTGAAAGTTATCCTAATGAAATATAATGTGATCAGTTAATGTATTTGATGGAGAAATGCATTCTGCCCTTACCCAAAAGCTGATTTTAAAATCTGCTATGGTGGCAAGAATGACATCACGTGTCATGCAGAAACCCCATCTCATAAAAGCATATTAAACGCAACAACAAAAATGCCATCGCTGAAATCCATGTTCGAGGAATCTTCATAAAATGTGGATAAAGATATACATGATATACATGCCAAGACACTGTCTGCCAACTTTATAGCTAAACATGATCTCCCGTTTATGGTGGCAAATCACTTTTCATATCAAGTCAAAATAATGTTCTCTGACTCGGAAATTGCACAAAAATTCTCATACAAATGGATGAAAACTACTCACATAGTGACCCAAGCTTTGGGTCCTCATTGGGAGAAGAAAGTTGAAGACATGTTTGCAATTAAAATTTTGCCATTATAAAGTAAAAACTCCTGACCAAATTTTTTTTGAAAATACACTGATTGGTCCTAAGCTGACTTCTGTGTTCTGTCACATTTATGTGAACAGACAATTGGAATTTTTGAGCCATCATTCATATTGATATTATACATAATAATAAAGAATTACAGATTGATCAACATGTTTTTTTATTCAAAACATAATCATAAGGAAACTAGTTAAGAAAGATCTACTGGCAATTTAGCCGTTTATTCTCAACATATCTGACTATCATATAAGAAATCTGCAATATCATAATTTAAGGCCAATTTGGCAGCTTTGACTTGCCCATTGAATGAATGGTAGAAGTCACAGAGTTATTACCTGTTCTGTTTTATATTTTCTTCCCTTTCTGAGACTATGAGTGTTCACATCATACATATAAGGTGAACATATAAATTTTAGCAAACTATAGATCATTCTGATGTCTGTGCTATTGATGCAATTTCAGTCTTTTTATAGACTTGATTTTGGGACACACATTACTGAAATTAGCACCTGATTCTTTACGTGTGGAATTGAAAACACATTTCAAATGCATGTAGATGAAAAAAATGCGGCTCATACTGTTGTCTCCACGCAGAAGTTTCCTTCAAGGATGAGTCTATACTGACAGCTATAGCTTTGATCATGAACATTTATAAATTTAAAGTTATTAAATTTTTAATATGATGGTATTTCCTTAGGTTTACTATGGGAATTGAATTACATGTAGCACTGTGAGTCCTAACAGGACAATTGACTGCTCATTTTAGGGAGATAACTCTGAAAAAAAGTTTGTTTGGCCGCTGAAGTTATTCACCTTCAAACATCACAAAATATAGTAATAATAAATTAAACCTGACAGAACATTAATTACTGGGAAAATCTCTTTACCTATTGTTATGATTTCAACAGGAAGCATCAGAATAATGTCTGTTGCCTTCAGATGACTGACGACAAGGCGCCGGTATCTCTTTAAATTATCTTCAATATTCTCCATTTCCCCACAAGTAGGTTTTCCTCATTTCAGCTAAAAAAAAGAGCAAAAGTTGGATGTGTACTATGCCATGTAGTTCATTTCAGAAGTGCCAGGTGTGAACTGGTGGCCTACAGAGCCCCTTGGAAATTGCTGACAATTTCAGGTTTTGAGGCCCTTATCCCGTGGGATATATATTGAAAGCTTTTATATTGAACTGCCATTACCCAGACCCCAGATTAAAATGTTTAGTTCTGACAGTCAAGGGATAATTATAATACTATTTTCCTGTTACAAGCAGTTTGATCCTTATGCATGATTAAATTCACTGTTAACATAACACACTGGTGTTCTTTTCATCGCCCCTCAGCCATGCCAATTGAGATATATTGACCGCTGTAGCAGACATACATAAACACGTAGGCCAAACCAAACTGGCCATTATCTGAAGCCCAAGTTACGCATTTGATTCCTATGAAAGTCAGACAACAAACAAGCTATAGTAACCATTTTCAAGCCTAACTCAAAGTAAATGTAAACTAAATTACAGATTTAGTTTTTGTGTGAATTTATAAACACAAGGACCCCTATGATAAACTATTATCCACTCTGGGATTCTAACTAATTTGGCAGAGTCTATTTGCAAGTCTGCCATGCACCTTAAATGGGAAAGACTATTCGCATGGCCGTTGTGTACATGACCTGTAATAAGCTATTTGCATGGCCGTTGTGTACATGACCTGTAATAAGCTATTTGCATGGGCGTTGTGTACATGACCTGTAATAAGCTATTTGCATGGCCGTCGTGTATACACTTTACATAAAGCTATTTTCGCAGCTGCGTACTTCACCCCCTGCATCAATCCAAATTTAAGAAGATCTAATACCAGTTATATTCATAAATACCTTGCAGAAAATTACCCACAATGACTTGCAAAAAATGTCTCCTTTTTCTAAAGGCTCACCATTACATGGAGGTGGGGGTGGTCGGGTCAGCTGGGATTTTCTTTTGAGCCGATATATTTTTTCAAGCTTTTGAGGACCACAAATACTTTTTTTAAAAATCCCAGCCCTCCTTCCTCCCTCGCCCCCCTCCCCCCCTTCATTTCAATAGTTGGTCTCTAAGTTGGGGATAACAACACTTGGAACTACCTCATCTGTGAGACTAAATTATGCCACAGATGTGAGACTAAATTATGCCACAGATGTGAGACTAAATTATGCCACAGATGTGAGACTAAATTATGCCACAGATGTGAGACTAAATTATGCCACAGATGTGAGACTAAATTATGCCACAGATGTGAGACTAAATTATGCCACAGATGTGAGACTAAATTATGCCACAGATGTGAGACTAAATTATGCCACAGATGTGAGACTAAATTATGCCACAGATGTGAGACTAAATTATGCCACAGATGTATGTTGGCGCAGTAATTTACAGAAAAATCATAATTTTTTTCACCAGTAATTTCTTCGCAAAAAAAGTAACTACAATCTATTTGAACCACATTGGCTAATTCTGCGATTGGATTGACTGTAGGAAAGATGGAAATGTTACGAATGAAAATATAGTTTAAACATTGGTAACTTCTTGATCAATCCTTGTTTCATAACTAGCCAAAGTGATCCGAATAGGAACTATCAACATACATTCAAGCTATGACCTCAAAGTTGCAAATGGGATAACATATGGTGTGCAATCCAATTTGATGTGAGATCATTTGGAATATTTTGAACTTGTCCCTAATACATTCATGACCATGTGGATAGTCTCTGCTACAGTGGGTAAATGGCAGCCATGTATATAGTCTTTGCAAAATTTAGTACACAGCCGCTATGCACATAGACACTTCTTACTTATTTACTAATATACATATGTGTGTATCTGACAGTCAATTTTATGCAAGTGTGTCAAAGGTTGATGAGAGAAAACTTAATGAAATTTGACTATGAATGTAACTTGGAACTATAACAAAGAAGTTATTTTTTATCCAATCTCCAGGATGCCAAAATCAGCGTACAAGTATGCGTACAAGTATGCGTACAAGTATGCATACTTTTCTCTTCTGGATGCATGAAAACTCCAATAGTTGAGTCCAAGGTACAAAAGCTTTTTTGCCAGCGAAATTCGGTTTTATTTGATCCGTTTCTGCAAAGTGAGCATCAATCTCGTAGCATACAAGCTATCAAACAAAGATCAAGTGATTTTAATGGATTTAGGTGAAGTAGCATAGGTTAGATCTTAGCGAACAAGGAGATTAAGACACCTATTAATCGACTGTCAGTGCCTAATGATCTTTTTGATCAAATGACTTTGATAAACATTACTCATCACAGTTTTAATCCATCATATTAAAAATCCTTATGTGATGTTTGGAACACTTGCATGTTATCATATACCGTATTTAAAAAAATAGTAACATGATTTTAGGATTTATTTTTTATGTCAGAGGAATACGAACTCCCTTGTTAATCATCATAAATCATCATACAATCAGCTGTTTTTCGGTGTCATGTACAGATATACCTTTGTTTTCAAGTAATTATCATATGCGTACTACTCCAATGGCAACTTTACATAATTTTTTTAGTGCCAAGTGCAAGGCTATAGATGAGAACAATCCTCATGAGACTAGCCGACAGAAATTAGTAGATGCATCTAGTTTTGCTAAAGAAAACAGAAAGCCAATGAGATTGAGAGATTCATGGAATCAATCATGGAATAGGATATTCCCATGCGCAGAAAAATGAGAAAACAATGGAACATTATTAGCTTTATGAACATAGCATCGTGACTGTGGAAGGAATAATGCAATGGCAACCCAAGGAACACTTAACTTGCAAAGTTCAACATAATTGCTTCAAGACAAAGTGCTGTGGACGTTTAAAACAAGAAACTCTAACGAAATTGATGAAGATACTGGGAGAAGGTGCAGAACTAAAGGATTTAGATCCTAAACTTGCTGTGGAGAAATTTTTTAAAGTCTGTTTAAGAAAAAAGTGAATATAGTATGGTGTGTTGCTTAAAAATGAAATGAAAAAAAAGTGAATGGAATATTGTCATTTGTTTCTTATTCCAGTGTCTTGAAAAATTGATTGATTTGAAATGGAATTAAGCTAATTAAATAAATTAATATAGAAAAGAAAGTGTAATCTTTTCCTTGATTCCTTCCAGTTGCACACAAAATTAAAGAATGGCAAGGTAAAGGCATTGAGAATTGATATAGTTGTAACATCACACACAATCACAATTATCATGGTTATCAACTGCCCTAATTTTTCATTAATTTATTATAATACTAAATATTTCACAATGAATGAGCATTAGCAATCTGGTGACATATATATTTGTGACACAACAATACACTCATTATGTTCTAAATTATTGCAAGGGAAAAAAAAGTATCCTTATTGGGACTGCAAGTTTTAGTGCTGGGACTGCAACTTTTTTCAAGGAATCAGTCCTGGACTGCAACTTTCAAAATCCTGTGGAGAACCCTGATCAAATCAAATGGCTAATTCTGACCAACAAGTGGGTAATTCTGTCCAGAAAAAGGGAAAATTCTGACCATTGCAACACGTATTAATCAATCACTTCTGTACATTCAAATTTTCTTGTATGTTTGGTAACCAATTTGTGAGTCATTAAGATGCAGTGTATTAACAGGTTAAACCATTTGCTTATTACACAGTCTAAGTTATTGAGATACGAGAAAGAGGGGGGTGGGGGGAGAGATGAAGGGAAAAGAAAACTAAAGCATTTAAAAATATAATTTCAACTTATTTCTTAAGAAAACATATACATGTATGAATTTATGTTTTTGAAGTTTTATTTTCCCTCTGACGCTGATTGCTCATTTTATAGTAGTAATTGTTCTGTTTTGATAAATAGTGTTTCTGGGTGGTTGGAATTACCTAGCTGGTCTATATCACCAGGGGAAAATCTGACAGGTTACATGAACACCCAAATATGCCCCAAATACACCCAAATATACTTTTGATATTTGTAATAACAAGGCATATGTTCTTTAGGTATCATTTATTGCATGAAAATATCAGAAAAGTAGAAAAGTTACAGTAGATGGTTAAGATTTCTTTACATTGTATAACATATATCCATGTGGTACCAGCTGGAAACAACATCAATACATGTTGGCTAATGTGACTGTGATTTTGTGTATTGGGTTAATCTTGGTAAAAAAAAATCTGTACTACAGTATCTTGTCTACTTTTCTGATATTTTCGTCAAATACATGATACTCAAAAAACATACACTATGTATATAACGCCAATTTATTATTTAGTGTATATTTGTGCATACCTAAATTCACATAACACCCAATCCATGAAAATTGGTTTTCGTTTGCACAGAAAAAAGTGATAGAATATATTGCTATAAATTAACTTTTCAATGAAAGTTATAGTATTATTAATACTGTTAAATACAATAAAATGTATACTTTATATATCTTTACTATATGCAGATGAATCAAAAGTTACAAATATTGCATTTTCTGCCTGTTGCATCAGCAACTACAGCACTTCAGCTTTAAAATGGCATAAATTGCATAAATTAAATGTCTGTTTGACATATTTGTGATGTAATACCTTCTTGGAATCTCATAAATGCCTATACATTCACTATGTATTTTTAAACAAAATTTTGTTTCAGTTTTATTTTTTTTTTGCTGAATAGCCTATAACATGCATAACAATTTTCTGTTGGTAATGCTTAACAATTTCACCTAACTAATTAAGAACACAGAAAATGTTTATGGACTACATATTAATACTTACAAAGTAAAATCATGCCTACTTTTAAAATTATTTTATTTTTTCGCTCAAAACATATTCAGTTACTTGGTGTTAAGCTGTGACATTTAAGAACATGACTTCCATAACGCAATTTTCAAATAAAGAAGATCTATTTGTGGCATTTTCGCCTAGTTATTTATATCAGAAAGCTAAAATTGTCAATACATTATGAATTTTCTTCAAATGATTTGAAGAGAAATAAAAATTATTGCTGCTATTATAAAAAAATGGAACCTCAGTAATGTATATAATCCATAACTGGACAATGAGCCATGTGTGCCTTGTTCCCGTAGAAAAGTTTTTTTTACATTTGTGGGTCAATTTTCATATTTAAAGGCTGAATACGTCTATTTATCACAAAACTTCAAAAAGTGTTAATTTTCTTAAACTTTAACACTGAATAATTTTTTTCTGAATTTGGACTATTTTCCTGGGATTGGGTGACAAATGTACCTTTAATAACTATGATACGCTATATAAATAAGGTACTTGTTATTTGGGTATCATACAATGGTGAAAAAAAGATAAAGTTCTAAATATTTAAAATTCTTATGTCACTATCAACAGTTTTAAAAAATAAAAAAAGAACTTTAACGAGATTTTATTTGTATTAGTACACGTGTGATAAAAAAAAAGCACACCAAACTACATGCATGTATGTTACACTGTGCGAAGAAAATCTACTACAACTTATCTACTTTTCTGATATTTACGTGTAATAAATGATACCTAAAGAAGATTTATTTTGATTATTATGCGTATTAAAGGTATATTTGGATGTATTTAGCAATAACTGATGTTAAAGTGGGCTGCAGGTCGTTTAGTAACCAGGATGTTTTGTAACCGGGATGTTTCGAACCCAGTATTTCTACACATGCTATTGTATTTTCCATTAACATTTGTTGCATTTAATAGAAAGAATTGCAAATGTTTTTAGTTATGGATTTTTATTGTTAAAAATGAAAAAGAAGTCAAATTTTAAAATTGTTTAAAGTAAAATAAAACAATTGTATCAGAACAAATATATAACTAGTCTAAAATCGATCTTAAAATATGTTTGTATACATAACTATTATAGTGCATAAAATCACAAGAATAATTTTATAAATAGTGTTATAAGCATGTATGAATACAACAGAACAGCTTAATGTATAGGCTGTTAGGCAGCATGAAAAGTATTTATAACACAATCAATCAGATTTAAATGATAAAATACCGTACTTAGAGAAATAGAATAAAGGAAATTAACTTTAAATCAAAATAATGAAGCAGTAATTAGAATAATAATTAAGTGATAATTATAGTAGTATATGTTCTAGTTAAAACTTTACCAAAGAATGTATGAAATTAAATTATAAAAACATCTTTTGAAATTGTCAGATAAAAATTCCGGTTACGAAACGACCAGGTTACGAAACGACTGACATTCTTAAAAAGTGTATGTCAATGTGATCATGTACGTGCATTTACTTATCTTAAATTAAATATTAATTGTTGTTCTAAAATTTTATACTAATATAGTTTAACCAAAGTCTATTCAATCCTAATTATTGAATGCTCTGCATCTTAACTGTCATCAAGAAACTTCCTGATGAATATGATTGATCCCTAAGGACTTTTACAATGGCGGCCAGGTACTAAACTGGGTCACGCAAAGATCACGGTGCATCTAATCGTTACAATATTGGGTTATTCGAATTTTTTTTTTCACCATGCGTAGCTTTCAATAAAAACATCACAGCGCGCGACATTCAATCCTGTTTGTACTGGATCATACCTTTATGATGACCTCGTCCAAAAATGGCCACGAACTTAGTTTAACATTGAGTTTTTCCGTATGTGTTTCTGTTTTGATTTACGTGCAGTGCGCTCGACAATAATCGCTCATTTTCTCGCTTGTCGCTGCTTTTCTTGCCAATTACTAAACTGATCAGGATAATTATGGTGCAGAAATATACCGTAATCGGTTACCTAAATCATAACAAAAGTTCGACTCACTGGAACGCTTCCAGTCTAACCTAGGTCTATAAAACGAAAGTACGTTCTTTCCAATAAAGCCGCATTTTAGCCTCGATCTGAAACATATTTCCAAGAATTGCTGAAAAATCGAAACAATAGCTGAAGTAAAACATATAAACCAGGTTAAAAAAAACCTGTATTTTTTGGAATCAGATACATCGTTCTTTATATATATAAAAAATCTGCAATAATAGTCTAGAAATTAACATATAAATGCGCCCATGAGACAATGACAATAACGGGTGTCTTTTTACAGCAGTTGGTGAATGAAGAGAAATGTCCAAGTTATTTTTTCTGTTGAAAACTTGAAAAAAATGTTAACTATGTTAAAAAAAAGGAAGAGAATTTACCAGTATTTGAACAGTGCTATAATATCAGGTTGCGTTTTTAAATAAAAAAATGTGTTTTTTTCATTGTTTTACTTTACTCCCAATCTAGGTTGAAAATGAGATGTGACTGAAACCAACGTTTTCAATACTTTGTTGTGTCGTAGAAATAAGTTCGTGCTGGTGTGCCGTAAAACTGAAACCACTCACTGACCTCACTCACTTTAGCTAAAATGAGCTGTTTGGATACGACCCCCAAGTCTGCACCGTGACCAGTTCTCACGTGATCCGGTACTGTCAAGTGCGTTCCCATAATGTCTTTTAAAAAAATTGCTGATTAGATAAATATTGCTCTCTTAATAATTTTATGTAGTCAACAGTTTTGCATCAAAAGGTAAAGGGAGATCACTTTCATTCCAATCATGTATAGTGTGTCCGAAAGAATTCATAAATAAGCATGGTGACACCATTTACACAAAAAGTGATCCGTTACTGTCGCACTCCCCCTGTACTGTGCCAGATTGTGACTTTTTAGAGTTGTTACATGTTTTAATACTTGTGTTATTTGTTGATCCTACCTAAATAAAAATGATTATAACCCAAAACTCTCCACTAAGACCTGAAAAGCTTACCTGGTCTCCACAAATACATCCGCAGTAATGAGAATACGTCGCAAGCCCCATCAGAATTTCCAGAGTTCTATGTTTAGAATTACGTCATCATTAGCAGGAAATCCCTCGAGATAATTTTGCAGTTTCGGAAAATTGGATCGATAACTACTTTCATTCTTTCAGAAGTACGGGTGTCCACATATAGCTATGTTTCTACAATGGAAACCGAAAGTAAAATTATTAAAACAAAACGGTGGTAAGGTGTTAGAGGACTACAATAGAGTATATATAGGTTTGGCTGTGCAGCATTGGTTGATAATGAAAGTAAAATTTTAGTAAAAAGAATTTTTTGAGAGCTTATCCTAGTTGTAACTTAAAAAATCATAGAGACAATATTTTATTAATGGAATTTCAGTCCCTTTACAGACTTGCGTTTAAAAAACTAATTACTGAAATTAGCACCTGATTCTTTGGTGCGGAATTGAAAATACATGTTTCAAAACACATGTAGATCCTAAAAATGCCGCGGCTCATGTGTGGTTTTCTCTACACAGAAGATTGCATCAAGGATATGTCTGTACTGATAAATATAGGTTTTATCATGAGCATTAAGAAATTAAACGTTATTGAAATTTGAATACCATGGTGTTTCCATAGGTTTAAGATAGCAGTTGAATTAGTACCGTGAGTCCTTCAGAGAATGCTGGATGATTCGAACCATGGCTCATTCGGATCATGGCTGATTCGGACCAAATTATGGGCTGATTTGGACCAAATTATGGACTGATTCGGACCAAACGCCAGGCTGATTTGGACCATGTGAAATATTATAAGAAAACAATGGAACACACATACCTGATTTAATTTAGTGGTTATTACTGTTTTCGCAAACATTGTCAGAGAATGTAAAAGGTTGATTTTCAGCTCTTAAATTTAGTTCTTCGTAAATTTCTAGCCGAAATCAGAACAAAATAGATATGAGCGATCGCAATTAGATTATTTAAAAAAAAAACAAGAAACAAAAAAATAAAAATAAAAAAAAAAAAAAAAATTTTTTACAATAAAGAAATCATACATAAAGTTACTCTTTGAATTAATATCTTTGAAGAACACTTTGAAACTTTTCATAAATCAGGCCAGTATGTCCAACTTTCGACACGATTAAACAGTAAAGTATATACATTGAACCAGGGCTTTTATTGATTTCTCATTCAAATCGTGTTTTTTTTCGTATTATATATACCAAATAAATATTGTGTAAAGAGTTATTGATCACTAACACAATATTATAACGCACTTTAGTGCTATCATTGAATTTTTATCTTGCGAGTAAAACATTGAACCAGCAAACCAACTCATTTTATTTTCATTCAAACCTTATAAAATTTTGCAAATATTAATGAACATAAATATTTCATTTAAAGCACATATGAAATCCATTAAGGCTTGAGTTCCGAATAGAGATTTTATTATATTAATATATAATATAATAGCACTTCCATGTAGCCAAAGATCATAAAGTCATTTAAAATTGGCATTATATTTTGTGTTCCAGAATGGTATTAAATTCAGTAAATTGGAAACTGAAAACAAAAGTGCTTTAATTGAACAAACAGGTTTTGCGAATTGATGGTCAGATTTTCCCCACTACTATTGTTTGCAATTAAATTAAGGGAGTACTGATCAAACAAAGTATTAAACAGACGGTGATAATATGATGTTTAATTATAGCGGCATGAATCAATTCAGTGTTATTAAAGTGTTAGTAATTTGCATAAAATTAAAAGATACATTAAGAATTCAGGAAAAAATAACATACAGTTCTTTAAACAAAGATTTGTCAAATATATTTCATCTTTCAACAGAGCTGTCTCAGCTATAAGATGAAATATATTTACTAATCTTTGTTTAAAGAAGCACCATTTTCGTTACGTTCTCATTTTCTTTATCATAATCATGTTTCATTTAATCTAACAAAAGCCTTAACATACTCAGACCAGTATATATAAACAAACAAACATTTACTGCATGGACTTTTTTCACGATTTTTTGTCAGTTTGAGTATATTGCATAAAATTAAATGATACATTATGAATTCAGAGAAAACAAATAACATGCGATGCTTTAAACAAAGATGAGTAAAATATATTTCATCTTTATAAAGAGATAGCACCACCATTTTCGTTATGTTATTACTTTCTTTATTATAATTAATACGAGGTCCACAAGATTAGCAGAATATAGACGTACGATACTGTATTGAATTAAATCATAAATTTCACAGGAATCCAGTTTCATTTTTAGTATAAAAATTTTATTTAACACTGTTAGTATATAGTTCAGTATACGGGATAAAGATAAATTCTGCATAAATCTAACAAAACCTTTAACATACTCAGACCAATATATATAGATGAATTTGTTTTCACTGCATTGGCCTAGTTTTCGCGATTTTTTTCATTGTCAGTAATTGTATTATTTACAATGAAATAAAGTGAAATGTTTAACTTTTGCACAAATGTGAATGAGCTGCTTTGAAAATATTTCACTATTAAATTGGCAATGAAGATAAACAGTTTTAAATTATCTCATTTGATTTGTATACAGAACAGCGCTGTTATCTTGCGTAAAATCGGAGTTTTGTTTCCTTAAATGCAGTTTTGAACTGCTCAACGCACCTGGCAATAATGAGAAATATTATATTTGAAACAATTGTAAATGTCACATTTAAATCTAAGACGAGACTTAATATTTCATATGGCCCTAATCAGCAGGTAATATGGTCCTAACCAGCCTGTAAATTGGTCAGAATAAGCCTGGTCAGAATCAGCCACGGTCCTAATCAGTCTGCACCCGTTTCAGAAATACTTTCTAAAATTTCTCAAACACACGGAGTTCGGATTTCTGAAACAGCTGTAATGTATTAAAATAATCCGATTGTAGGGTGTTTAGAAATAAACGTTTTGTTAACGCACAGGGTTCGAATATCTGATCACTTGTACAATTTTTTTAAAACACAAGGGGTTCGGATTTCTGAAACACTTGTAAAATTTACTCAGGATTCATTGTATCGTAGACCTTCTTCTGAGATGTTTCTGTCAACATAAACAAAATAAAGCAAAATTGTTTTATTAACATAACTAATGGTACAAAGCTCTATTGTTATAGAGTGAACATTTCTCAGAGACGTGATATAAATCTTTCACGAGTTTAGCATAAAAGCAACAATTTCAGTACCATGAAATAACGTGTATTTGTTTACAAGTTTCAAATAAAAGTATAGTCAAAGTTGTGTTACAAAACAACATGCAAGAAAATACAAGTGCTCATTTGTTGATTTCAGTTATAAAAAAAGATATCCATCAATGTTTTAGAAAAGATGAAAATGTACAGATAACATTTGATGACGATAACATAGAGATAAGCATCACCAATCCTGATAGCAATATTTTAAAACAGTACGGTATGAAGAAGGAATAAATTACGTATTTGATGAGAGTAAATATACAAATTTATATTCAGTTTCATTTACAGTACAAATAAAAGATCTAGTAAACTTTATAATGTCAGTCTACAACGATGCAGAAAAAAAAAATATACAGAAATCACGGTAAATAAAGTTCCAATAAAATCAGCACATGGTGGTGCAGTACACGAAGTAGCTGTTTTTGAATCGACCACAGGAATGGCAATATTTGACATAAATCTGGAATCATTTATACGTTTTAAAGGAATCAAGAAGAGTTGCAATTTGCTAAAAATAAACGTTTTAGTAGTTAATGGAGTTTTAGACTGGCTTGTTGATAACGCCCAAAGACAATTTGTGAAAAGTACCATATTCTCTGGATGTTTAATACCGTTTTTAGATATCTGAAAAAGAACAGCATTCAAGACACTTTTTTCCTGCGATCTCGAAAGTACAGGAGCTTACATAAATATCAGTTAATTGTGGAAACAAGTTAAAAGGAACAAAAATTAAATACGCTGAGTTTAAAGAGTGGTTAACTGAACAATCTACCTACACTATACACAAGGTAGAAAACGATTTCCGTACAGAAAGGTCTATGTAAGTCACATGGATGACCAGGGGCAGGCAGACATTCTAGAAATGCAAACATATGAAAAATACAAGAATGAATACAAATAAATTTTGACAGTGATAGATGTCTTTTCAAAATATGTTTGGGGTGAAGAAGTAAAATAAAAAATGGAGATGACATACACGATACTTTCAAAGAAAGTGTAAATGAGAGAAATTCTAAAAAGATAGAGTTTCATCATGAAAAAGAGTTTTACAACAAAACATTTAGAGATTTGTTGGAAAAAGCAAAAGGTAAATTTTTTTAGCTTATTTAGACAAAAAAGCCATCATTGGTGGACAGATATAACAGGACTCCGAAGATTAGTACATTTAAGTATTTCACTCAAAATGAAACTAGAAGATAGGTTGACCTTTTGCCAAAGTTAATTTATGGATACAATAATACCCATCACATATCAAAAGAAAAGACTCCAGTTTAAGCGAGCAAGGAATAAAACAGATCAATCTATTTGACTATGTAGCAACTAATAGATTTGGAACTCCTACATTTAAAATTGGTGGAATAGTCCAAATTTCAAAATATAAAACAATATTTGTAAATGGCTACCATCCAAACTGTATCGAGTAAACATTCAAAATCAGACAAGTAATATTAGATGATCAGGTTGTTTACACACGGGAAGACTTATAAAGAGGTGGCGGGATATCAAGGTCATGTTTCAGGAAGGAGAATGATCTCTTTACGATAAACAAGATGACATATACGAAGTTGAAAATATTTTGAAGACCATAGGAAAAAAAGGTAAAAAAGTATGCAGTTGTCAAAAGGAACGGATATGACGAATCGTTTAACAGTTGGGAACCTGCATACAATTTATTACGCTAAAACAAATGAGGTGTGAAACACACACCTCTCCGCTTGAGACAATGGAAGAAGCACAATATATAGACAGTAGTATTAGGGATTATGAAAACCTTTGAGTTCTTGAAAGATAAAATTTTTTTAGAACGTTACACATGTACAAAAACAGCGCATTAGAAAATGACGGAGTTAAAACATGCATGCCATGTGAATTTGTACTGACCCCCAAAAGCAGAAGGATAAAAGGGGCCGTATAAACATTGTCGTCGTAATACTGGATTAGATAGAATCTGTGTGTGAAGATTCTGTCACTGTAAGGATGTTTCGACTGTCACAGTTGTGTGTAGGCATTATGGCGACGTTGTATCATGTGAACTTTATTCGATTCATGTGAACTTGATCCGATTCCGACATCACTGCTGCTTGAGTGCTTAGATCCAATATTGCCTTCACTAACTGATGTTATTAATACTTCTCTCTCATCCGGGGAATTCCCATCATTTTTCAAAACTGCCATTGTAAAGCCTCTGCTGAAGAAACCAACACTTGACCATAACGATTTAAAGAACTACCGCTCTGTTTCTAGCCTCCCATTCATGTCAAAAATCTTAGAAAAAGTTGTTCTATCTCAACTTGTATCTCATCTGAATTCAAACAGTCTTTTTAGCGATGTACAGTCTGCATATCGCCCTCGCCACAGTACCGAAACTACCATTCTGAAAGTAGTTAACGACCTTCTCTCTGCTTTGGATAGTGGAAAGATTACAGTCCTCACCCTCCTTGACTTGTCTGCAGCATTTGATACAATAGACCATGATATATTACTTCACCGTCTCGATCATGTATTTGGCATTCACGATACAGCCATACTATGGTTCAAGTCTTACTTGGTCAACAGGACACAAATTGTGTCCGCAAATGGAAAACACTCCAGTCCAGTTGATCTATGTTTTGGCGTTCCACAGGGTTCTGTTCTTGGACCTGTTCTCTTCATTCTGTACACTCAACAGCTCTCAAGTGTCATAGATCGTCATACAGTGTCTCACCAATTGTACGCTGATGACACCCAAATATACAAATCTAGCCACCCAACTGAAGTTGATGCTACCATCCAAGGTGTAGAGAGGTGTATTTCCGATGTGAAATCATGGATGACATGTAACAAGCTGCAGATGAATGATGATAAAACTGAAGCCATTCTGATTACCACACAAAGGCTTTCTCATTCACATCCTTTACCTCAAACAATAAATATCAGCAACACCAACATTAAATTCACAGAGTCAGTACGAAACCTAGGTGTTACTCTAGACAGTACACTCTCATTGCACCAACATGTCATGAACATATGCAAGGCTGCATACCTTGAGCTGAGACGGATCAGCTCCATTCGCAATTATCTTTCAGCTGATGCCACTAAAACACTTGTGTGTTCCTTAGTACTTTCAAGACTGGACAATTGTAACTCAATTCTATCTGGTTCATCTCAGTATCTACTCCAGAAACTTCAAAAAGTTAAAAACACAGCTGCTCGGATCATTCTTAGAGTACCGTGAACAGAGCACACCTTTCCCCTGCTCTGTACCCTAAACTGGCTACCCATTCGATCCAGAATCAAACACAAAATTTGTTCTCTGTGCTACGTTTCACTGACTGGCACCAGTCCAAGATACCTATCTTGCCTCACCCATGTGTAACACACCAGCAAGATACTTACGCTCCTCTTCCGACACCCGTATTCTCATTATTCCCAATATCAAAATGAAGTCATACGGACAACGTTCTTTTGCATACCAGGGCCCAGCAAGGTGGAACGAATTGCCCACTGAACTTAGACACAAAGACACAGTGATCTCATTCAAGAGTGCTCTTAAAACACACCTATTTCGACTGCAAGAATAGACCTAAAGACTTAATGTTTTCTTGCCTTAACTATTTTCAGCATGTTTTTGTTTTCTAATTTCATGGTGTTTATTTTTTTTTCTTCTTTCTTTTCGTAATCATATCATTATATATGTTTTTTTTTATAGGTGTTATATAATGTTGTCAAGCGCTTAGAGCTTCTAAAGACTAGGCGCTATATAAAGTCCTCATTATTATTATTATTATTATTATTATTATTATTATTATTATTTATTAAGGCGACAAATGTGTGTTTTCGTTTAAAAGTAAGATTTATTGTTTCATCCATCAACATTTCATGTTGATAATTGGAATTCTAATTTATTTTCATGGATTCAAATACAAATATTTTACATTTTCATAACACAACATACTGTAATTCTGTCACCCTAATGACATTCTGTGACATATGTCACACTACTCGTCTGTGTGTCCGTGTCTGTGTGTGTTTTTGTTGTTGTTGTGTTTAGACTTTACGTGTTTGCCTTTGAAAAAGGGACCCGGAGGTCTCGAAGAGATATGTTTAGCACTAAATGATGTCAGTTTGTTTCATATTAGAATTCAGACCATAGTACGGAATCAGGAAATACAGAGGTAAAGAGAAAGACGTTGTTTAATCTTTCAGGAAATGCCCAAGACACCTACTTTCAAGAGTTCAACAGGAGTTAACAATATTAATCAAACCGTAGGACGTGTCAGTAGAAACGTCATTTACGTTAAAACTAGTCATCACTAAACTTGAAGGAAGTCTACTTTCGATTTCGACTTGGCGTTAAATTCACTTGTAAAACAAAGAAGGTCTTAAACGTATCACCTTAAATCAAAGTATGTTTGGCAAATTTGCTGACTTCGTGCAATACTTTTGATTCTTTGGGAGGAGGGGGGGGTGTCCCAAAAGAGTTTCTAAGAATCATGACGTCATAAAGCGAAATTGAAAGTACACATAACTGTTCATTCGCAACTTCGAGGTCATAGCTCAAATCTATGCCGATAGCTGCATTCGGACTACTTCGGCTATTTACGAAACAAGAATTGACCGAGAAGATGCGAATGCATGGAACTATTTTTTTTCATTCATTACTTCTCGGTCATTGCTTCAATTAATCCAATTGTAGAAATAGCCGAGGTAGTCCTAATAGATTGGGGTTTCTTTTTTGCAGGGAAATTTCAGCGAACAAAATGTATGATTTTTCTGTAAATGACTGCGCCGAAATACATCCGAGGCAAACTTTTGTCTCGCATAAATGGCCGAAGACGAACACATTCCAATTGAAAACTGTTAACAACCAGTTGGGCAAGTCGGTTCATGAACACGGAAGAGATTTACATGTAGTAATGTATAGCAAGTAACGTGATCAATGAATGCGCTCAAATTGTGATCTGGTGAGTAACTCTAATTATATTATCTCACTGATAACTGTCATGCATTTTTAAATTTAAATTGTTACAGGTTTGGGCCCCCCCCCCCCCCCCCCCCCCCCCCCCCCAGCTAAATATCCAGGCTTTGACCGATCCTCTTAATTTCGTTTGTAACGAGCCCCTGTTGTTCAACTCAGGGGTTAATTTTCTGTCAAAGAAAAGATTCGATTGAACTTAAGGTTAATTTCTTTAACGACTAAAGCAGTTAGACTCTTAGCTGTGTAACAGTGTCGATATGGGCTGCCAACTGTGTGAGATAACAGGAGCCTGGCGTTTTATCAATAAAATACGACGAAAATGTGCGACAACACAAAACAACCGTATCTATACCATAAATAGAAACATACACATATATAGTATAGATAAGGTTATTTCGTGTTGTCACACATTTTCGTCGTATTTTGGTGAGATATACTTAAAATTTGGCCGCCAATTCTGCTGGCGAGGTGGTTGGAACAGATCTAATTGCTAACGTTTGGTGATATATATATATTATATATATATATATATATATATATATATATATATATATATATATATATATATATATATATATATATACCTTCTGTCCTACTACAGCACGCGTGTCACACTGCCATAGAGAGCAGTCTTACATTGACAATTTGACGAGGACAGAACTCCACAGCATTAGGAGAGATAACTCTGCTGGAACGTGACAGGGGTAAGAGTTATCCTGTCACAAGAGGTACATTTTCACTAATGTGTATCACATTTGTAAAGAAAATCATGAAAAATACAAAACACGATCTAAATATAAATTAACATAAATTCATACACAGCCAAGAGACTAAACTTCTTTTAAGCCTGACAGAAACTACAACCCTCACAGGTATCATTGTTGTCTTTTTCTAAATTCAATAGACCAATTTACACTTTCTACAAGTGATGTCCCTTTGCGAAAGGTCAGAGGTCATTCAAAGTAGAACTATATTATGCTTAGTGGGGTGTTCAGTCATGTCAAAAAAATTATTATAGCAAAAATAAAAAATAAAAGCAAGAACCTGTTTTGTCTCAATTTAGGGACAGACCATTATATTGTAACGTGTCGGGGGTCAAGAGGGAAATCAAATGGAATAGATGGATAGATGGACAGCTCAAACCTTTTTCATTTACTAGATCTCTCCAGTGCATAGTAGGGCCAACAAATGATGCTTTCACCACAAAAGTTCTTATTTAGATTATACTAAAACAAAACAAAACAAACGAATAGTCAACACAATTTTTTCTGTTGATTTCTGGCTTATATTTGTTTCTCACACACGTTTTAGTGTTCAAGATGGCGAAATATGAAAATTTGAAAATGTGTAGAATGATGTATATAATAGAGGTATGATAATCAAAGCATGTTAAAATGACAAAAATGATATCAGTGAAAATCAGCCGAAATATTCAATTAATCATGATTCACTGTTACGACTCTAGGTCTTAAAATAATGTAACAGAAAGAAGTGAAACCAACAATGTATGTAACATCAACAAGCAATTTTTTTCTACACAATTAAGGTGAAAATTCAAAAGACACTTACAGTAACGTGAATTAAAATTCAAATAATCCAATAATCCAAAGTGTCCTAATCACAAGTCCTAAATATAGAATGTTCCGAATTACAGTAGCCTTGAATGTCCTGAAGTGTCAGTAATCTTGAATGTCCTGATATGCCTGAATGATGTAACCCAGAATATCTTAGAATGAATTTACATAAATCCCAAAGTCAAGTAATAATCCAAATGAGAACGAGCACTTTTAGTAATTCCAATGAATATTTTAAATAAATAATTCCTCTCTCTTACTTTGCTCTGATATTCACAATTGTAACATATGATTACTAAAATAAATTCCTTAATAGACTGATCTTAATAATATGAAGTTAAGTATAGGAATGAAATCTTGTTTACCAAACCTGTATAAATATAAAGATAGTCACCTGACATAATATTCTAAAATATGAGTAACTCTAATGAAAATTACGGTGCCTACGTGACTTTTCACACATCAAGACATGGAAAGTTTCATTCTAAGTACTAAATCCGATGTAAACAAGACTGACCTTGGACTCAAATGCACTAAATATGTTATTTACAAAATGACGACTAAAGTACAACTTACCTCATGGATACATATTATAAATTCAGTATACATAACATTCACCTAATCTCTAGTTCAAATAATCCTAATTCCAAAACTAATCTTGCACAGAAAAATGATTTAGTGGTTACCTAAAATTGTTTAAGTAACGTACCGAAGCGTTAGTGGATTTTCTTAGTCAAATCAAGGTTCGGAACCAGACTTGGGTTTATGTTTTAAAGTTAAATGATAAATATGTCAGAGACTCAGTCTGGAGCCGGATGTCAATAGTGTGTCGCGTGGGTAGGATGGTTAACATGGTACCAGTTGTTTTTCCATAGACCTCAATGCTAACTTGTAGTGAAATAAATGTAATTTCTATCCTACTTCAGCATGCGTGTCACACACTGTCAAAGAGAGCAATGTTAGATTGTCAATTTGACAAGGACAAAACTAGGTACTCCATTGCATTTAAGAGAGATAACTCTGCTGGAAGTAAAAAGGGGTAAGAGTTACACAGTCACAACAGAGTCATTTTCAATGATGTGTATCACATTTTTTTTTTAAATCATAAAAAATACAAAATATGATCTAGATATGAATTAACATAATCTGATATGTTGCCAAGAGACTCAAGTTTTTATTAACCCTGACAGAAACTACAACTCTTACATAATGCACCAAGCACAGTTTTGTTGTTAGCTCTCTTACCTTTAATCATGCTATATCCTAAAATAAATAATAACACTTGTTTTGTTCTTTTTTTAAGTTCCAAATTCCAATATCACGTCTTGTCATGTCGTCTGCTTCTGTAACAGTATCCACCTGTACTAATTACATCATTTCCTGTACTATAGTCTATTTCAGTATTGATACAGAGTATTTCCCCTTGTCAAAAACTAACTTAGTTCCTGTTTGAGTTTTGTCCCTTGTATTTGCTATACCCTAATGACAATGGTAATCAGTAAATATATCAGATTTTACTAAAGTACTTATTGGGAAAGTGGAAAATGTGTTTACTTTCTTATAATTTATATCCCATTACCCTGTGGATAGACTAAAGCAGAAGACAGTTATTTTTGTTTATTTATGGAATTTAAAATGCAGCAATTGATACACTAATGTGTAATAGCAATGTGTGTTAAAAAAAAAAAAAAACAGTAGACTTCTTATGATACCAAGTTGATCCTAAATGAAAATGGTGCCAGTATATTTATATATGTTCGTGTGTTCTTGCTTGTATGTATATAAATTACAATTCAATACACCCAAGAAACTGCAGTAAAAACTCTTCTAATACAAAGTACTTTTAAAGTAAAATGCTTTTACATTACATTTTGCCTTTTTTTTTATCAGTATAGTTCGTTCCGTACAGCATCGCGAAGGATATCCACATCTGTTTCTCATTGAATTTTCATGTCAGCATCTCAAATGGAGCTAAATTTACCGAATTTGTTTCGTCCATGAATGATTTAAACATAATTCATATTGACATACAGCGCAACACCATTCATTCGATACATGCTGAAAAGGAGTGGTCTGTGTACATGTAATCCACCATGTTCATCCTGGAGTTATGGAAGATTCCATTTTTTATACAGCACAGAGTCTTATGGGAACCGTTGCGTGCCACACGAAAACAAACATAATCTGCATCATCTTTAATTAGCATTCTACTTTCACTTAACATGTCAATGTCAACAACACAAAACCAACCAAAGAAAAATATTCCTAAAAATGAATGTAATCAGCATTTGAATATAAAGAAATGCACAGTAAGCAACTTTTTGAATAATAATAATAATAATAACAATAATATGAATAGAAAGTTTCTGCTGATTTATTTTACCTGTTCCAGATGTTATCTTAAACACTATTTTAAATAATTGCTGAATATCTTGACTTAAGTGCATTATTTGTGATTTTTTTAAAGGTAAATTATTTATTTATTTATTTTAATCCGTATATTTATTTTCAACACCCATATAAATAACATTACATCAGTCATATAGCCCCTTTATTTTTATTACACAAGTCCATTGTTATCAATGGCTGCCTTTATATAGTTATCATCAAATAATAAATTCCGTTTCTTTTTTAAGCAAGTTAAAGCATTATTTTTTAAAATACAGTAAAGATAAAAATGTTGCCAATTATTTTAATTGTGAATAACCCTGTTGATTATTGGGTGAATTATGTACCTCCCCCCCACCAGATCTTTGATTGCAATTTTGTCCATTTGTACATTGTTTTCATTTTAAAGGTAACATACGTTTTGCAAGTCTGGCTATAAATGTTTCAGATTTGGTACTGGCATGTACAAATATACTGTCTTGATGGGGGAAAAACTAAAAATTCTTTTTGGCCAAGTAAAAATGATTGGCACTGTCAGGGTTCAATGGTTAAACATTTTGTTCTAAATTAACTTTAATCTATGAATAAGACCTGGACATTATGAACTGTAATTGCAATATATTAAAACATTGTAAAAAGACTGCTGTACAGCATAAACTACATCTCAAGAACAAAATGGTAAAAAGAAATTGCACTTATTTCACTCTTGCACATTTTGCAATATTTAATTTCAAACTGTTTTATTTATTTTCATGAAGTTATTTTGAATTCCATAGTGATTTTTCTTTAACCACACACATTATAAAATAGTGTGAGAATATTGATTTCACATCTCTTCATCTGTCTGTCTGTACATACATAAGGCTCACTATCTATTGTATATGCATTGTGGCTATAATTCAATAAAACTGAATATAAATATTTTTTTTAATTATAGCTCAATATCGCATGCACCCAGGCTTACCAAGCAATAATTAGATATTAGAAATAACTCATACATTTTATATGCAGTTTTAAATTTAGAAAACATACTTTAACATATTTTGCATAGAATATATATTATTTTAAATAAAAATACTTATTATATAGTTTATGAATAATTTTGTGAAAATTAAACATTATATGATTAACAGTATGAAGTTCAAATATTTTTCAGTTGAAACATATATAGGAGGTTGAGAGTCAGAAAAAAGCAACATAACATGGAGTCTAAAAGCCAAGTTTTCTTGTAAATGACCAACTTAGTCACTTCATGATTTCCAAACATTTATTCCTGGCTAGTAGAATGCCACACCCTTTGAATTCATATGATGCCAAAAGGAACTGCAACAGTTTTAACTATAACTGTTTGATATTCTATATTTATGGTAGAGTTTATAAATGTGCAATATTGCTGCTAAACATGTACGCTGCACAGCTTACCAGGCATGGAGAGTATGTCAAATTGATTACATATCAACTGATGTGTTATCTATGTCAATTGTAATGCAAAAGGATTTATTACAGTATATAGATATATATATATATATATATATATATATATATATATATATATATATATATATATATATATATATATATATATATATATGCATGCATGTGTGGAAATTACTATATTAAATGAATAATTCACTTCAGTAAACAGCCAACTCTGTTATTATGCACTCCATTTAATGTGTTTAAAGTTTTGAAGGGAGTACAGTTTGTTCTGCAATGCTCAGATAATTCATATTTCTCTCATCCGCTGTTTTTTAAATTAGTTAATTTCCTGAACAAAAGTTCAAACTTCAAACAAAGAACTAAAATCTTGTATAATTCAGTACCCTTATAGACATACATGTATATATATATATATATATATATATATATATATATATATATATATATATATATATATGCCATATTTATAATAAATTGTATTAATATTCATATAAAATGCGAGATAGATAGTTACTTGAATTTGCATTAGATTATGAAAATGCTATCTTTCTATGTGTGTGTGTGATCCATTATAAATATTTCCCTCATATGGTCACAGGTAACTAATTCCTAATTTCTTTCCCATAGACCACGGTCTAATTGTTTATGAAAATGAATATGTTATCCTGGTACATTTGACATATATTGCATATAAACTTTGAAACAACAAGCCTTGACTCACCCTTTTAAGCCACCAGCAATAAATATTGCACTGCCTTTTTTTTCTTTTTTTTAAACTAAATTGCAGTGTTTAGCCACACCATTAGCCTGCAGAAAGGTAATTCACCATTTTTAAATGTTATATGGGATGCATAAATTATGGTTAAAAGTAATAAAAATGAACCTAATTAAACAGTTAATTTCATTCTTTTCATTTAGACTCCATCTAATTTCATCATTAAGAAATTTAACCTACTGAATCTTGCATCACAGTGTTCACCAACAACACTCATCCTAAGTTTTAAATGTTAACTTCAATACAATACACAACCACATCTTGATTGATTCTATAGACTATCATTAATTATGTGTGTGTATCCATATACAGTCTTAAGCAACACTTATTACCATCCACTTTTAGGAGCTATTTCAAGACTTCCAATGTGCTGACTGTACTATGGACTAAGACAAAAATATTATATTTTCATACAAATACAGGTAGGTACCAACATATTCGAGTTAATATGAGATGGAGAGTTCAATCTCATTCTTTTCACTAGGAAACCAAAGTACTAGTCAGAGTGGCATAATCAGAAGCAAAGCCTAGTATTTTTTATATCGTGTGTTATAAATGTCATGACCATTCACTCTATAATGAGGTGACCAGTTTCAGCTTTTACTAACCTAGCAAGCACAATGCAGAAAAATGGACACAAAACTTTTTCATAAGGAATAAAAAGCAAAACACAGAATCATGTTAGAGAAATTGAATTACATTAACAAATTTCGGTTAGCTCACGCTAGTTTGGATAGGTAATTGTCAGCACCTGCTCAATCAATGACAATGCTTTGCTCATAATGATTTCATAATATTTTAAATCATTATGCAACAACATGGTCAAGATTTCTTGCTACTTACTACAGTTGCAACTGTATTATAGGTAACATTGACAGATATCATTTATATTATGAGTTTATCGTGAACTTTACCTTGGACAATAAATCAATAAAAACTAACTGGGTTTTCATTTTAAATCTGAACATATTCATGGAAGCTAGCACTAAACATTACCTCCATTTTTCAATTGCTCATCACAATTACATGTTTTCAATGTGGCATTACCTCCTTTGCAACATTATCATCATAATGTGATATGCCTCAATTCAATTTAGTTTCAATAATATTTCAACAAACTTTCAAATGACCATTGATAAGTCATTTCTAACAAAATCTGTGCAACTATACCAAATGATAATTTGCTTAAAAGGTATTTCACCTACTGTAAGAAACATGTCATATAGTTACGGTGTACTAAGCCTAGGGGATACACAGTGGCTGAGTGGTTAAGGTTGCGACTTAGGACTGATTAAATACCAAATAAGGAAATGAAGTCGTCATAAGAACTAGAGAAAATTAAATTGGTCTTTACAAACAATGGCATAATCTTGAGTTAAGATAACAGTTTCTTTAAGAATCATTGCTACTTGGAACAACTGACCTGAAACAGATTTAAACTGTAGTGAATTAAACCTAGACTGGAATGATTTTTTATTCGAATTCTTTCCAGACTGTTACCAATGTAAACACATCCCAACATTCTGATACGTTTAGATAAATATATGAAAAAAAGGGCCATGAAAAGTTCGTAAAACAATCGATGACCATGGATCCAATATGTATTCAACTAAGTGTTGCGAGTTTAAATACCAACAGGATGGCCTTCAGGTTCTGAAGTATGGAGTTGCCTTTTTTATTAAACCCTCCTTAATTCAGGTCTTCTTTGGATACATGGACTAGTATTACAAATAACAAAACTTCCACATTCATAGCCACATGTTATCAAGAAGCATCTGGCAAGTAATTATTACCATAAAAATTAACCAGTCGGGGGAAAACTGTACTATAATTGGGTCAATGGAACCTTCATTTTATATCCATTGAAGAAATCCATATCTAGCCATAACAGATGTATGAGCTGAACATACAAGAAACATATTCTGGTGACCGTTAAAATTTGTCTGTAGTATCATAGTGATCATAATTTTAAACTTAAGTGTCTCTAAGATGAATATACAAGGTCACTATCCCAGTGCTAATTTATTTTCGCTTGAATTTGTTTACTTTATAGCCTCTGCAAAAGTAACTTCAGAAGGCAAATAGTAAATATTAAAGCTGATGGCATGCGGGCAAAGTAATATAGTACAGATCAAAGGTTATACTGATGTGTTCCAAAGTATGTTTGTTATTATCATGCTACCAATTAGAATAAATTATGTAATAGGTTGTCGTAATGCTAAATTACTATATTGTCTAAAGAATGCCGTGGAAATGTATGATCTAAAAATAGGTAACTGCTTGTGGATGTTGATTTGAAATGAAATAAATCCTTTTAAAAAAATGACAAAGTAATTGAAAATTTCTATTTAATGACTGTTTTTGCTGTGCGAGAAGTATATCGTCTTACATAATTTAAGTACATGTACATGTATCGCGATGCAAGTGTAAAGAAATCACAAGGGAGGCAACTACATTATGACCTAAGATAGTTGAAGAGGAAAACTGATCACTCCTAAAATAAACAAATTGACCCCTCCACAGGTCATGGTGGCATCAAGGAATTTGATGTAAACAGACCACCCTGTTTCAGCATGTATTGATTAAGATGTGTTATGATATATGTCGATTTGAATGGTGTTGAAATAGTTTGTGCGCAAAACGAATTAGGTACTTTTAGCTACATGTAAAGACGCTGACCTGAAAATTCACTGAGATACAGACGTGAATATCATTCACAATGTTTTGTAGAATGAACTATAATGATATATACAAATGCACTTGATAATAAAATAATTTGACCGGTAGACAGGTTTGTTTCAGTATTGGGGGGGAGGGGGATTTTTTGAAAAACAATTTCCGGTTCTCAAATAGCTTGAAATAAATATTCATGCTCTGATTTATAACAATAATGGACCTATTATATCCATTACATTAGCTGGTAAAATTTTTTTATTTTGAGGCAAAAGAAAAAAGAAATATTTCAGCTTGAAAGAAAATCTCAGGCACCTCTCAGAAAATTAAATGGTCGGTCTCTTACAGTAGACATAGTTTTATATAACATACTGAAATCTGCATTATTTACACACATAGCTGTTACAATTCCTTCACAATGGAGACTGTTTACTCTGAATGACCCCTGACATTCAGAGCTCTTCATTGTGTGAAAAGCAGCATTGTGAGTGATGTGTTAATTTATCTATTGTTGCCTACATCTTTAGTTATCCCTCCTCCCTCCGCCCCCACCTTATCATACTTTTGGCTTTAAAGTACAATTGAAGAATTCTTTAACTACAGTCTGAATTATTTAGGTTCAGAAGTGTGTATTTTACGCAAATGTGTGAATGTTCTCGATAACTGACTGACCTGCCTTGAAACTGAGGGATGGGCCTTTAGAAATGATTAGCAATTTCAAGGGGTGGTGAAGCTAGGCCACCAGTTCGATCCACAGTTACAGAGTGAACTACATGATGTAATGCACATATAACTATGTGTTTTTTTTTTAATGTTTTTGTTTTATTTTGTTTTCTTTTCTTTTAGATGGGAATGAGAAAAACTTCCTACTGGGGAAATGGAGAATATTGAAGCTAATTTAAAGAGATACCGGCCTCTCGTCATAAGTCTCCTGAAGGCAACAGACATTATTCTGAGGCTTCCTATTGAAATCATAACAATAGGTAAGTATAGCTTTATCTGTTTAACCCACCGATTGACCATTTAAATTTTGGGGATTGGGGGTTGGGAATGGTACCAGGGATTATATTTCCATCAAGATATTATTATTTTCTTTTATCACAAGGTAATTTTTTTTTCAACTAATATGATGGATAGAATTAGTTCTTTTTTCTACAAATCAGAGCAACAATATTTTTCAAGCTATTTGGGGGCCAGACATTTTCAAAACAAAAAACAATCACTTCACCCCCATCTTTGACCCCTGCAATGAAAATTAAATGGTCAGTCTTACTATCTTATTTCAATTGTTATATAGCCATGATGAACTTGGGTGTGTGAACAATGTATGCAGTTGGGAAAGGGTAAGAAGCGGATCTGCAGCTGCATGTGATGGAATTCTTTGAAAATGCCACCCACGGGAATGGCCTGGCAGAGGCCTGTTTGTTCCTTCGTTCCCCCAAGACCCCCAAGAAGAACATTAACACTGTCATCACAAGGAACCACTGTCTAATCACCGTTTTAAAAAAGTAACTAAAAAAAGGCAAACAAGTTAAGGTTGAGACATTTTTTTAAAAATTTTGAATGGAACATTCTCTCTGAACAATATATGAAAGAATATTCTTTAGAAAGGCCAAATTTTTGTATTGAGTGTCCAGAAAAGCCATTCCTGTCTACCTATGCAATATCTTTTGCCAAAGAGATGCTGATGGGACTCCAGATTTAAGGTCTGTTAGAAGTAAAAATTACATTATATCAAAGCCAAAGAAGGAATTGTTTAAAAAGAGCTTTCAGTCTACTGGTCCTCTGGTATGGAACAACATTCCCAGTGACATAAGGCAGGCTCCTGGCATTTCTTCTTTTTATAATCAATATCTCAAATGGATGAAATATTAAGACACTCGAACAGGTCCAAGTAATATATAAATAACTCCTGCTTTTCTGTGCTTTTACATCTTTTATAGAGATGAATTTTTCAATACAATATATTTTATTTATTTTTATGTGCTCACTGATGCTTGTGTATTACGAGCTTGACACTTTGTTTGATTTTCAAAATAACTCAATTCTTTAGTGTTAAGCCAATTGTTATCACATTGTGCTGTATATATTGTACATAACAGAAGGCCTCAAGGTAGATTTGTTCCTGTAACTAATTGAGTTTCCTTCTCTAAATAAAGTTATTATTACATTATTATTATTATTATTAATATTATAAAAAAACACTTCAAATTTGGTGTAGCACATAGTAGACATGTTAGCACTAGCTATTTCAAGTGTGACACCTTCTCTAAGGCAGAGGAATTTTGTACATTGAGTCTGGAGTTTATATTTGATTCCTATAAGTTATGAACAAAACTTTTGCAATCAATATGGCTGCCATGGTTGCCCCTGTTTGAAAATCCAAGCTTGTACACCACTCCCTCACTATAAGGCCATTCATTATAACATGATTCCCATTATCGTCATAGATACCATTTCATTAAGTGGTTGTAATAGTATATGTATCATGTACTTAATTATAAACCAATCTGATTGTAAGGCAGTATACTCCATGGCTCCCATGGACAGTATTATAATGAGTGAGTACTGTATAATGTACTTTGTTATAAGGTGGTGTACTCTATGGACAGTGTTATAATGAAGGAGTACTTCGCTAAAAAAGGTATGTGGGAAGATAGCAAGCTAAACTGACAACAACTATTCTTTAGTGCAACTTTTTCTTGAATAGAAATCAAAATGTTTCCTAGAATATTATCGTTTATTACATTAAAATATTTTTGTTTGACAATGAAAATGTCATAAAAATTAGACGATAGATAGGAAAGTCATTGCCATTTAAAATGGTACTTGTTCAAGTGTTGCTTCTCAAAATTGGAGTTTATCACCTCAGAATTGAAAGAATGCAAATCATTGTTGTATCAACAGTAGGATACATTTTGTATTTAGCTTCAAATAACCTCGGAAACTTACGATGTTTGATATTTTAAATAAAAAAGTTGGGCACATTTTAAGGGCTTGACTTTCAAATCTATGTCAAAGATGAACACAATGTGAATTTTGTCCATTTTTCTTTAGAGAAAAGAACTGAATTGAATCAACTGGCAGGACCAGCTTATCAGCTCAGAATTGGAAAAATGCAAATCATTGTTGTATTAAAAATTGGACACATGCCATATTTAGCTTTAAATGGTCTCAGAAAAAACCCAAGGTTTGATATTGTACATAAATAACTTTAGTGCCTTTTCAAGGGCTAGACTGTGTTAAACATTAATGAAATGTGATTTTATTCTTCATTTTTCTTCAGAGAAAAGAAGTGAATTGAATCAACTGGCAGCAACATCACAAGCATCGGCAACAGAAAGTATTTTAGATATTTTAGACAAATCCAAAGAGCCAGGAAAATGGCAGACATTCTCAGAGGCACTACATTCTGCAGGTAAATTTATATTTATTATTTACAAATACTGTATGAGTAGTAAGATTATTTCATATTTTTTTTTAGTAACAGTGCATAATGAAAGCCAACTCTGCTGATTTGAATATTAATTTATCTCATACTTATTTCAGAATATCCCTACCTGTTGGAGATTTTGAAGTCAACTCCCATGATGGGGAAAAACGAAGACTACCACCTGAAGTTGATACACGTTTTTGCGCATGAACTGCAACAATGTGTGGTTCCCATGCATATTCTCCCATATCTTCTATCAAAGGGTGTGATCAGTCAAGGTGATGTTCAGGAAATCACAGCGAGACAACTCAATTTTGGTCCACAATTTGCCTTTCTGTCATTGTTAGATCTTCTCCCACGAAGGCAGAGGCCAGAAATTTGGTACAAACATTTTCTTCAAGGTCTCTTTGAACAAGGTCACAAGGATCTGGTGCAGCAAATTGATCCTGATTTCTTGTCTGCACAAAAGTTAGGTACAGTTCTCCCTCACTATAAAGCCCCTTAGTATACTGCTTTCCCTTTTATAGGAATCTTGTCATGGATTCCATAAAACTGTTACATTTTATTTTATTATTGCCTTTTTCTTTATTTTGACTTTAGTTTTTGACTAAATAGAACCAATTGTAATTTCATTTCACCTGAATAAACAGTCTATTTTTATGTTTGTATGCACTTTTAGGATAGAGCCTTGTGGTAACATCCCTCCATATAATGTGACTGCAATACTAGAAAAATCCATTGTCCAGATGCCCAGGCAAGTTGAAAAACCTGCTGGGCAAGTACACTTCACCATGAGCATGCCCAACTTGGCAAGCTTTTCTGGTGAAATATTTTATATATGCTTCTTTCTAGACAACATCTGATGTGGTCAGTATCAGTACTCTTCAGATTGCAATCAAATGCTTTAATCTGAGTGATTGCTATAATCAACAAGCTTGTGTTCATTACCTGAGTCATAGTTGTCGAGATTTTGATGTACCCAAAATTACACTCAGTATCACATTGATAATACTGATGAAAAAACAATCTGATAGATATTGTTGACAATATATCATGTATTCTGGGAAAACATTTGCATCAATTGAATATTTGATGAATCAGTCATTCATTCGGTACAAAACCCATTTCAATCAAGCAAACCTTTGTAGTCTATAGATTCAATGTGAGGTCCTATGAAAGTGCTCTGATTTTGCTACGGTTGCTGACATTAATGAAAACCAGTTAATTGAGAATTTTTTAGTTGTTTATTAAATTTTAAACAAAACATGAAATATACACTTAGATACGATTTGGTTGATACTGATTTCTGTACCAGACAGCCTAATAAACAAAAACATAAACAAAAGCATATAGATTACATATGTACACCCCTGTCAACCATTCTTTCTTCCTAGGTCCTAGGAAACAGTTTGGAGTTGGTTTCATAGCACCTACCCCCATGGGAGGGGGCTAACTTTGTACATTCGTGTGTATTAGTTGTACCTTCTTGGTTAAGTTTTTGCATTTAGCTCATGTTTTTTGAACATTGTATAATTACTGTTTGCTCTGGAATCATAAAACTTGGTGAGGTGATGCATCTTGATATGTACAACAACCTTGTTACAAATGCAGGTCACTGTTACCTATATTCCATGCTTCACTGACTTCGTGTAAATGTTGTTGTTTATTTCTAATGCTCTGTTCATGATAGAATCATCAAACTATATGATTGTAAGTATCTCTTTTAGTATAACACCCTTACGACAAAGGAAGGTCACTGTGACCTACATTTCACATTTTACTGGTTTAAGTTAAGTTTTGTGTTTAGCTCATGACCAACTATATTTTTTTGCACCCTTTCATACCTGCAATATTCCCAGTAAGTGTTTGGGGTTTTGGGACTCAAAAAGTGTGTATGGAGGTCCCAAGGGGGGTCAGTGCACTTGACCTAAAAGAGCGACATTGTCCAATTGAGAATAAGTTATCTAATAAATTATCTAAAATTAATGGAAATTCAAATTGGATAAAAATAAAATAATATATCTGTTTTCTTTAAAGCATTTAATGTACTTACAAACCAAAAATAGTTGGTAGACTTAGCATTGTCCAATATCATCACCACACACATGCACACACGTGCTCACACTCACATAAACACAATCACACAGACATTGAATAATAAAAAATATACCAAGTTTCTGTCTTTAAAATCCATTGGACAGTGGAATATTTTCTTAATAAGATGCAGTCTTTGCTGCTGTCAGAAGTTCAGTTGGGGTGGGGTGGGGGGGGTTGAAGGTAATAAAAATGTCATTTGTGTTCATCTTGGCATGCACTCTTTTGAGACTGGATGTTACTGTTGTTCAGATTTCCCTGAAGATCTTGTTGAATTTTTCTTAGCATAGAAAATGATCTTTCTGCATCTGCATTGCTGCGAGGGAGTGGCAAACATGCTGGGTAGTGTTGCTATTGTCGATGGATGTCGTACAATCCAGAATGACTAATGTCAATATGGTGTTTGTAGTGTGTGCAAAATATAAAATGCTCCCCCTTGCTGCTGCATTTCACAAAACCAAACTCTCTAAACCAGGAGTTCTGAAATTTAGTGTTGCTGGGCTTTGCACATTTTACAGATGGCTCATCTTTTCCTAAATCACAGCTTCATTTTCCTTAAAAAATGAACCACACTTGTGCACTGTTCCAACTACTAAAATAATCTTGTTTTGCGTTTTATATGTGGAGTAAAATGAGACTTAAAAGAAACATTGCTGCTAATAACAAACTTGCCAGTAATCTTTGATAATGATGGCTTAAACATTCTCATTCAAGGCAATGTGTAATAACTTTTGTTCTTCAACACGCATCTCTATGATTGTACCTAACTCAAACGAATTGGGTTGTTCCACTTAGTGTACTTTACCTATGCAAATTAACCTAATGGGCTCTCCCACAGCAGTGTTCGAAGAACTTGACATGACATCATCCTAGCTATTCTCAGCCAATTAAGTAATCTGTGAAATGGTGGTTGCTTATCTCAGACCGCCTTACCTTTTAATTGACTCCATGACAATCAGCTGTATAAACTTCCATGAGGATAGATCTACATGGACTCTAAGCAGGACTGTTATTGTTTATACAGACTACATGCTTCAGACATGTATAAAGGTGGTAAAAAAAATTTTTTTTTCCTTCTTTTTTTTCTAAGATTATTGAAAATCATGTTTTTCGAAACATGACAGTGTTAGGGGCTTTAAGAGTAAAAAATCATGTTTTTTGCATGACGTGTTATGGCCAGGTATGCCCTTTACATATACACTTATACCTAAATTCATGAAACTTGGTGAGGGATTCATCTTGATGAGTACTACACCATCATCACAAAAGTAGGTCACTGTGAGCTGTATTTCATGCTTCACTACTTTTAGTTAAATTTTGTGGTTATATTTCAAGCTCTGTTCATGCTAGAATCATCAAACTAGATGACTATGCATCTCTATCAAAGAATGCCAGTGTGATCTACCAGGGTTTGACAAATTTGATTAAAGTCTGCTTGCCCCAGGTTAAGCTGACTGGAAAATTGAATTTGCTCTTGGGAGATTTGAGCTTGCCCCAAAATACGACAACATAATATCACAATGAAAGTTAAAAAATAAGGTAAAATAAAATATGGAATGTTTTCTTGCAGTCACGTTATATTTATTTTAGAAATAAGAACTTTTGTTTTCTTTTTATTAGGGCTGTAACGATTACCTGGATAACTGAATGATCAGAGAGCACTTACTTTAATCCAATAATCATTTATCATATAGGAAGTATGTATCAGACTCCTGTAATTATTACATAAACAATAGATGATAAACACCACTTTGGGTGCTAGAGTTCTGGTACATTGATAAAGAAATCCAGATGGCTAAACATTAAAGACATGTGCCTTTTATTTACAAACACACCTGTCAAAGAAATCTCACAAGTTATATTAATAACAATTATCACCTAGTGACCTAGAAATTGGCAACATGTATCAAAACAATCTTTGACAAGCCAACTTTTGACTTTTGAGAGTTGGCAAGCTCAGCACATTTTGGATCCTACTCACAAACTGCCTGTAGCTGGGTTAGGAATTGAAAGTTGTCGAATCCTGTATACTTAAAATTATTACGATTAAAATGTAACCGGTAAGTTAAATTATAAATATTTATTCCCTATTTGTCAAAACTTGCTTCAAATAGTAAATATTCATGTTATCATGTCTGCATGAGAAAATGCGAGACTGACTTTGATATTGACTAAAAGATGGAAGTGACAGACTTATAAGAATGGCAGTGTATCTTGTGAAATAATTAGGATCGATAGATGAATGACATTGCAGGCATTTATGTAATAGAAGCATACAATACGTATAAATTCTAAACAAATGTGCTGATATACAGTATGTACTGTGGTGAGATTGCAGAGTTAGAAACTTGCAGAACAAAAAGCATCGTGAACTGAACATGACCTCTCATTCCCAGTTTTTTTACTTGCCTGTGGGCGAGTACCTTGCAAACTTGAGCTTGCTCAAGCCGAATTTGAGCTTGTCCAGGGTGTTGGCAAATGGATTTGTTATGCCTTGCCTACATTTCACATTTTATAGGCTTAGGTTATATGTTTTTGCATTAGCTCATGACCAAATAGATTTTTGCACCCTGTATATATACTGTTATACCTTAGATTCATGAAACTTGGAGAAGGAATGCATCTTGATGAGTTCTACACCCTCATTGTAAAAGTTTTGTTATTTGAGTTCAGCTTTTTGCGTTTAGCTCATAACAAGATAGGTTTTTATCACTCTGCATACATACAGGTATTCCAAGATTCATGAAATTTGGTGTGGGGATTTATCTAGATGAGTACTACACCCTTGTCAAAAAATAGGTCTCTGTGACCCATATTTCATGCTTCATTGACTTGGATTCAGTGTTAAGCACTGTTCATGCCAGAATCATCAAACTAGGTGATTTTATATATCCCTGGTTTCGGTTTAGTTTTTGCATTTAGCTCATGCCTACATAGGTTTATGGCATGCTGTGTGTATACTATACTTTATAAAATCATCAAACTTGGGGATGCATCTTGATGAGCACTTCTCCCTCATTTCAGTAGTAGGTCATTATGGCTCATATTTTATGCTTCACTGACTTGGGTTAAGTTTTATGTTTGATGTTCAGGTCCTGTTCATGCTAGAATTGTGAAATTGATAATGATATGCATCTCTGTTACTACCACAACCTTACAACAAACGAGGCTCATCTTGGCCTGTATTTTATCTTTTACTGGCATTGCTTAAGTTGTTGCATTTAGCTCATGATCTCGTGAGTTTTTGGCATGTTATATGCATTCTGTCCTACCTAGATTTATCAAATTTGGTGAGTGGATGCATCATGATAAGTTGTACATCCTTTCTTGAAAAAAGAGGTCTTTGTGACCTATGTTTTGTTTGTTTATTGGGTGCTGTTTATGTTCCAATAATAAACTTGATAATTGGATGCATCTTTCTTACTACTACACCCTTCAAGCCAAAGAAGGTCACTGTGACCTGCATTTTATGCTTTACAAATATGGGTTAAGTATTTTGTCTATCATCAATGCTAGACCTATATATATATCCTGGCCTACTCAGAAGGCCCCTTTTGACCAAAACGATCGGAGGTTAGAATAAATATGGTTTATTCAGTGGTGAACGTTCCATATTAATGACTATGCATTGTATACTATATATTTATTGCTCTTGTTTGGGGGAGATATGAAGATTTGTTTGCCCAAGGTAAGTCGTGTTCCACAAGGGCAAAGTCCAGGTGAAACATGACTTTACATAGGTGAACAAATTGTTATATCTCCCCCAAACAAGGGCAATACATTTTTTATTATACTGAATCAAACAAGACAGGGAAACATGATTGCATGAGGTATGATTGCATGTGGGAGACGAGATGTTTTGTTCCCTGACACATGACATTCAGTGCACAAATCATTGACACTGTTACTTTCATGAGGCATCATAATGTGATATGTTACCCTCAGCAGGTTAACTGTGTATTGTACATGTGAATGAGTACAGGAATTAGTGGACAGCATACTGCATTCTTTTCATGTAAGACCTCACCTGTCACTCCTAGGTTACTTAAAACCTGTGACTTTCACCCTGTAAGATCTGGCTTCTAGGGGTGGACAATGATAATAGCTCGTCAAACAGATTTTAGGAACAATAATTTTTAAAAAATAATACAAAAACAACATTATTCCGTTTTTTAAACAAATCATTATAGGACCTCTACTTTGATATTATAAAAAATAATGTTCTTTTTTATTGTTTTATGTCTTTTATGTCCTGTAACAATAGGTAGGTAGGTATGTGGGTGGGTAGATAGGTGGTTTCACAAGATGTCAACACATAACTGGCTATATAGTGCCAATTCAAAGTTCAAATTTTACATTTTGAAATGATTAAAAGTTCTGATGTAAAGATTAAAGATTGCAAAAAAATCTTTAGTTAGAAAAGGGGCCAAGATCACTTTAGTTTGAATTTATTTTCTGCATAATAATGTTTAAAATGGCTATTGGAGACTAGTCAAAGTAGGGGTGAGCTATGTAATCATTGATTACACTCTGGTTTCACAATTTGTTCAAACTTTATTTTTAAGGACCAATTGATATAGATGAAACATCAGAGCCTTATGGGTCTAGTGCATCATGGGATGGAGGCCAACATGGTGATATTGAAATGACTCTTGAAGGTATTTCTGACATTTTCTTGTAATGATAAAATCAGGGATTATTGTAAAATTATCAGCAAGGATCCTTGGCTTATCCTTTTTTTATATGCCCACTGTAAGGTTGAGCATGTTATGATGTTATCTGTCCACATGTCCTCATGATAATGATCCATCTGTTCTTTTGTTATTTCCTCTCAATAACTCAAGTTCTCCACCATCTACCAATACCAGACTTTGGAAGTAGCTTGCATTTGTGGCAAGGAAGAAATCTATCAGTTTTTGGGCTCAAGAGGTCAAAGGTTACATGAACTGACAGAAGGCAAATGGTTTCTCACAATAACTTGACTTGTATAGATATCTTTATCAAATTTTGTGGATGACATGCATTTGAAACAAGGAAGACGCCTGTTCATTTTGGGGTCAGAAGGTCAAAGGTCAAGGTCACAGTGACTAAAAGAAGGGAAGATGATTTCCTCACAACTATTAAGTTCTGTACCACATGCGTTGTCTACAGTTTTTAGATGGCTTGCATTTAAGACAAGGAAGACACCTATTGATTGGGGTGTTAAAATGTCAAAAGTCAATATCTGGGAGACTCGAAGAAGGAAAATAATTTTCACAAAATACATCAGGTCCTATGACCAAACTTTGTGAATGGGTTGCATTATACAGAAGTAAAGCTCCTTACAACTTTGGTGTCAGGAGGTTGGAGATCAAGGTCGCTCCCAAAAGTTTTTCTGTGTCAACATTTTCAATTAGATTATCTTTAATATACAGCTCAAGATTTGGATTTTTGTTCACTGATAATCTTTGCCTAGTTCCAAACAACATATCCTTGGTTTTTAGGGTGTTAATAAACATGTTATTCAGTGAACGCCAATATTCAACTTAATATAAATCTTCACCCAATTGTTTGTTTAACATTTTAACATTAGAATCAGACTTGTGCAAAGTAGTATCATAAGCATATAGATCAGTTTTTAAATGTTGTAAATACAGCAGCAAGTCATTTATAAACATTATGGCTAAGACAGGCCCTAAAATACATCCCTGTGGAATTCCTTTGTTGATGGACATTGGCTCTGATTTAAATTGTTACCAATAACAACTTGTTGGCTTCTGTCAGATATATATGATTTGAACTATGAGTGTTAAGTGAGAACATTTGTATTTTTCAAGTTTCCATGCAAATATATTATGGTCAACTAAATCAAAAGCCTTCTTAGAAGGTATATAGTTCCAACCTGCAATTCTCCATTGTCCATTCATCAATGCGTTTTGTTAACACAGATTGACAGGAGTGGTTTCGTCTAAATCCAGATTGGGATGGGTGAATTAAATAGTACTTTGAAAGGTAACCATAGATGTTGGGAAACGTGTCTTTCAAACAGTTTGGATATGGTTGGCAGAATAGATATATTGATCTGTAATTATCTGGATTTGATTTTGAACCCTATTTATAAACAGGCATAACCTTGGTAGCCATCATTTGAGATAGGAAGATTCCCTTAGTAATACTTTGATTAAATATATATGTAAGAGATGGAGCAATCATATCAGCACATTTATTTCAGTTGAATGGAACTTTAATCTGATCTACTCCAGTTGATTTCTTAGAATTTAACTTTTTCAGTTCACTTACTGCATCTACACATGACATAAATGGAATAATAAATTGTACATTTTCAGGGATATTAGACTTAATAAAATCTTGTAACTATGTATTTTTTGCATTAGTATTTGATATACTGGAAATTACATTATTTTGTTACATTAATGAAGTGCTCATTAAATCCGTCAACAATATCATGCATATCATCCATTTTTGTCCCATCAATTATTTGATTTGGGATCTTAATGTTTTTATTTGGAGTAAAATCCTTCAGAATTTTTCACATTTCTTTTGGACTTTCTGCATCTTCAACTGATATTTTATAAAAAATTTTTTTAGCATACTGAATCTGAGCAGTACATCTCTTATGCCTTGACTTTATGAAAATAGTCTCTATTCTGTCTTGCTTCATTGATTTTTGACGTGAGCCATGTGGGTTTCTGAGGGTGTTTCACTCTTTTTGTTTTTATAGGAGCATGTTGATCTAAAACAGTTTGTAATAGTGTACCAGGTTTCAGGTGCTTCAGTGGGGTCTTCTACATTTCCTACACAAAAGAGGTTGGAGTTTGCTAAATCAGATAAAAAGTATCCAACATTGAAATTTTTTAAGCATCTATAGGAAATAACCTTATGCTTTGCATCATATATATCCTTACTATTTACTTTGCGTGTAATACAAATAGGATAATGATCAGTTACTGATAAATAAGGGACCTGTACTTCAATGATATTCTCTCATTGATTACTATAAACATGATCAATTAGTGTACTTGATATTTCATTGACTCTTGTAGGTGAGGTAACAAGTTGAAATAACCCATAAGATTTGATCATCCTAAGCCATCTTACATTCTTACAACCTGAATAGTCTATGTTGAAATCCCTCATCACAGTAACTTCAAGATTATGATCTAGATCTACCCCAAGTTCAGTTTCAAACTTTTCTATCCAAGAGACAGGTGCATCAGGTGGCCAGTAGACATAACATACCAGTATTGGCTTTGAGGAGGTAAGACTGATTTATATCCATACCGTCTCAAGCAGATTGATCTCAAGGTCTTTTCTTCATTCATAGGAAACCTGACTGTCTATATATACAATTACCCCCTGTCTATATATACAATTACCCCCTCCCTTTGTATCAATAGTTTCTGTCTTTTCTTTCAATTTCATATCCCTCTATGCTCATCTTTTGCTAGTGATACATCATCTATGCATGGGGCCTCGGGATATACTATTACTATTACTATCTCTATACTTTGCACAGCATCTTCTTGTATGTTACAAGAGTCATTAGATTTACTAGGTCTTTTTAGCCTGTGTACATAACCATGTTCACCGAGTGTGTATTAATTAGCACAGGGATGACAATGACATGGATAGTCATTACAGGTAGAACACACTTGGTCTGCAGAACAGAAAAAGGATTTCAAACACATAAGATGCAGAAATATAGCTAGTAATAGAAATGTCTGAGGCAATTTCTTCCTTGCCAGGCCATCAGTTTATGTGCATTAAGCACAGCTTTTCCTTATGTGCACTGCTGACGTAAGAACTAGTTCATTAAAACCTTAAAAATGCACTGTTAAGGGCAAGTTATTATGCATGCACAACTTGACCTTGTGACCTTGCCTTGTATTCTGCTTTATTTTTCATATTTGCCCACCTTGCACCAAAACATCAGTGCCATGTACATCTTGCTGTACTGTCATTACAGACTCCTAGCATTCCTTCTTTTTTTCATAATCATTGTCTCAAATGGATGAAGTCTTAAGACAGTTTAACATTTCTAAGTAATATAAATACCTCCTGCTTTTCTCTGTTTGTATATCTTTTTCACAAATGAATTTTTCGATACAGTATGATATTTTATATATGTTTATGTGCTTACTGATGGTTGTGCATATGTTATAGGCTTGAAACTTGGTTTGATTTGCAGAATAACTGAGTTTTTTAGTGTTGAGCCAAATTTTTATCACATTCTGCTGTATAGTAATATACTGTATATATGGTACACAACAGAAGGGCTCAAGGTAGATTAGTTCCTGTAACTGAGTTACCTTCTCTAAAAAAAGTTATCAGCAACTCATGTGAGACTGCCTCAGAGTTGGCATAATTTTAACTAAAAGCATATGCAGTGCATGAATTTCCCATTTTTATGTACAGTTTACATCACAAAAATGTACACATCAAATAAGTCAAAACCTACCCGATCATGTTAGAATCAGTATTTAGTCAGAAATGGGATTTGGATAATGAACTTATGCATTAAGTCTTCAGGGGCACAGCAGTAGAATGTGTACCATATTTCTCCAATGATAAGACCAAATAGCCAGCCTGATAAATTTGTCCAAATATAAAGAGAATATTATCAGATATAGATCTCCTTCTAAGTATATATTTGATAAATCTTTGTCAAAATGGGAAGTTGGCTTATCATTGGATAAATACCATGAACATATACAATTATTTTCTCTTTGTTATAAAATGTATGACTTGTTAGAAAGGAATGCTTGTTTTAATAAACATGTAAGTTGATTAATTTAAAAGACAGATGTTCATGATTATAGTAAGTTACAGTTTTCAGTTTAAAAAAAATTGGATATGAAATTAATGTTATTTGTTGACTTTATATATATATATATATATATATATATATATATATATATATATATTCTTTTTTTAACTGATTAAATAGATAGTGGTAGTCCAGACAATCCTAGAGGTAACCTTGCTGTTCCATTGCCTAGCAGCCTTCAAGACACAGTGGATACTTCTCATAAAATCCACAGAAAACGGAAAATTAACAGTGGTGGATCAGAAGTAAGACCTCATGTACTGGTTTCACCTTTTAAAGACACCCAGTCACAGTCTAATAACCACAGCGACAGTCTGATGGAGTCAAAGGTCACTACAAGCCCAAAAGTCAAGGTCACAGAGGAAATGGTACAAAATATGAACATTCTTGGTGAGAAGAAAAGTTTTGATCAAGACAAAGATGTGATTGGGAACCTGTGTGGTGACCAGGCAGGGTCTTTTGAGCCTAATGTGTCAGGTAATTCAAGTAATTTTTTTCATATGGTCCACTAATAGTCAGAAATATTCTTTAGGTATAATAACCTGAATTAAGTTTAAAGGAAACCAACAAAGAAATAACTTTGTCTACTACTGCTTAAAACAATTTTTGCATCATTAAATTTTCAGAAAATCCATAAATTCAGCATATTTTAAATTTTTTGTCATCATATAACTTTAAATTTGCTGTATGTAGTTACTGAACATCTAATCGGCTAAAACACGGTATTGGTGCTGAGAGTAGTCTCACTCACTTAAAAAATTGAAATGTTTGATAGAACATTTCAATGAAGCTCATTATATACCCTAGGGTGTCCCCTAGTCAGATCAAGTTAGATTTAGCTTGAACATGCATGCGATTTTGTTTAACCATTATTTCAATTCATTGGTATAACAACAGTTACAGACACTACACTTGGTGTATAACATGCAAGAAAAACAGCATGAAAACTTTAAAACTTTATTTTTTTTCACAGTAACATCAGTAACAGGATATCAACATTTAAAGTAAACAACATAACTGGAAGTGGTAAACAACTTAATAACAAAATCAAAACATCTATGACAAAGGTATCACTAAGAAAAAAAACCTAACCATGAAACTTTTGCATAACAAACATAAAAGACATAGAATAATCTTATTTAGGCATTTATCTAACACCAAGAAGAATATTTAAACAAACAAAATCATTAATACTGGCCAAAAGTATTGCAAACTTCCATAAGAGTCAGAAGTACATTGTCCATAAAATTGGTTACAGACACTACAAAACTATAGCATTTCAATACAGCTGCAGAACCATACATATCTCCATAAAATTCATTTCAAAAATAATTCAACATGAACACATTGACTAGAATTATTCATTAAATGAATGTTGATTAGTTAATAAAATGATAAAACCACATTGTAACAGGTATATGTCCAATACTTGTGTTAAAATTATGAACTGGTAAATAGCACTTGAAAGTTTAATACTAAATAGTGTTTGTAAGAGTAAAATATTGAAGTATAATGAATGTTCAATAAATCATAGTCACTAAAGTATTGTTCAACCCAAGGTGCTGACTCAAACACAGACCCATATGTGATTGATCTTAAGGTTACAGACACTACACATTAAACCTTGACTTTATATTGTCATTTCAAATAGAAGTGCTTATGATTTTTTTCCAGATTTGACTTGAGCTTAGACAATTCAGCTGCATTAAACTTGAAATGACCCCTTTCATTGACTATTTGTGGAGCTTTTACCCTGTACAAGATAGCATCTAGAGCCTCTTGTGAATAATCATCTTTTTCAGGCCAAACATACATGTTGCCAGACTTTCTCATGTATTTAAGTCTAACTTCGTTATGAAGAATGTCTATTACTTCTGCTAAGTATACATCTAGAGGTCCCTTCTTTGGCTTAAGTCCTACAGCAACAAATTCTCCAGGGTGGTATTTCTCTATTGGTTTCTCTGTGTTGGTTGGTGCTTTTTTGTCAACTTTGATCTTCTTTGTCACAATGTTTTGTCTTTCTGTTGACTTCCGTTTCTTATTAGGCTTTTCGCTTGTTGCTGAGTTATGATCTTTCTGGTTACTTCCTTGTTTTCTTTTCTTGTCATTATTTTCTATTGTTGATGGATTTTTGTCTTTAAGTTGTTTTCCTTTCTGACTTAAATTATCTTTATTGAGTACTAACTTTCTCATTTCCCAGGCATTAACATTTTCGCTGAAGTTGCATCTCCCGTCAACCTTCATGCATTTCTCACAATAACAGCTCAGATTTCTTATGCTCAGTTCATAATCATTGCTTCCTGACTTTACAGCATGTAATTTTCTTGTACCTTGCAGTGTTTGCACATCAGTTTCTTCTCTATTTCTCTCAACATCTTTAACAAGGATGAACTCCCTTCTCGAAACTGTTTTAGCTTCATTATCTGTATTTTCCATTTTCAGTTTCTCTGTACAGAAATGATATACATCTTCTGCACAACCTATCACCTTTCTATTGCTGATTACAGCTCTGTAGCAAGCATTCTTGACTGTCGCACCGAGACCATCGCAAACACTCTTTCCATGTGATGTTTCGAAATAATTTCGTGTTACAGATGGCTTTTTCCTCAGACTTATGTCAGCAAAGGCTTTCTTCCCCTTATACTGGGCAGCACAGCCATCTGTCCACTCATGGATCTCCTCTACTTTCACACCTTTCTTCTTCAGAATTTCTATAGCTTTGTTCTCAAAAGTGATAGCTAAGTCTGCATCATGTTTGGTTTCTTCACTGATGCCAATAATGGCATGCTTTATCTTGAATTCTTTTTCTCCCTGTTTTTCTGTATAGTAACACATGATTGGATGTATTGTAACTTGGTTCCTGTCGAAGAATCCAGATTGTACTTCACTTTGAAAAACACACCCATAGTTCTCACTAAAGTCCATGACCATAGCAATAGAACCCTCACCAATTCTATCAACACAAATTCCCATCTGTTGCTGTTGCCATTTGGCCCTGAAAACGTGCTCTGGATACTCTTGCATGTCAGTTTCTAAGCATGTAATTAATGTTTTTATGTCTGTTTCTTTAGGCACACAGGAGACGCAACGCTTTACTTTATCATCTTTTGCTATTTCTATACTTTCCCATTGATGCCATGATATCTGCCTGTCACTATACTTTTCAACAAATAGTTTAAGGTAACTCTGCAAACATTTCACACCGCATTGTTTGCATTCTCTTCTTAAACATTTAATAGCTGGATTGGTGTCGTATTTACAAAAAGTAGCATCACTTAAGCTTTTCTTATCTACTGAAATTTCATCCAAATCTCCATTTTCTTTCACTGCTTTTTTTACATTTGTTAGTGCCTCACTTTTTAGGGCCACGTTACAGCACTTTTGGCATAAGCATGATCTTCTGCTTGTTTCAGACACCTTTTTAACATTCACTGGTTTCAATTTAGAAAATGAAGTTAATCCTATTTTGTGACTATGGTTCCTTAACTTGTAGTCTTTGTAGGCTTCTTTTAATGTCATAGTCATCACATGTTTTTGAAGTATTTCTTTTTGACCACCTTTTCTTACTTTCACAGTTTCACGTTTATTAGGCACTTCCCTACTGATTTCTGGACTTAGGAAAAAATCTTTCACAGATTTCTTTAATGGAGAGTTAAGTGCATCCCTTCTTCTTTTTCTTTGTTTCGTCTCCCACCATGTAGAACTAGGTTTTTGCCCTTTCACTGATACTTTGAAATACTTTTTTAGTCTGTGTCTTTTATATTTCTTCAGTAATGCGTCACAAATGATGTTGTATGCATGTTTCTTTGCACCCCCTTTCCTTGTTTTCACTTCTGAAATGCTCTCTGACACAGATTGTATAACAGTATCTGTCAATTCAAGTTTTTTTCTGCAATCCGGTGTCATTATCATTATATTCCTATTTAGAAACTTTGATGTTGATGGAGATTCAATTAATTTACTTATGATGACTGCTTTTCTCTTTGGGGTATTTGGTAATACTTCCTTTACCTTTTTTAATTGTCTGTACAGAGTTGCTTTAGGTAACACTTTATTCATTGGTGAATCTCTGGCTGACCCAGTATTTCCTATTTCACAATCAGTCTGAATACACTCTTGCTGTATACTTTCATTCAGTTTGATACGCATTCTCCATGCTTGGGTTCTTTTCACAGCTTCTTTCTTCTTTCTACTTAATTCAGCAGTTTTCGGACTTCTTAAATCAACACTCTTATTAACCGATATTGCCAGGGCTGCTTTTTCTTTCTTTTTCTGGCGATACCTTTTCATTTCTTCACGTTTTTTCCTTCTTAATTCTTGTTGAAGATTTGAATCGGAAAGTGATTGCTGTTGTTTTTAGTAGTCTTGCATCTTTTCTTCTTTCTCTATCAACCCTTTTTAGCTCCTCATGTTTCGCCTTATTTTCCCTCTGTTTTTTTCTCCAGGCTTGTACCTTTAGCCTCGTCTTCTCCCTTCTAGCTTTAATCTTCTGTTCATCTTCTTCTGGCTTATCTTTGCTTCCTAAAAGCAAACAACTTCATTCTCATTTTTGTTCCTCTATGTATATGGATGAAATTTAGACTTTACAAAACATACTTGTAATGAGTACGCAATATGCTTTCATACATAAGCAAACTGGAATAACCTGTAGATTCTTAAAGAAAAGTATCTGATTGAAAAAGAAATAGCATAAAACCTGATGATTATTCAATGTTCTAGCATTTACAATGATTGCACACTTTCCTTAATAATGTAAACAACAGTCGGGTCAATTCACATGTCTAGTAGTGTCTGTAACCATTTGACAATATCAGCAATGTATCTAATACTAAGTCTGAGCTCATTGAATTCTCATAATATTTCTGTTTGAATTTACTAGTCTAATGATATGGAATGCAAAAATACTCAGTTTCAATTGCATATTGTAAGAAATCACTGAAAATGTTGCCTGTTATCAGAAATCTAGATGAAAGAAACTATAAATATACCAAAATATTACAAATTGCAGACAGACAATATGTCAAAATTTAGCCTTACACATCAATACTGTAATAGGAAACATAATTTGGCTTCATTTTTTTAAAAAAAAACAGGGATAAAGTCATAGACAGTATAAAAAGGGGATATTGGTTACAGACACTACAATTTAAGAGTGTGGTTTACCATTCAATACAAACTTACCAGAGTTGTTCCCAGAGGTTTGCTTTTGTCGTCTTCCCATGTCTTAGGGATGTACCATGGTAAAGAACAGAAAAAGTAATTAGGCAGCTTCTTCTAGGATAAGAAATTCAGGTTACATTGTCTTGTAGTAAATTACTCAAACAGACAGTGCTGCAAGAATGATGCAATATTCAATCAAGAGAGTTATTGCATCACTTTTTTGCTCTTGGCTGCAGAGGTAAATAGATGATGCAACATTACATCACATAAGATGGAACTTTCTATTGAGAAAAACAATGTTTTAATGACAAGTAGAACAATACTTTTATCTTTCATTTTTATACCTGTTTGTGTAGTGTCTGTAACTTTTTTTATTGAGTTGCTGTTTTTTAATGGTACAATACAGCACCACCAATTTTGGCCAACTTAGACATCACATGGATACACATGAGCCTTTGTAGGATTTATACTTTTCCATAATGAAACAACAAAATTATTGCCATATAAACTTGTAAAGGTTACAGACACTACAAAATTTAGAACTGGAAAGTTTGACAAAGAACAAGCTCTCAATCGAATATCTTGGCTAGCCATGTGATTTAAATGGTTTTACTACTTATTATAATATAAAGTCGAGTTCTAGATGTCAATAAAAGTTATAATGAATGTTATTTTGTACAAAATGTTGGCATATAACAACAGATTAGTGTTTGAATTTCAGTGTTGAAACAAAACTTCTACTGACGGTATTTTGCTTATAAAATCCATAATATTTTACCGATTTCTTTAATTCAAGAAGCAATATTTGCAGGATAGAATTCCGCATAAAACCAGACCAATAAATGCATAATTTCAGTATGATATTTAGAGAATCCTCTATTTTATATTCAAGCTTTTTTCGAGTGAGACTACATAACGCTCAAAAATGGCCATTTTTAGAGCTTGTTTCCATGCATATCTCAACAATGGGTTACACTAACCTCTTGAAATTTTCAGGAAAGTAAGAGAGGTATATGCCAGGCTTACCAATCTTTAAAATTGGTTCATATCTTGTTTAATTTTTCTATTTCATGCATATAACATGAAAATTCCTTTATCAGCACCAATACCGTGTTTTAGCCGAATGCTTGCAAAATTCTTTGTCATTTATGGTGAATTCTTTTCTTCAACAAATAGCTGAGGATGACACCATGGACTCTCACCATTCAGAATCGGAGAATGATGGGGCCTTAGACAGTGAGTCATCTGATGGTAAAATAACCTTGAAATTCTTTTCTTTCCTTTTTCATTATATTCTTTTTTTTTCTTTATTATTAAATTCATTTTTTTTTACCTATCACTCCCCCCCCCTCCCCCGCCCCCCATGGATTTTAAAGAAAACATAGGGTTTATGTAATGAATGGCCACCCTTCTGTGTGTTCATGCATGCATGCAGTATGGTATATACTGTATATGAGTGTAATTGTTTGGTGCCATATAGTTTATTTCTTAGAAACTTCAAACCTTGGAATATAATTGTGGAGGTTTGTAAATGTTTATTCATATTGCTTTAAATAAAAATAAGATAACCTGAAAAAACTTGAGACAAATCTAGTCTATATATTTTTCAGTGATCAAAGCCGAAAGTGACTTTATATTCTCTGTATTGTAGTCTTGGAGGTTGGACCTCATTAGTTTGTCTCATAATCTAAGATATGCTAACACTGGAACAATTAATGCCTTGCTGTGGGTGGTAATCCCTTCAAATTGGCTGTAGATAAGGGGATAAGGAGGTGTCATGTAGACAGATTTTGTATGAAATATATAATTATTGCTTTACATTGTTTTCATATTTTCTTCAATATATAACATGCATAAGCATTCTAAAATGCAAAAGTCTTTTCTTATAAAAAAAAAACTATGTTCTCTAAGAGTTACAAGTCTCCTACAATTCACACCTGAAAATATCAACTGAATAAAATAATAATAATAATAATAATAATAATAATAATAATAATAGGAGAGTGAAAAGAATTAGTGCCTATAGTTTATAGAAAATGTTCTTGTATACAAATGGCTTCTTAATGAAGACAGTTTCACCAACAATTTTATTGCATGGCTTTTGACATGAGATTAAATTCAGTATTCATACTTTACAGAGGAGACATCAATGCTGCGGCTCAGAAAATATCAGTTCGAACTTGCAGAGATTGCTCTTCATGGAGAAAACACCATTATTTGTGCGGAGACAGGATCAGGGAAGACATGGGTGGCTCTGTATATTGTCAAGAATCATTTGGAGTCTGCCAGTCCAGGAAGTAAGAAGTATAGTACAGCTTCAAGTTCTCTTTTTCTTTACTTATATGATCAAGTTCAAAGATAAGCCAATCCCACCACTTTTATAAACTCTTGACAAACAGGGGAGGTCTCTGAAAATAAGTTTCTGCCACTAATTGGGGTCCGTTTTTGAGTTTGTCTGAAAAGTTTGCTCTAGCTATAAATAACATGGTATTTTAGAAATTATAAATTTTTCTGTTTTTATTCCATCTAAAATAAATGTCAACTCTAGAGGGATTGATACACAACAACAAATCCGAGTGTGTTTTAGAACAAACCATCAAGGTTGATAATCTAGGTGACCGCTGTTGGTACTAAGTAGCAGAAAGTAACCGGACATTCTAAGCCTTTATTACATACCCATTTAATCTTACATGCTTGATCCGGTGTTTGATACAGCTGTTCAATCCGTATTTCCATATCACACACCCAGATTAAAACTACTTAGGTGTCTTCTTTGACCTCCGTGTGTAGATATTTTTAGATGCAGTGAATCAAACTTGTATAAATCCCAGTTTGTTTTGAATTTCATTCATGCAGTAAAGCTAAAAATATTTAGAAAGCATAAAAAAGTAGGGTATATAATAAATACAAATCCGCATTCATGTTTTGTTCTGAGTCAGGGGATTAACTCGTTTGATATGGCTTATGAATACGTCTCGGCCTGGTGGCCTCGACGTAACCCTATGCCATATCAAACTCGTTCTTTCCACCAACTCAGAACAAACATGTATGCAGTTTTGTATATATACCTGAAAGCTGATAAAGTCTACTGCATTGAAGGTAAACAGTGTAAAAGGTGAAAGTGTCAGTGTTTTTAAAGCTTTAATTGAGAAAAGTTCAGCACAACAATTACATCCCTTGTGCTTTTTTTTGCATATCTTCAAATTTTTTCTTGATATTTATACAGCTGTCATAAGGTGGAGTGAATAATGTTATGATGTTGTCTGTCCATTTATTTGTTGCCTATTTTATTTCTGCACCATAACTTGAGTTCTCCAAAATCTGCCATTACCAAACTCTGTAATTAGCTTGCACTTGGGGCAAGTAAGAAACCTATATATTTTGGCTCAGCAGGTCAAAGGTCAAGGTCATATGGACTGAAAGAAGGAAAACGGTTTCCATGCAGCAACTTGATTTTTATACCAGATACCATGACCAATTGACCAACTTTGTAAATGGCTTGCATTGGAGATAAGAAAGATACCTATTGATTTTGGGGTCAAAAGGTCAAGATCACTGACATTAAGAAGAAAAATGGTTTGGGCACAATTTTGAGGTCGAAAAGTTAAAGAACAAGGTCACAGTGACTTTAAGAACAAAATGGTTTCCACTCAGTAGCTTCAGTTCTTTATCACCTATGTTAACCAAACTTTTGTGGTTTCCTTGCATTTGAGACAAGGAAGACACCTATTCATTTTGGGGTCAGAAGGTCATGCTCACAGTGACTGAAAAACTAAAAAGTGCTTTTATAAAGCTATTGAAGCTCTGAACCACATGCCTTGCATTTGACAAGGAAGACACCTATTTGATTTTTTAGTAAAAAGTTAAAAGGTCAGATTGACTTAAAGAATGAAAATAGTTTACACAAAATGGCTCAAGTCCTATACCACAAACCATGACTAAGCATTGTGGTTGGCTTGCATTAAGACATCAAGGGCACCTATTAATCTTGGATCTTGGGGTCAGTAGCTCAAAGGTCAAGGTCACTGAGACAGAAAAAAGAAAAATGGTTTTCTCAAAATAACAAGTTCTGTGTCTTTTACCTTGATCAAATCTTGTGGGTGGCTTACATTTAAGACAAATAAGACACCTAATTATTTTGGTTTCAAAATGTCATATATCCACCCAATGAAAGGGTTTTAGATAAACAAAACATAATAATACTATTTACCACATGGTGGGCATATAATTTACCCGTTACAGTACTCTTGTTAAAACTTAAATAAAAAAACGATAAATGGAGGGACTTTTGTTGAATAAATCTTGTTTAATCAGGAGGGGTGTCTTGCTGTTTTATTCAGCTTCCACGGTGAAAATCTTGTCTTTAAATTTTAGATCACCTGACTGTAAGTGAGCATATGGTATCACCCTGTGTCTAGTGCATTGTCCATATTCCATCATCTGTTGATCAACATGTGTTTGTTACCACTCATGAGGCAATGTTTTAAGCTCACATGGCCATAAGGTCTTGTCAGTTTATGGTATTGTCATGTGTCCATTGTCTGTCCATCAACATTTGCTTGATTGGAGGTCTACACATAATAATGAGTTGATCTTGAATCTGATTGGCTGAGTTTGTTGCCAATCTTGAGTCCATATTTTTGATCTGATTTTGTTCAAGTTTTGAATATGTGCTTATATCATCAAGATCTTGTATGAGCTCGATAATGGGCAAGATACATGCATCATAATGAGGTGATCTTTTATCTGATAGGCTGAGCTTGTTACCATTCAGGAAGCTCTATCTCTGATCTAATTTTGATCAAAATAGGAATATGTACTTATATCATCAAGATCTTGGAAGAATTTGATAAATGAGTGAGATCCACATATATTAATGAGGTGATCTTGCACAGGGAGTGAAATTCATGCTTGAAAGCTAGCATTTTGCTAATTACCATTCTGATATTGCTAGCTGAAAAAAAATGAACTTGAAGTTTCTTGCTAGTGATATTATTTGTATTCAAATTTAAATTTTATTGAAATATGCTAGTGGACATTGAAAATAGCCAGAATTTTGCTAGTCGAAAATATTACAACTATCAAATGCTGCTAGGACTGAAACAAGTTTTGAGTCCTGTCTTGCATTTGATTGGCTGAGCTTGTTGCTACTCGGAGTCCAAATTTCTGATCCATTTATGCTCAGACTTGGAATATATGTCTTGAAGTGCTTGGATGAGTTCAATAATGAGTAATGATCCAAGCATATTAATGTGGTTATCCTGCATATGATTGGCTAAGCTTGTTACCATTCAGGAAGCCATATTTCTGATCCAATTTTGATTAAAATTAAAATATGTTCTCATGTCTTGAAGATCTGGAGCAAGTCCAATAACGAGCAATATCCAAGCATATTAATGAGGTGATCTTGCATAAGATTGGCTGAACTTGTTACCACTCTGGAGCCTCAATTTCTGATCTGATTTTGATCAAACTTTGAGTATATGCTTATGTTGTCAATATCTCATATGAGTTCAACAATGAGAGAAATATATAATAATGAGGTGAACTTGCATCTGATTGGATGAGCATATGACCAATCTGGAGGTTTTATTTCTGATGTGATGTTGATCAAACTTGGATTATGTGCTTATATCATTGAGATCTTGGATACATTTGACAATGATCAAGATCCACACATACTAATGAGGTGATCTTGCATCTGATTGACTAAGCTTGTTACCACTCTGAAGTCCATATTTCTAATAATGAGTGAGATACATGCATATTAATGAGGTGATCTTGCATCAGATTGGCTGAATTTGGTATCTCCCTCAAAGTACACCAATCAATCTGATCTTGACCATCATATTGCACAGTTACTAACACCTTTTATTTTACTTGATGACCTTAACAGCCACCATGCACTAGGGAGCTGTAAAGATATTTATGAGAGTGAGAAGAAAATACTTTTTGTTTCAAAACACAATTTTTGCCATTTTAATGATAAGTCATATACCTACATGCCACAGTATCCTACTTGACGATCTGCAATCCATCTTTTTTACTTGACATCTTTTGGGTAGTTGGTTGATGACCTATGTGGATGTGACTGTATATTTAAGAAGTAATATTCACAAACCTCAAGGCTTCTGGCAGAGATGGAAATTGAACAAGGCAGATTGGGAATCATTTCAGTCCCTCTGTGAATCAAATTTGATAGCTGATCATTTTAACAGTGTAGTGGATCCAATACTCCTCTTTACAAAGATGTTTCATAATATTGCTGTGGGATACAATACCAGAAACTGCAGTGATTCCTAAACATGCCAGCAAACCATGGTTTGATGATGCATGCAAAGATGCCATCTCCTACACAGTTCACAAAACCTGAATATAAATATTTTCTCTCCTTCCTGTTTCAATCATTAGTTTATGGTTTGAACACCTTAGTTGCATTAATTGTCTCAAAAATTAAAAGGTATATTGCATGAGAGATATTTCTCACATTGTAGTAGTGATTTATATCGACTACAGTAGTAACATTTTGAAGAATTAGTAATATGCTTCAACCAAATTTGAAATGCTTTGCCTCTGACCCTCTGATTGAACTCCGAAATAAATACTATGTCATCACCAGCATCTTGGGCTATCCATACATTTTGAAAGCCATATTAAAAGAACATCTTTAATCTTTATAACTCATGTGACTCTACCAACTTGGTCTAACTTTTTCAACGTAATATAGCACTGATATGGATATCTATCTGCTGATAATCTCATAATTTTAATCCAGTATTTTATACATCTTACCATATATGAGGTAAAGAGAGAGAATCTGGCGCATTCTTCTAAAGCCATCCAGTTATTTGTAGTATTTAAAACTGTGAGATATCTTCTTACAAAAAATCAAATTGCACTTCCTCTATATCTTTTGAGTATTCAAATTCCCATATTTCAGCACCATAATATAATACTAGTTTAATCATTGAGTCAGGTATTTTGAACATATCTCTTACATGAAATTGCCTGAATTTAAACAAAAAAAATATACATGGCACATGTTTTGGCTTGTGCAGCTAACATTTGTTTAACATTAGACCATTTCAACTTTGGTGTAAAAAATAATCCCATATATTTATAGTAAGGCACTACATGTATTCGTTCTTTAAAATATCATGTTTCCATTCTCTTCACATACCCACCATTTCTAAATACTACTGTTTTTGTCTTGTTGATGTTTACTTCCATGCCAGTTCTTTCACAAAAGCTTCCTATAATATAAATTTGTTGTTGCAGTAATCTAACTGAATCAGAGCAGTTTGCCATAACGTCTGCGTACAATAAAGCAAAGAGTTCTTCAATGCCTGAAATGATAAATATACCTCTACTACATTTATTTCTTAACTCTGAGATCATGTCATTTATAAATATACTAAATATAATTGGGCTTAGCACAACCTTGTCTTGTCCCAAGAGTCAGTTAAAATAATCTGTCAACCTGTAAGAGTTCTAACACAACTCTCCAAGGATGCATACATATTTGTTAAAAAATGTGTCATTATACCATGGAGATCCTTATGGATAAATGAAACCCACAACAGTTTTTCATGATCAACTTTATCGAATGCCTTCTTGAAATCAACAAAAAGGCAGTAAAATCTTCCCTTACTTTTGGATAAGTATTTTTGCACAGAGGATTGTAAATTAAACATGTTATAAATAGTGCTATATTTCTTTCTAAAACTAGACTGAGCCTCATCGATGAGAATATTTTCTTCTTCCCAAGAGCAAATTATTTTGCTTAGAACATTTGTGAAAACCTTGCATATTAATTAGAGATATACCTCGATAATTATTGGGGTTATCTCTACTCTGGCTCTTACATACTGGACAAATAATACTTTTAGCCCACTCACTGGGAATGTTACCAGAATCAAGTATTGTATTAATATACTGGACAAATAATACTTTTAGCCCATTCATTGGGTATGTTACCAGAATCAAGTATTGTATTAAAAAGACAAATAATACTTTTAGCCCACTCACTGGGAATGTTACCAGAATCAAGTATTGTATTAAAAAGACAAATAATACTTTTAGCCCATTCATTGGGATTGTTACCAGAATCAAGTATTGTATTAATATACTGGACAAATAATACTTTTAGCCCATTCATTGGGAATGTTACCAGAATCAAGTATTGTATTAAAAAGTCAAATAATACTTTTAGCCCATTCTTTGGGATTGTTACCAGAATCAAGTATTGTATTAATATACTTGACAAATAATACTTTTAGCCCATTCATTGGGAATGTTACCAGAATCAAGTATTGTATTAATATACTGGACAAATAATACTTTTAGCTTTTCATTGGGAATGTTACCAGAATCAAGTATTGTATTAATATACTTTACAAATAATACTTATTGCCCATTCATTGGGTATGTTACCAGAATCAAGTATTGTATTAAAAAGACAAATAATACTTTTAGCCCATTCATTGGGAATGTTACCAGAATCAAGTATTGTATTAATATACAGGACAAATAATACTTTTAGCCCATTCATTGGGTATGTTACCAGAATCAAGTATTGTATTAAAAAGACAAATAATACTTTTAGCCCACTCATTGGGAATGTTACCAGAATCAAGTATTGTATTAATATACTGGACAAATAATACTTATTGCCCATTCATTGGGTATGTTACCAGAATCAAGTATTGTATTAAAAAGACAAATAATACTTTTAGCCCATTCATTGGGAATGTTACCAGAATCAAGTATTGTATTAATATACTGGACAAATAATACTTTTAGCCCATTCATTGGGTATGTTACCAGAATCAAGTATTGTATTAAAAAGACAAATAATACTTTTAGCCCACTCATTGGGAATGTTACCAGAATCAAGAATCAAGTATTGTATTAATATACTGGACAAATAATACTTTTAGCCCATTCATTGGGAATGTTACCAGAATCAAGTATTGTATTTATATACTGGACAAATAATACTTTTAGCCCATTCATTGGGAATGTTACCAGAATCAAGTATTGTATTAAAAAGTCAAATAATACTTTTAGCCCATTCATGGGAATGTTACCAGAATCAAGAATCAAGTATTGTATTTATATACTGGACAAATAATACTTTTAGCCCATTCATTGGGATTGTTACCAGAATCAACTATTGTATTAAAAAGGCAAATAATACTTTTAGCCCATTCATTGGGAATGTTACCAGAATCAAGTATTGTATTAAAAAGAGAATTTAGGAATAGTAAAACACTTCTACTACATTAACTGATAACAGATAATTGGAATGATATCAAGTCCAGTTTTGTTTTCATGGACTTTAAACTAGTTACGATCTCTATTATTCATTTGGTTTTCATCTTGTAGGTCTTTTTAAAATAATCATACCAAACTGTTTTTGAGATAATTCCCATGTTCTTTTTAAGGGTAGTTCCTTTAAAATATTTCCAAAATAAATATGTGTTTGTTTTGTAACTTGTTACTTTCTCCCTTTGGCCTTCCTGATAGTAGTTTTCTTTAACTTAACAGTGATCTAAAACTTTTCTTGTACTCCCTGATGATAAGTACTATAAGAAGCCACATCATCCAAATGATGATAAGTACTAGAATTGGTAATTCAGAATTAGTGTAATCATATATATTATTCATGTTTTGCTTTTTCGCATTCTCTGTCCCACCATGGTGGCTGCATTTGTGGATAAGATTGAAATTTATTTTCTTCATAGTGGGAAAGTGCATCTTAAAACAAAGAAGTAAATATTTTCAAAAAATAATCAATATTTGTATTTAGCAGATTAATTATATTGTAATCATCTCCTGCAAGTTTTCATTAAATATTTGTGTAAAAGATTCCCTATGTTCATTTAAAAATGAAAATAGTTCCAATTGCACACATTATCTATCTCAGCTTGATATATTTTTGTACCCAATTTGTATCAGTTATTGCACCTTCAAAGAGCAGTACAGTGGAAAATGTGAGGATTCACCTTGCTCCTCAATGCCAAAGCTTGTCACAAAATCAAATACTTTTGTAGAACATATACTGTAATCCAGTATGCTTTTCCTATTATGCATTATGCATATAAAATTGCCAGAAACATCATCATACAATCTGCTATTCATTCTATGCATGTCATATACATGTACTCTACACGTATCTATCAGAGATATTCCAAATGCATTATACCTGTCATCTCTATTGCACCTTGGTAATGAAAAAGCATAATTTCCATAATCAATATAATTTCCAAATACAAAATGCAGAGTATCATCTGGTATCAAATAATATAATAACATCCCATGCCAGTAGCAAATATACATCTGGATAACATTAGCTTGTATCAAATCAATCTTTCTACATAAAAGGGTAGTTCCATTTGCTTCTGGATCACTATATATTGGTGATCCTTTAGGTCACACACACACACACACACATATATATATATATATATATATATATATATATATATATATATATATATATATATATATATATATATATATATATATACTTTGTTCAAAGGTAACTGGGAAGTGTCATACTATGCAATCTTTGATATATTCAAAACTTCTTTTTACAACCCTGTTTTGTACATGTATTTTTCTAACAAAGAGTCACTCCTCCAGAGTTTCTTCCTTTTCCTAATTTTCTTCTAACTGAACTAAAGTTAACATAACCTAATAGTAAATCAAGATCACTTTCCTGTCCCCCCCCCCCCACATATTTCACAAAAATGTAAAATAACAAATTTGGTACAAAAGGTTACAAATTTAATATCGATATATTTAGACAGTCCTTCAATATTCCAGCTTAAAAGTTTCAGATCAGATGCTTTACTGGATTTTAAACAGTTTTGTTCTGTTGAGCCTTGGTCATGATCAAGGCTTGTATACTTTGTGTGAACAAAGAATTGCCCTCATTATAATCACCTAAGTTTTTCTTCCTATTATTTGTGGCTTTTCCCCTGCCATGGCCTGTGCAAATGTACACAGTTGTGAGCCCTGCTTGCGTATACGTTGGCTTCCAATTAGGGTCACTTCATTAGCACTTCAATCATACACATACGTGCCATTTCCCAGAATAAGCTTATTATATCATATTGCTTCGAATTCCCACTCACGTTTGTGTTCAGTCATGTAGTCATAGAAAGCTTTTCGATCATCTCGGACATTCTTGGTGAGATCCTCTGTTATACGATGTCCACTATTTCAGTGTGCTCACTCAATCTGTATCTCATTTGCATCCTGAATATTAAGAGTGTCCTGAAGAAAAACTCTCACCTTGTGCTCTGACATTTGCCAGGTCTCTCTGCTACTGCCCTGAAGTCCATGAATTGACTAATTTTCACGTCTAACTTGAGCTTCAATCTTATCAAGCTTACTCAAGATTTATTACTTTTTTTTCAAGCTTTTGTTTTTTATCTCACAATATCATGTTTTCTTCACATAATTCGCTATTAATTCTGTGTACATGAGAGCTATGATCAGAATAATTTCTGTTTAAGGCACTTTCCAATTTCCGTTCTAGGTTCATCTGTTCATTGGGAAGTAGATCTAGTAAGACAGAAAACCCTTGAATCAGTAACCAATAATCTGACTTGCTTTTCTTTAACCCATATATCGCCCCTACCTGGTCTGGAATTAAATTCATCTGATCCACTAATGACCAGTGTGTAATGTTTGCAGTACTTTATTAATTCCAATTAAAATCAGTCAGTTTTCAAAAGATTTAGTTTTAAAAATCATCTCTTCAATCATGTGATAATCAGAATCTTAATGAGTGCTCATTTCAAATGAAATTTATGAAACTCATTGAATAATTTCAAGCTTTTGGTCATAAAGGCTTACAAAAGATAAAAATTATTCAACTTGTTTCATAAATTTTATTTGAAATGAGCACATAGAAGATCCTCATGTTTAGTAATGTCAGCAAATGTTATTTTTTCCCACTTTTCCTATAGAGAAGTTGGTGGTCTTTATGGCAAGAACCCTTGCACTGATCAGGCAGCAACAACAGTTATTTGTGAAGCATCTACCTGATTACACAGTAAGTATCTACCTGATTACACAGTATATATCGACATGACTACAGACTAAGTAATTACCTGATTACACAGTAAGCATCTACCTGATTATACAGTAAGCATCTACATGACTACACAGTAATTACCTGATTACACAGTAAGCATCTACCTGATTACACAGTAAATATCTACATGAATACACAGTAAGTAATTACCTGATTACACAGTAAGTATCTACTTGATTATACAGTAAGTATCTACCTGATTACACAGTAAGTAAGTGTCTACCTGATTATACAGTAAGTATCTACCTGATTTCACAGTAAGAAAGTATCTACCTGATTACACTGTGTAATTATCTACCAGATACAGTTTCTACCTGATTACATGGTATCTACATTATTATACAGTAAGTGTCTACCTGATTGGAGAGTAGGTATCTACCTGATTACATGGTAAGTATCTATCTGATTGCATGGTAAGTATCTACCTGATTACATGATAAGTATTTACCTGATTACATAGTAAATATCTACCAGATTACAGGGCAAGTATCTACCTGATTACTGGTACATGATAAATATCCACCAGATTACAGGGTAAGTACCTACCAGGTTACACAGCAAGTATTTACATGATTACAGAGTAAGTACATGTATCTACCTGATTACATGGTAAGTGGTGGCTGAATGGTCTAAGGCACTTGTCTTTACAGATCACTGACATCTCACCTCAGTCTGCATGGGTTTGAGTCTTGGCTCAGCCAGTGTGGGTATGTGAGAAAGCTTTCCAGTAGCTTCCCGTGGGTCGGCGGTTCTTCCCGGTGCCTTTTCAGGTTCTTCCTCCACCAATTATACTGGCCCCCATGTATAGCCTATCATGTGCTGAAAAATGGTGTTATACCCAAAAAACCAAAATTACATGCTAAGTATCTACCTGGTTACAAGGTAAGTATCTACCAGATTGCATGGTAAGTATCTACCTGATTACATGGTAAGTATCAACCAGATTACACAGTAAGTATATATGTGCCTACACATTAAATATCTACATGACTACACAGTAAGTATCTACCTGATTACATAGTAAGTATTCCACATGCACCCCAATCTTCTATGTCAACTTTCATTTAATTAATTGAAACTTTTAATCTTTCAAGTAGTTTCAAGCAGAGATCTATTTCTACCACCCCATTTCATGCATATTTGCAAACTGGTACATTTTTTAATCTGTGCGAAATAATAATAATAATAATAATAATAATTTGATTGTGAAAACATTGTTGATCAGTTAATTTTCTGTTATATTACTAATACTGTTTGTATGTAATAATATGTCTTAGATATTGAATTGAAGTAACTTCATTTTAACTAAGATTAATATATAAATGACTTTCTTGTAGACAAAACTGTTAACCGGTGACTTGGCAGATTCCATGGCACTGCACATGTTCTTGCCTGGCTGTGACATCATCTTCCTCACGCCACAGGTTCTTGTCAACAACTTGGAGAAGAAGACTGTGTCTGTGAGTGATTTTAGCATGATGATATTGGATGAATGCCATCACACCAAGCACGATGAGTCTTACAACAAACTAATGAGGAAGTATTTGATGGCCAAAGTCAAGAATAATGTTCAAAATTTACCACAGGTATTTGCTTATAGATAACATTTTCTCTGTTTTGTCTGCTGTTGTTCTGTTCTTCATTATTGGAAAATATTTAAAGATTTTCCAAGTCACATTTATGTTGAGGTAAATATCAAATATACCAGGCAATGGATTTAACATCTTTGTCAACCAAGGGTTGTCCATCCACTTCATTCCACATTGACTGTTGGCATATATTACTAGCCAAAACAGGATCTGCTGCTCCACTATCTGATTGGATGCAGATGAAAGAAACTGAACCAATCAGATTGCTCATTACACTTACCAAGGTAGATACTTGGGAATAGTCATAGTGGCCACAAACAAGTTTTTCTTTCAGGTCAAGGCATGTGAACATTGAGGAAGTCACTATTTTGAATACCTAACAAGTTACATAACAAATTGTCTCATTTGTCAGTTGAGTTTGCATGTTATGAGTGGTAACCAGTGTTGCACCTGGGATCCCAAAGGTGGGAAAATTGTGTCCCCCTGTCCTCCAAGTTATGGGAAGACTCACAATTTCAAAGGGACAAAGAAAACTACTAGATTGGACATAATGCACCAGTATTGGTAAACACACCTGCCATATTCCCAGACAGTGTTTTGACTCGAAAAGTGTGTTTTGAGGTTCCAAGGGGGGTCAGTGCATGTGACCCCAAGAAGCGACATCATCCAAATGAGAATAAGTTATCTTTTCATATAAGTATATAGAAAATTACTGGAAATTCAAATTTGATGAAAAAGAAAATAATGTTTTCTTTGAAGCATATAATACGCTTACAAACAAAAATTAGTCGTTCTGAGACTTAGCATTGGCCAATGCCATCACCACACACACACACACACACACACACACACACACACACACACACACATGTGCCTGCACTCACATAAACACAACCACACAGACATTAAATTTAAAAAACTATTCCAAGTTTATGTCTCTTCATCTTTGCACTCATTAGAGACTGGATGGCTGGATGGCACTGTTGTTCAGACTTCCCCGAAGATCTTATTGAATTTTTCTCGGCATAGAAAATGATCTTTCTGCATCTGCATTGCTGTGAGTGAGTGTCAACCATGCAGGTTGGTGTTGCTATGTCGGTGGATGTTGTACACTCTGGAATAACTAATGTCAATATGTTTGCAGTGTGTGCAAAATATAAAATGCTTTCCCTTGTAGTCAGAGTTTCCTCTGACCCTTCACCCCCCATTGTCAGAGGAAACTCGGATTAATCCTTCCCTAATCACAGCTGCATTTTGACATTTAGCCATCAAAAATGAATCACACTTGAACACTGTTCTGACTACCGAAATAATTATGTTTTGAGTTTTAAATATGGAGTAAAATCCAACTCCAAAGAAATGTTGCTGCTGATTATGAACTTGCCAATAATCTTTAATAATGATGACTTAAACATTCTCATTCAAGGCAATGATGTGTAATAACTTTTGTTCTTCAACAGGCATCTCTATGATTTACCTAACTTCAAACGAATTGGCTTGTTCCACTTTGTGTACATTACCTATGCATATTAGTCTAATGGGCTCTCCCACAGCAGTGTTCAAATACTTGTCACGGCATTACCCTGGTTATTCTCAGCCAGTTAAGTAATTTGTGAAATGGTGGTTGCTTATCTCTGCCTGTCTTACTTTTTAATTGCCTCTGTCTGTGATAATCAGCTCTGTAAACTACCCTGATGATAGTTTTACATGGGCTCTAAGCAGGACTGTTTACTGTTTATACAGACCACATGGTATGGACATGTACAGTGGTGGTCAAAAAATATCTCTCCCTATCTCTCTCTCTCTCTCTCTCTCTCTCTCTTTTTTCCTAAGATTACTGAAAATCATGGTTTTCAAAACACGACTGTGTCTGGGGGTTTGATAGTAAAAAATAGTGTTTTTCGCGCGACACGTTGTGTTATGGTAGGTATGGGTAAAAAAAAAATGAGAATCACTCTTATTTGCTTTGACAGTTTTGCCACCTGTACTATTTGTCATCTGTACTGCACTATCATCTTTTCAGTTGACTCATATATTATTGCTATAAACTTTTTATCAAGTGCTCAAGTAACCCAGAAAAACATTTACATGTTTGAATATCTGGTTTACCTGAAAAGAACTGCACCATGGAATTTTTCGTTGTGGATCTTGCTGTTATTTAACTTCACACATTATCTTTCAGCATTTATTATAATAATTCCCATGTTTTCTGGATTATTTTTCTTTTCAAACAAATAATTCATCAAATAAATGCCAAATTGTGTATTTCTGCAAGTTTTATCACCCCAGAAATTTAGTCCCATTTCACATTAATTTCACCTTGAAAATATGTTAGACTAGTGGCTGTCAGTGACTCTGTGTTGCAACTCAACAAACTACTTCAAACCTTAAATGTTTTTATTGCCAATAATATTATTTTAAGAAATAAAGTAACATTTTTTATCACGTGACTTTGGCCATGTGAGAACCAACATAGATGTGGACAGACAGTCACAACAAAAAAAAATAGATGGATTTTTCAATGCATGCCTATAGAATGCACGAGGCAAGATTTGGGGGACATAGAACGCAAAATCAATGTGAAAATTGCAATCTCACACTCAGGGTGCAACACTGGGTAACTCTGTCATCTGCAAGAGGGCACTTGTTGAGAATACTGTGTCATCTGGTTACATATGCGAAGGTCAATGTAGAAAGAAGTGTAGTGATGCTCTTAGCTTGCAAAGAAGAAAGTCTAGCAGAACCATCAATATCGAGTAGGAATATGAGATTTGATTAAAGGGAGATGGTGTAACTTATTTGTCTCCATCTTGTCATGTAAGCTTACTTTATAAAATCAGGTACAAGTTCACATTAGGCCATAATTAGGCCATAGAATTATTAGGCCATAGAATTATTAGACCATAATGCAGTTTGAAAAATTGTGAAAAGGTTTCAGCTGTATTAATGTAATAGTGCCCTTTAAAGTAACACAACACTAGTGAAGAGTTGTCAGTACAAATAAATCAACTTTGTTCTTTATCTGTGAATCACTCTGTAAAAATAGTAAGTAACAGTACTATCTACAACGTAAGTAACAATACTATCTACAACAGTGGTTCCCAAACCCCAGGTCATGACCCAAATGAGGGTCGCAAGGACCCTTGCGACCCTATACTGATACTGCATTTTGGGTCACAAAAGATGGCATTTAGGGTCGCGATCAAAAAAGTTTGGGAACCACTGATCTACTTTAATATCTGTAATTGTTTCTGCTCCTATTTTTCTTTTAAAATTAATCCATTATAAAAAAATAATTATTTTTTTATTTTTTGGTACTGTATGAATAATTTTGCTTTTGTTTGTGTTTTTTATTATTCCTTTAGGGTATTTTTCCAGAGGGTTATGGTGAGGTCTAATTTTGTTTTCAAAGGGCCGGTGAGGTAGAAGGTCAAAAAGGGAAAAATAGCAGGTCAGATATGATAGGTAGAAAATAAATCAAAGGAGCACATGTATTTTAAAAAAATTGCCCTATATAATTAAGAAACTAATCAAAAGACAATTCAGTAATATTTTGTTTAATTATTTGGTGTACCAGGAAAGAAATCTTCCATTTCGGATCTTTCTAACATTTAAATTTTACACTCATCATCTACTTTTTTTTATATAAATAATTCTCAACATCTTTTCTTTGACCTTTTTTTTTTAAAACTACTTTAATTAATGATTTATTTAATACTAAATTGGGCATTGTGGAAGCTGCTTTCTTCAGAAGTTGATTTTATTACACCATTAATACAACCTAAAAAAATATTGCAATAGCAGTTCACAGTGACTTTCAATGGTGGAAATGTTAGAATGTGCTGACAACAGGAGAATACTGGAAATTTTCAATCATCAGATTTGTTGTTGGTAATGAAAATGTAATCTGAAAATTGAATCGCCTTTGGCGATTTCAGCATTCGTTGGTGCCAACTACAGAGATGTTGACAGGGCATGTGAGTTTACAAATCGCACAAAATATTTACGAATTCATGCACTTGGTAAACAGTGATGCATCATAACTTCCGCAAATTAGTTCAAAGTCTTGCGTGTAAAAATGTACCCTGTGTAGTATATAATTGTTATTTAACTGTTAAGATAAATTGAATAAATAAGAAGCTAAAAAGAAATTAAAAAGTGAGGATATTTATTTGATCAAAATATCTCTGTCTGAACAAGCAGACTATGGCATAGATGGACTTAAAACCCTATGCAGCATTATAGAACAGATAAGAAATCTGGCACAGTAGTCAGCAAAGCACTGATTCATGAAAGTGAAACTTTGGCAGAGTTCATGTTAGTGAAAAATCTTATTTTGGAGCATGTATATCAAAGAGACAATACCTATGAGCTGTGGAAAATTATACATAACAACCATAAAGAACACTTTCCTAATTGATTGTTCAAGCTGGCTAAAACTAGCTTATGCATATGCCAATTCCGACAGCAGACTGAAAGGGGGTTCTCAGCACAGAACAGTATTCTTACACAGATAACTTTGCCATGAGATATATATGTTGGTGTCATCTTGGTTAAATAATTTGTACTCGAACCGGGCCCGCTGGGGGGGGGGGGGAGGGCAGGGGAGGAGCAATTGCCCAGGGGTAAGCAATTTCTAGGGCTTGCTGTCAACTCAGTTATAAAAAAATAAATTCATCTTTGCAGTAAATATTAAAATTTGTTTCTTGCAAGAGTCTTAGTTATGGTAGATAACTAGAGGTTTTATATGCAAAACTGTAGACAGGTTTTTATATACAAAAAATTAAACTAGTTTTGGGGCCCATGAATGCTCTGCCCATGGGCCCAGAATTTCTGTTGTCAGGCCTGACTCAACCTGGTATATGAATTCTATCACAAATTGTCTAGTATTACATACCATGGGGTCATTCATGTAATTATTATAGACATTTGTGTTTGCTGAGGATAACCATGCCACATGCCTGAAATGTATGATGTGTCATTAGAGTCATACAGACAACATTTTCACATGATGAACAGAAAATCTATGGGCTGTCAACTTGGCCATCAATGAAATGGTGAGGAAACACACCATCAGAAATCAAGATGCCATTAGCATTGCTGCCACTGATGGCTTAGTGAACAACTTTCTACTTGTGGAAACTTTGAAAGTGGAAGGTTCACCATTTCAAAAGAAAATCAAATGGCATCACACACAGCTCGAGCCCCACCTTTGCCTCTATGATTGGAACAGATCCTTGTGGCAACCTCTTTAGGGCAGATTCCAACCTGGTATGTCAGCCAGTCTGGAAAAGCAATGGCATTTGAAGTTGATCAACAGCAGTCAATACCAGCTCCAACACAGCCTCAACTGATGCAGGGAGGGACCAGTTACATATATCTAATATCCCTTAACCCATCCTGGCATCATGAATCCAGCACTGGAATGAAGGAAATGATGGACCCACTCTGTCACAATTGGACTTTGCCATCAGATGTGGATTGAATACAGTTAATACTGAATCCAATAATGGCCTCTATTAATGCCTGAGGGGGCCAGTTACGGTGATCCAATACCATACATGTACCTTGTCCTGGCATCATAACACTGGCATCGGCATTGAATAGTGGATGACCTCTATCCAGTACAGTGTTATGATGGATCCATGTCAGCTCACAGAGCCATGTTGGACCTTTGCCAGTACAGTGCCAATTGTTGTCCTGGTGCCATTATGGATCCATGTAGGACTGGTGGCTTTATGGATCCTTTTTTATCCATTCCCATTACAGAGCAATATGGCCCAGTGCCATTATGATTCCATCTCAGTCCATTGCCATCACAGAATCATGGATTTGTGTTGAACAGCCCCAGCAAGTCCCATCACAGCCTACCAACCAAGCTACATTGGCGATCCACTCCCAGATTCCCAGCACCATTTTTGCACCATCAATTGCTTGCATAAAAAACAGCAGACAGCTTACCAGTATGGTACCAGCTATAGTGACTTTACAGTTCCAGATGCCCAATATGATGCATGAACTATTGACGATGCTTTCAGCGATCATCTTGAGATTACAGTGTCCCAATCTGGCCTGATTCCACGTCTAGTTTGCTGACTGTCTCTGCAGGTTTTTCCAGCTCAGTCACATGCATCACAGGAGACATCTAAATCACCCCATTCAACAGTATATGATGACTCGCAGTCATATGTTTTATTGTCCTTATTATATTCAGTGATGTTGAGAGAATAAGCAGCCTTCCACGCATCAATTGAGGAAGTATTTTGGCTGTTGCCACCTGAAATTTGTCCGCCTCTTCCTGCTCTGTAAGTGGTGATGTGCAAAGTTCCATCATCCATTGATACATAATTCATTGGGATTTTACTCAAGATTATTATTGGTGCCGAAGGCCAATGGCACCTATCAGCCAGTCATAGAATTGAGCTCTTGAACCTTTTCATTTGGGCACAATGGTTCAGAATGGAGATGCTGAGACTGGTTATAAATGCTGTTCAGGAGGGAGATTTTGCAATCAGTTTAGATCTTCAAGATGCATACCTACATATTCCAGTACACAAGTCTTCCATGGATTTCATGAAGTTTACTTTCAGGTATACAGTATACCAGTTCAGTGCACTCCATTTTGATCTCAACATCAGTCCCTAGGTCTTCATAAGAATTATGGACAGAGTAGTGTCTCATTTCAGAGCCATCTCCATTTCCATGATTTCCAGCTATCTTGACAACATACTGCAAAAGCACCAGGTGAGTTATATTCTAAGTCAAGACATTATTTCCCTTGTTTCACTTCTGCTTCATCTTGGATTCCATGTCAACAAGGACAAATCCGATATTGTTCCATTTCAACGTTTTACCCACATGGCTATGGAGTCCAAAATGTATGTGAACAGGGTCTATCTTCCACAAGAACATGCCTTGTAATTTATCTCAACAGTGTCTTCAACCCTCGCAAAGAACCACATCTCAGCCTGGGAATTCCTTCACCTGTTGAGTCTCCTCAAGGCTGCAGTGGATCTCATCATCCTGGGCGCTGCCTGTTCATGAGATCATTGCAGATGATTCTCTTGTCCCGGTGGGGACTGAAGCTTTGCCCACTGGATCAAGTAGTCCCAGTTTCAGGATACATGTGGTTCCATCTCTGCAGATGGGAGAACTTCTCTTGGCTTACAGCAGCTGTTCCCGTGGAGGTTTAGCCTCCAGGCATTATGATCTGCATGGATGCCAGCCTGCATTTCTGGAGATCATTGGTTTGTGGCCTCCTCAGGACCAGCTATTGCACATCAGTCTGCTGGGTGTGAAGGCCATAGCGAATGCATTTCAACTGTGGCAGGAGACCCTATTTGGAAATGGCATCTGCATTCTATCCAACAACTCCACTGTGGTAAATTATATCAGAAGGCAAAGGGGACCAACTACCCAGACCTCTGTTTCCTGATTTGATAATTTCTCAGGTGGTCTCATCAACAATCTGTTTAAATCCATCATATTCCAGGCAGACTCACTGTCCTGGTGGAATCAGCTAATCCAAACTAAATGGTTGATCCAGCCCTCAGTATTCAGTTGAATCTATGCCTGCTGGAGTTGACCATTTGCGGATCTATTTGCAATGAAGTGGAATTATGAAGCTACCAACCTTTGTCTCTCCAGTCCCAGATCCAAAAGCCTCAGTTGATGTCAGTGCTCTTCCCATAAATCAGAATGGTCTGCAGGCATACACTTCCCGCCAACCCTTCTGATCATAAAGGTATTGCAAAAGGTGAGGGATGCAGAGTTGCTGCCCTCAAGTGGGAAAAGTCATGGATAAATTATCTTTTAAACTTGGCAGAGGAAATTCCAAGGAAAATTGGAATACTCAAGGTCACTTGAGCAGGTGTGGAAAGAGCTGAATCTGTTGCACCTAAATGTTGGGATCATATCAAACAAGATCTCTGGCAAACATTTCATGGAACAAGTGGTGGACAGAATCAATTGAACAAGAAGGCCCACTACTCTGAAAGCATATGTGGGTAAGGGGAGAATGTTCTTCTAGTGGTGTGAGTGGGAACACATCACTTTGCTTAAAGCCTTGATACCACAAATAGCTAACTTTCTCCTGTGGCTTTCAAGGATAAGAAATTAGGGCCCATCACTATAAAAGGCTCTGATTCCACAATTTCAGACATGTTTTGTCACCATGGAAGGGAATATATAGGCTAAAACCAGGCCCACCGAGAGGGGGTGCAATTTCTAGGGGCCCGCCATCAACTCAGTTATAAAAAATAAATTAATCTTTGCAGTAAATATTAACAATTTTTCCTTGCAAGAGTCTAAATTATGGTAGATGACTACAGGTTTTATATGAAAAACTGTACAAAGGTTTTTATATATAAAAAATTAAACTAGTTTTGGGGCCCATGACTGCTTTGCCCAAGGGCCCAGAATTTCTGTCGGCAGGCTTGGCTAAAACAAAGACCTCATTTACCTTCTGGCAAACTTTGACCTGTCACAGCTGAAGACTTTGGACCTGTGTCTAAAATGGAATCAACCATGGATTCTGACATGGCTGAATAAAGTACCATTCTAATCTCTATCTAGAGTCTCTTTGTCTCATCTCTTGAATAAAACCTGCCTCCTAGTTCTAGCTACAGCAGGCAGAATCAGTGAGATATGCACCTTGTCACTTGATCTAAACTGTCTGCAGTTTCATTATGATGGTTTGATTTCACTCATGACAGTCTGAGCTTTCATTGCTAAGAACAGACCCCTCAGAAATCTTTTCTTGTTGAACCCTTCACCTTAGGGCATCTACAGGATGGCTTAAGGGCTCTGAAGTAGTACCTGAAATGAACCGAGTCAGTGCGAAGAGGGAGATCATGTTTATTTCTATCATTGGAAGAAGGAAAGGTTGATATTCAACTCAGACTATATCATCCTGGTTATTCACTCAAAGTATGCATATAGAGAACTAACCCAGGATGTTGCGCATTTTGGCTCATGAGGATAGGACAGTAGCCACTAACATAGCATTTGAGTGCAACTGTTCACTAATTGGCATTATCCAAGCTGTGGAATGTAGGGCAGATATATTGTCTTTCTCTTGCTTTTACTTCAGAAATATTTCATATCATAGGGCTTAGTTTAACCTGGTGGAGCCTATAGACTCAGCACAACAGTTTACCTTGCCTAGTTGTTCAGTAGCTTCATAATGAGACGCCCACTCGACTTCACTGAATTGGGGGGGGGGGGATTTTTTCCCTATAAGCCATGTTTGGACATATGGAGATACTACTCTAACTCATATGTTTCACAAGATTTGAAGCTGAATCACATTATCTTAGGAGATTGAAGATGGTGCCTTCTTCGGGGTGAGGGGATCTAACTTCCTTCATATCTTACCCATTCTCCTAAGATATTTTGATCGGGTAACATATTTGAAGAAACCAGTTTTTGAAGTGAAAAATGTTTTTCGATGAGACTTACCCGATCATAATATGGTCACACCTTACAGCCCCCAGTAGTTACATCTTAACTGGCAGAGCCTGCATTTCCACTCCAGTAGTAACTGAAGTATGTAAAGGATTCAGTGACAGTCTCCCTATCCAAGGGATATTACTCTTGATGGACTCCAACCTATGTGGACAGATGAATTTGAGCTTTTTTATTGCTAAAAACTAGCTTGGGTGGGCTAGATTTGCAAGTTTGTGGTGGTACTCCTATGGTATTTATAATTGAGTAAGTATTATTGAAGAAACCTTTTACTTCAAAAATGTTTTCAAAAAGTGAGTATTCAAAAAAAACGTGGGCGTTTTTTTTGGAAAGTTACAGTTACATAATAATTTTAAAATATAAGTTATATTATTATATGCTTTATACAAGTTTTGTAGAAAAATGAAAAGATAATTTTGAATATGTTAAATATTATTAATGTCACAGTTTCTTGATAAAGATTAAAGTTTAGAAACAAATGTAATGAAAATAAAGAGGACATCTAAACATACACGACAGTGAAAGAACTTCTCAAGATATTTAAATTTAACAAATTTCAGGCTAGATGAATTTGGTAAATCTCATCAATATTCTTAATTTTTGATGATGTCATAGAAGAGATACAAAATTTTTAATAATCTTATAATATACAAATTGATGATACAGGTAATTTTGTTGCGATTTTTAAGTAGAAAGATGTGGAAGATGGTGCTTCACATTTACATAGTTATTGGGATTATTTTAACAGCATTGAAAATGGAAATTTAAGTGATTTAATACGATATAATAATTTTTTAAAAATTTCAGCATTATATCTGATGGACCTGATTTATATGCAACTAAACTAGTTTACAATGTTGTACTAACAAAGAATATATCGAAATCTGAGTTATTTTCTCATTCATTTCTCTAGAAATAAATTTTAAAACAAAAATTTAAACTTTCATTATCTCACTAATATAAATAATATGTGAAGATAAATATTAATTTAGATGTATTTTATAGGAAAAAAAGAAAAAAAGAACCATTTTAAGAACTTTTAAAGAAAAATTAAAATTATAATGAGGAAAAGGTGATAAGTTGGCAATGAGTTATCTCCTCTGGAAAATCTTTAAAAAATGCTCACAACTTTAAAACTGATTGACAAATTTTGGTAAAATTTTGATAGTTGTTTATGTTACAATGTCCTCTTTGTTTTTATGTTATTTCTGAACTTCAGTTTCACTTTAAATGTTATTATCATTACATATTCTAGCTACGGCTTACAAAGCACTTAGATCTATATTCCATATATCAGGGTAAGGAGTACAAATTTTTGTCATACTCTAGAAGCATTGTTAAACGATAGATGTCTCATGTGTGATATATTAGTTAAAGAACCTGTACACCAGTGGTAACTGTAGGGATCTGTACTAGGCAGGAAGTTAGACATTTCAAGTGGAGAAGTGGTTACGACACAAATTATATGGTCACACTAAGTTAAATCCCCATATGATCAGGTTTCTTGTAGGGTTTTACAGTACAGAAGGGTGGGTACACATATGAACTCTTAGTTAGGAAGCATAGTCACTCCTCCTTCCCTATGTTGAGTTGATCAATGGATTATATTAATTATAACCGAGTTGTAATCTGTCAATCAGTGAATGTCAGCATGAAACTTGGAATATAAAGTTTGATCCAAGTCATATAGGATCAATTTCAGCAAGTTGAATTAGTTAATCATTGAGTTAGTCAATTTATCAGTTAGTCAGTTATTTCAATGGCTGAGTCAGTGAGTTTAGTTTGGAATAGAGGCCATAATAGGATGTGCCACATGAAAAGCATGATTGTAATTGACTCCCAAACCCACCGATAGTCGTTTTAAAAAAAATTTGATTTTCCGTAATCTTTGTACAGAGAGAGGGAGAGACCTTTCTTGACACCATGATATATGCCCATAACCTGTATAAACATTAAACTGTTGTGCTTTATTAATGCTCATGGAAAACTCACCTCAGAACAGTGTATACAGTTGATTGTTTGAGAGGTCATGATTAAAAGTCGGTCAGAAATAATTTTAAAAAACCACCCTTGCACAGATGACTTAATTGACTGAAGCTAGCAGGGTGATATTGTGTTTAGAATCCTTTGTTAGGAGAACCCATTAGGCTAATTTGCATAGGTATAGTACATGAAGTGGAACAACCCAATTCACTTGAAGTTTAGTCAATCAAAGAAATTTATGTTGAAGAAATACAAGTTTGTATACATCATTGGGTTGAATGATAATGTTTAAGCCATCTTTATTAAAGCTTATTGGCATGTTTGTGATCAGCAGCAATGATTCTTTGAAGTCGGATTGTGCTCCAATAATATATATTATTTTGATAGTTGGAATAGTGGAAGTATGATTCATTTCATTTTTGAAGGCAAATGTTGAAACACAGCTGTGATTCAGGGATAGATGAACCATCAGCGAAGTGAGCAAAGCCAACAAATCTAAAGTTTGAAATTGCTGGTTGATGGAGTTTGACTTTATGACGTGCAGCAGCAAGAAGGAGCATTTTATATGGCAAACACCATTTCAATATTGTCATTCTCGAGTGCTCGATATCTATCAACATAGTAACACCACACACCATCAGAATGCAGACCTCAGTCCCAAAAGTAACTAAGATGTTTAAACATTCTAATTAGTGTGGTCATTACATGTTTGACACTCCCTCACAGCAATGCAGATGCAAAAAGATCATTTTCTTCTGCTAAGAATAATTTAACAAGATTTTTGTGGAAGTTTGAACAACTGCATGGACCATCCAGTCTCTTATGAGTGCAAAGATGAACTTTAATGACACTTGCATTACCTTCAACCCCCTCCTGCTGAACTATTGAGAGCATCAAAGACTGCATGTAATTACGACTGTATTCCACTGTCCAGTTGGTGTATTTTTTTAAATTTAATGCTTGTGTGGTTGTGATTATGTGTGTGTGTGGTGATGATATTTGACTGTGCTAAGTTTACCAACTATTTTCTGTTTGAAAGTGTATTGTATGCTTTAGGGAAAACATTTTATTTTCTTATATTAAGATTTAAATTTGCAGTTGTTTCTATACGCGTATATGAATACATAACTTATTCTCAATTGTATGATGTCACTTTATTGGGTCTTGTGCACTGACCATCCCTTGGGACATCAAAACACTTTTTGAACCTCAAAAACACTGCAACACTGTCTGGAAGGTTGGTAGGTATGGAGTTTTAGTGTTCAGTTTAATAGTGATGACCACGAATGAAGTCTTCAGTTTTGTAACGTGAATATGAAGGAGTTTCAATATGCTACAAAATGTTGACAACAGATAGGGTGAAATTCAATGGAATATAATGTGTTGATCAAGAGATAATTTAAAAAAAAAATTGTTATGGACAGCATGAAGTGGACAGTTGATATATTATTATAATTAGGCAATGTCTGTGAATAAATATGCTATGAAGTAGAATGCAGCTTTGTGATCCAATTTCCCAGCGTAGATGCAAATTCCCTCCCTCGCTGTGTAATATTACCTTCAACAGTTGAAGAACATGTGAGCAACTGAACTTTTGAGACACTCACTGTAAGTTAATTTTTTTATGAAAGTCCTTGAACGGGAAAACAGTTTTAAGGCTTAATTTGCGTGTTCTAATAAAAATGACACCATTGAACTTACACAGCGACTATGCAGTATCAAAGTTTGTGTTCTAGAGTTTTTAATTGCCTTTTGTATGTCTGTTTCTTTGCTACTACATACATGTAACACTTAATTCTGTCAATTTTCTTTCCCAGATTTTAGGTCTAACGGCATCCATTGGAGTGGGTAAATCTAAATCAGATGAAGATGCAGTAGATTACATTGTCAGCATTATGGCCAATCTGGACACTCATAAACTGTCAACTGTGGAAAAAAACAAAGAGGATCTTAAAAAATACATTAGCATTCCCGAAGAAGGCAAGTACATTCAAACCTGCTGTAAAGGTCAGCTGCATTAAATAGCTACATGTCTTGAACTATCAGATTTTCATGGTCTTGTGAGCTAAAATTCTGTAGAAATGAAATTCTATTAAGTACCCAACTCTATTTAGAGGCCTTCTAATATTCATGTAACGGATTTTAATATTAATGGATATTAGATCTGTTGAAGTCAAATAATGTCAATAAATAGATGACAGATGATGGAGTTTTGATACAAATCAAGTTGACATGCACTACCCACAGATTTGTGCATGAGTTAAGTTGGAGTTACCTCCCTATTAGATCAAAGACCATGTATCCATCGTAAACAGACATAAATGAACTAAAAGCTTTATGGCTAGATTAACACTTATAAACCACTGGAGCCAAACTCATCAGTATGTTTGTATTGGTGAATTACTCAAGTTAGCAAATGTCACCATACACTTTGTCGATAGCAAATGGCAGTGACTGAGTACAACTCCATGTTTATTCTAATAGCAACAGTTTGCATGTGGCAGTCACATGGTCTTAGAACTATATCAGGATCATAAGAAATCAACAAGAAAAAAAAAAAAAAAAAGTGTTTTATTAGAATTTAGAAGTAATTTTCAAATGTATCACTGCACGTTTTGAAGAGCAATTCACAAATCAGCAGGCACAAATTTAGGAGTTGCTCATAGTATGTAATTTTAACAGAAAATCAGGCTGACCCTACATTTGGATGTTACTGTGATGTTGGCACCTTTCATGTATTGTAATTGGTTGGAGATCCTAATATCCGGATGTTACTGTGATGTTGGCACCTTTCATGTATTGTAATTGGTTGGAGATCCTACCTTTCGATGTTACTGTGATGTTGGCACCTTTCATGTATTGTAATTGGTTGGAGATCCTACATTTGGATGTTACTGTGATGAGGGCACCTTTCATGTATTGTAATTGGTTGGAGACCCTACATTTGGATGTTACTTTGATGTTGGTACCTTTCATGTATTGTAATTGGTTGGAGACCCTACATTTGGATGTTACTGTGATATTGGCACCTTTCATGTATTGTAATTGGTTGGAGACCCTACATTTGGATGTTACTGTGATGTTGGTACCTTTCATGTATTGTAATTAGTTGGAGATCCTACATTTGGATGTTACTGTGATGTTGGTACCTTTCATGTATTGTAATTGGTTGGAGATCCAACATTTGGATGTTACTGTGATGTTGGTACCTTTCATGTATTGTAATTGGTTGGAGACCCTACATTTGGATGTTACTGTGATGTTGGTACCTTTCATGTATTGTAATTGGTTGGAGTCCCTACATTTGGATGTTACTGTGATATTGGCACCTTTCATGTATTGTAATTGGTTGGAGACCCTATATTTGGATGTTACTGTGATGTTGGTACCTTTCATCTATTGTAATTTGTTGGAGACCCTAACATCTGGATGTTACTGTGATGTTGGCACCTTTCATTTATTGTAATTGGTTTGTGACCATTATTTATAAGCTTGTGTCATCATGTTAAAGGACCATTAGGTTCTCAACAGTTGTAAAAGTAAAGCCAGCTTAGCCACTGAGTAGGTATAGTTATTACAACTGTGTTATGATTGCACAATGCTCTTTATGTCCTAGTAATGATAGTACATTTTAGCACGTGCTAGTCACGTGATATGACTCATGGTTCAACTGACAATACTAATTTTCTCAGGAACAATCCTATGTTACATTGAAATTACCGTATATGTGCACTCTGCAAAATGACACCTATTAGACAGAGATCATAAACTAATAAAACTATACCATTATTTAACAGAAATGATACACAATTCCATAAAATAATATTTGTAGTTCTTCATGAAAAACAGGTCAGATGTTTTTAATTGCATTTTATTACTAGTTAGATTTTCTTCTTTGTAATTAAAACTTACATTGTGTGTCAGCTAACAAGTCAGTATGTGTATATAGTTTCATCACTCACATTTTCTAAGAGGTCAGTTTTTACAAATATTGGACATAGGAAACATTTTCAGTTTTAAACTGCATTCTGACTTATAATTTGTAATAATTTGTCCATAATTGTACTGTAAGCTGGGGAAATACATTGTGAATATATTCTACAGTCATCATGTAAGTGTAATTTTTTCTTATCCCATTTTGAAAGAAGTGAAAGTTTACAATAAATGGTGCAGCATCTGTTACAGTAGGAAAATTTGTAAACTCAGCAGCTCAAGTTGTGAATTTTATATTGAACACTCAATCACATAGGCGAAATCTTCAAAATAAAATTGTTCAGCAAAGTCATACCATGAGTTAAAACATGGGAAAGTGTGAGACTGAATTGAGAATGTGAGAATGTTCTTAATGTGCAGTTTTACACCCTTCTTACTTTTTTATTCACTTTTCTGAGTCTGCATGTTTATTATGGCATATTTACATCTATAATATGACCCCCCCCCCATAAATTACTCATATCCTTTGCAGCGTCTATGGAAAATACACCTTAAAATTTGCGATTAGGCACTGATATTGAAAAATCAGGGCATACTAATTTTGATGTTATGCATTTATTTTCCATCTTGAATGTAGTATAGATACAGGGGAGACTTTTTCATACAGGTGTCCGTCTTCATAACACTGTTCATGGGAGTCATAATAGTAAACTGCAGTAGCAGTGAGGTCAGGTACAGAGGTCTGTTACAAGTGAAATTGGGTTATACAAAAAAGTTCTTAAAGTAGGGTATTCAGGGACATTATAATTGGTTCTTATTAGCCAAGAACTAAAATGAAGTGAAATTAATTTTGTTGTTGTTAGTTTTAACAGCGTTTTTAACACATTATGGGCTATATCATTCTGAGGAAATTAGAGCAAATTACCTTTCCCAAAGACACACTGAGGCAGCTGAAGTGAAATGAAATACAAAGTATTCAAGTGAGTAGATTTCAATTTGGCCAGTTAATTTGATTCAGTGGCCCACATGCATGCTATATGATGGGGCCCACAGCCATGCTCTATGATGGGGCCCACAGCCATGCTATATCATAGGGCAAACAGTCATGCTATATGATGGGGCCCACAGCCATGCTGTATGATGGGGGCCCACAGTCATGCTCTATGATGGGGCCCACAGCCATGCTTATGATGGAGCCCACAGCCATGCTCTATGATGGGGCCCACAGCAATGCTATATCATGGGGCAAACAGTCATGCTATATGATGGGGCCCACAGCCATGCTGTATGATGGGGGCCCACAGTAATGCTCTATGATGGGGGCCCACAGTCGTGCTCTATGATGGGGCCCACAGCCATGCTTATGATGGGGCAAACAGTCATGCTATATGATGGGGCCCACAGCCATGCTATATGATGGGGCCCACAGTCATGCTATATGATAGGGCCCACAGCCATGCTCTATGATGGGGCCCACAGCCATGTTAAATGATGGGGCCCACAGTCATGCTATATAATGGGGCCCACAGCCATACTATATAATGGGGCCCACAGCCATGCTATATGATGGGGACCACAGCCATGTTATATGATGGGGCCCACAGCCATGCTATATGATGGGGGCCAACAGCCATGCTATATGATGGGGCCCACAGTCATGCTATATGATGGGTGCCCACAGCCATGCTGTATGATGGGGGCCCACAGCCATGCTATATGATGGGGCCCACAGCCATGCTATATGATGGAGGCCCACAGCCATGCTCTATGATGGGGCCCACAGCCATGTTATATGATGGGGCCCACAGTCATGCTATATAATGGGGCCCACAGCCATACTATATAATGGGGCCCACAGTCATGCTATATGATGGGGACTACAGCCATGTTATATGATGGGGCCCACAGCAATGCTATATGATGGGGCCCACAGCCATGTTATATGATGGGGCCCACAGTCATGCTATATAATGGGGCCCACAGCCATGATATATGATGGGTCCCAAAGCCATGTTATATAATGGGGCCCACAGCCTGCTATATGATGGGGCCCACAGCCATGCTATATGATGGGGCCCACAGCCATGCTATATGATGGGACCCACAGCCATGCTATATGATTGGGCCCACAGCCATGCTATATGATGGGGCCCACAGCCATGTTATATGATGGGTCCCACAGCCATGTTATACGATGGGGCTCACAGCCATGCTATATGATGGGGCCCACAGCCATGTTATACGATGGGGCCCACAGCCATGCTATATGATGGGGCCCACAGGTATGCTATATGATGGGGCCCACAGGTATGCTATATGATGGGGCCCACAGCCATGTTATATGATGGGGCCCACAGCCATGTTATACGATGGGGCCCACAGCCATGTTATATGATGGGGCCCACAGCCATGCTATATGATGGGGCCCACAGGTATGCTATTTGATGGGGCCTACAGCCATGCTCTATGATGGGGCCCACAGCCATGTTAAATGATGGGGCCCACAGTCATGCTATATAATGGGGCCCACAGCCATACTATATAATGGAGCCCACAGCCATGCTATATGATGGGGCCCACAGCCATGTTATATGATGGGGCCCACAGCCATGCTATATGATGGGGGGCCAACAGCCATGCTATATGATGGGGCCCACAGTCATGCTATATGATGGGTGCCCACAGCCATGCTGTATGATGGGGGCCCACAGCCATGCTATATGATGGGGACCACAGCCATGTTATATGATGGGGCCCACAGCCATGCTATATGATGGTGGCTAACAGCCATGCTATATGATGGGGCCCACAGTCATGCTATATGATGGGTGCCCACAGCCATGCTGTATGATGGGGGCCCACAGCCATGCTATATGATGGGGCTCACAGCCATGTTGTATGATTGCGGCCCACAGCCATGCTCTATGATGGGGCTCACAGCCATGTTATATGATGGGGCCCACAGCCATACTATATAATGGGGCCCACAGCCATGCTATATGATGGGGACCACAGCCATGCTATATGATGGGGCCCACAGTCATGCTATATCATGGGTGCCCACCTCCATGCTGTATGATGGGGGCCCACAGCCATGCTATATGATGGGGCCCACAGCCATGCTGTATGATGGAGGCCCACAGCCATGCTCTGTGATGGGGCCCACAGCCATGTTATATGATGGAATCCACAGTCATGTTATATAATGGGGCCCACAGCCATACTATATAATGGGGCCCACAGCCATGCTATATGATGGGGACCACAGCCATGTTATATGATGGGGCCCACAGCAATGCTATATGATGGGGTCCACAGCCATGTTATATGATGGGGCCCACAGTCATGCTATGTAATGGGGCCCACAGCCATGATATATGATGGGTCCCAAAGCCATGTTATATAAAGGGGCCCACAGCCTGCTATATGATGGGGCCCACTGGTATGCTATATGATGGGGTCCACAGGTATGCTATATGATGGGGCCCACAGCCATGCTATATGATGGAGGCCCACAGCCATGCTCTATGATGGGGCCCACAGCCATGTTATATGATGGGGCCCACAGTCATGCTATATAATGGGGCCCACAGCCATACTATATAATGGGGCCCACAGCCATGCTATATGATGGGGACCACAGCCATGTTATATGATGGGGCCCACAGCCATGCTATATGATGGGGTCCACAGCCATGTTATATGATGGGGCCCACAGTCATGCTATATAATGGGGCCCACAGCCATGATATATGATGGGTCCCAAAGCCATGTTATATAAAGGGGCCCACAGCCTGCTATATGATGGGGCCCACAGCCATGCTATATGATGGGGCCCACAGCCATGCTATATGATGGGGCCCACAGCCATGCTATATGATTGGGCCCACAGCCATGCTATATGATGGGGCCCACAGCCATGTTATATGATGTGGCCCACAGCCATGTTATACGATGGGACCCACAGCCATGCTATATGATGGGGCCCACAGCCATGTTATACGATGGGGCCCACAGTCATGCTATATAATGGGGCCCACAGGTATGCTATATGATGGGGCCCACAGGTATGCTATATGATGGGGCCCACAGCCATGTTATATGATGGGGCCCACAGCCATGTTATACGATGGGGCCCACAGCCATGTTATATGATGGGGCCCACAGCCATGCTATATGATGGGGCTCACAGGTATGCTATATGATGGGGCCCACAGGTATGCTATATGATGGGGCCCACAGGTATGCTATATGATGGGGCCCACAGCCATGCTATATGATGGGGCCCACAGGTATGCTATATGATGGGGTCCACAGGTATGCTATATGATGGGGCCCACAGGTATGCTATATGATGGGGCCCACAGGTATGCTATATGATGGGGCTGAGTCATGATGAGGAGCGTTATAGTCAGAGTCAGTTGTTTCAAAGGTAATACAATTTAATTGAGATATTTGTGATCAATTTTCACCTGTAATATTTTGCAAACCTATAGAGCTTTTAGACATGTACATTTGGGTCAAATTATTTTTATTAAAAATGACATGGTAGACATTCATAAAAATATTTATTTTCCTCCTATAGTGCCAGTAAGAATGAAAGACAGGCCTGATGACTTGTGTAAGAAGAGGATCATGCTAGCAATGCTTGATGTGCAGGACAAACTTGAAAGTAGTTTATTTTCATTATCTTACTTGTGAAATATCATGATACATAAATAATGTTGATGTATGCCTATGATTTTGATACAGAGTTCCAGACTGTGAGGTTTGTCAAATATTCTGTGAGGTTTTATTAAATCGTCTGATAGCTGATTCTTTTATGCCTATCTTATGTTGGACTTATTATGTTATGGCGTTGTCCATCCGCCTGTGCCTCCTCTTGTCTCCCTGCACATTTGTAAGCATTTTCTTGTATGGCATATAACTTTGTAATGGTTGTAGAGTTTTTTTTCAAACATTTCACACACACACGTACACACACGCGAGTGAGTGGTTGAATTGATACTGCTATGCATACTGTCAAACATCAAACAGAATCTTCACTTTACATTGTCGGCATTGCTATAATAATAAATGCCATTGTGACTTTGTTTCAAATAAAAGTAATTAGCAGAGAGCAATTGGAATGTAAAAAACCAATCGAGCAATAAACACATATCCAAGTTTTGCTAACTGGTTATTTATAGTAACAGCAGCCAATCAAATATGTTTGTTAAGGTAATCCCCACTGATTAAGTACCTAATAATTAGTAAGATCAGAGGAAAGACAGTTCTATTATTTTCCCTTAAGTTATCATTGATCTTCAATTGTCTTTCATTATACAGCCAACAGTATACATGTACATGCAACTGTGATGTAAGTGGTTGGTTCCTTGAGTAAAAGTTAGAGAGAGACAGACAGAGATTAATGTGTACTGATGAAAATCATTAAAAACTACACACACGACCATGCACACACAAATTATGTAGGTATGTGATGGAAGAGACTGTTGCGATTGACTGGCTGGCTCAAAATTGCCCCAAATCATCAAATTAAATATTCAGGTGCTATACTAAACCTGTAAGACTTTGAACCATTGACATCTGTTCAGCTTCTTTTACAATGGCAAAGTTCATATCTGTACACAAAGTTACTGCATGAAAGAAAAATAAACCTGAAAATCCATCATTTTTGTGTTGAAATTCTAAAGGAAATATCTTTTGATGAAAGAATGGTTTTTATACATGTACATATATAGCTTTTACTGTTTCACAGAAATGCCTTTGCTGATAAAATTGGCCATCACTCTCTTGTATATTAACATCATGTCCACTTGTACTTATGTGCAATTACCACTAAGACAGAAAGAAGAAAAAAAAATATTGTGACAAGGTATGAAAAGTTATCATTTCTATGAGTGCTCAACTCACTATTATTAACAGTATAAATAACTGTAGCATTTAAACTCTTTTTTATGTTCAAACAACTATGCACAGATATACCAATAAAAAAAATGGTGATAGCCAGTGGTTAACAAAGCAGCCGAAGTTGAATAATTAATAAATAAATATAAAAAGTGTGTATATATATATATATATATATATATATATATATATATTATATATATATATATAGTGTGTTTATATATATATATATATATATATATATATATATATATATATATATATATATGTGTGTGTGTGTCACATAGGTCAAAATAAAGTCATCAGACTTCAACTGACTGGAATTGTATTGCATGACTTGATCTGCAACATAAATATGAAAACAAGACTAGCAAAAAATGACATCTTTATTATAACATGACTGAATGGCAAATGCACTCAATAAAGGTTTTCCCACACGCATGTGCACATGAAAGGGTTAAAGTTCAGGGACTTGGCACTTACTTGTTATTTACTGGGTGGCTGATACCAACCATTGGAAGAAAAGACATTTTCTACTGTTAGTCATCCTCAAGTTTGAAAAACTAATATCTGGAACTAATATCTGTGTTGATTACACATATATCAATTAATAATAAAATTATCATGTTAAAACTGTATGAAATGATTAGTTTTATCAAAGGTTTGTGTGTAAATGATTGTATGGGGTTCATTAGGGGAATAATTAAAAAGGCAAAATGTTATTCTGTGACACACACATACACTTATATATATATATATATATATATATATATATATATATATATATATATATATATATATATATATACATACATATATATATATATATATATATATATATATATATATATATATATATATATATATATATATATATATATATATATATATATATATATATATAAGCATTTTCATTAAATAGGATATATCCATACCTGATTCCTTTCACTGTTTTCACATCATAGTCATGGATTCTCTTCAGTACCTTTTGATTTCAATTTACACAACATCATCTTTGATATAAACAAGATATAAACAACTTCTACACATCATTATACAGTTCCTATAAGCAACAACATTATAAAGACTAACACAACCATGAATCATGCACTGCAGTCAGATCAAACAAAACAAACAAATTGGATAGCAAAATAAGTCACAAAACAATCACCATAAACTTGAATCAAATCAATTAGATTACAGAAATCCACTAGTAGTGAGCCATGTATGTTCATCAGTGCGTTTATATTATTATATATAGTAGTCCATACAAATTACAACACTACAAGTTTTTTAAATCCATTCAGTATATATTTGCATTGTAGCATCTTTATGATTGTCATAAAAGTGTATCAGTGCATTGATACATTGGATAAAGTAGCTCATACAAATTGCAGAACTGTATAATAGTAATTTTGGAAATGAATAATAGTAATATTGTATATGTTATTGAATATAGTAAGATATACTTAAGTAAGTTGGGATATCCGCTATATATATGGTGCAACATACAAACGTTTAGTAAAGTGAAAACATAGTCAAGTTAATTAACTCTAATGAAGAAATTACGTTTGGAAATGTGAACACTTTTGTTTAGTTTGAAGATCAGATGCCATCTGTGTAAAACATGGCTCTAATTTATCCTTTTGAATGCAGGCGATATTCACCTCAGCAGGTGATTTATGTTGTTCAAACACAGTACACAGAGATAGGTGCAATAACATGAAGAAAATGTTTGAAAGTATGCAATTATTGTTCATGCTGGAAACGCCTACTTTATTGCAGAATTTCCAAACAAATATGATAAGGACTGAAAACATGTGCAGCACTGTGTGCAGGTAATTTATGATGTGAAGAAAGCATAAATTCATAATTTCTTACAGGGGTGTGGGGTATATTGCAGCTGAAATAGCAGACCTGGGCCAAAAATAGAAATTGTCAACCCAGTGGCACTCCTGTGTGTATTGTAAACACTATTCTAACCATGTACTTGTTTCATTTGTTATATGTATCAGATGTGCATGGGGAGGGAAGGAGAGCTTTTAAGAATGACAGTTTACCTAAAGTATCTAATCCCAATATAAAATAAGCCTTCAAAACCAGTGCAAATAGTCCTCAAAGATTAAAAACAAGGGGAAAAAAAGAAAGGTAGTGTGGCTGCAGCACTATTATCAATGACTAACTAGGGAATGTTGTACAATATCATAATAGGCATTCACATTTGCATTACACATTATTCTTTACTAAAAAACATCATGTTAATCATCTAAAATGACAATATACCATGATCATAAAAAAGTTTTTATTGAGTAAGTGACATGATTTAAGGTGGGTTTATTTTATCTTCAGCTTCACAGCAACTTTTTTGTATACATATCAATGTAATATTTCATATCATACTCACCAAGTACATATATGGCTTCATTAATTATTTATTCCACATGAAAACAAGGCTGATTACAGGGTTGTGTAAGGATCCAACCATTTAATTTTTGGATATGGAGGCCAGTGATTTTCTTTTGAGTTTGGATATTCGTTTCGTTTAGCTCAATATAATTTTTTTTTGTTCAACTTAATATGATGAAGACCAAGAATTCTTTTTTTCAAGCTATTTGAGGGTCATGAATTAATTATAATGATGATTATGATTTTATTATTATTATTATTATTATTATTATTATTATTATTATTATAATCTGCTTTCAGCAGTTGCTTTACTGTTAGTGACAACTGCTAACAGCAAATAGGCAGCTTACATATAAATCTGAAAAATGCCCAATTTGGCTTTCACAGTTACTTGTAACTGCTATTGTAACTAAAATGAAGAACTGCCTTACTTAACTGCCCAATTAAGCAGTTCACTTTGACTTGGGTAATTTTTCGACAGATTCTGAAATAATATGAACATCAAACCTCAGAGTTACTTAAATGGTAGCAAGTGTTTCTGTACTTAAGTATTAGAACATGTATAATTTTTTTCATGATCTTGGTTTCATTTGTCTGTCATCCACTCCTCTCCTTTTTATTTGAGAGAGAGAGAAAGCTCAGCATGCAAAAGAATAACATGGAAAATATTTTGATTGTTTAATCATGCACTGCCTTAAGCAGTCACAACATCATCCAGCCTAGTTCATTGGTGTGCTGTGTACGACACATATCCATGTCGACTATCGGTTAGAAACTGGCTGAGATATGAAACTTACATACTGCAGCCGATTCACAACAGTTTATTGGGAGAGAAGCAGGCAAAGACCAGAATAGTGCAGGTGGCTGTAGAGGTATTTGATGTAGAAGAAACAGCCATAAAAACCCAAGTCTTTATGTTAATGTTTGTTACATTTTTTCCTCAGTATTAATATTATATTCGAACAAATAATAATAATATTGTTCATCTGTCTTTTTTTAAATATTTGATATAAACATTTCATATTGTTTGTCACTTAATCTGTATCTTCTGTCATTTACACTGTACATGTAGGTACATGTACTACATACAGCTACGGTGTGGTCTTTGAGTCTGTGTGTCTCAGTGAGAGTTGATCTGCATATACATTTGTCTAGCATCTTTTACCCATCTCTCTCTTTCTCTCTCTGTGATCTATTTAACTGGATTTTTTAGTGTTGTAATTTTTTTGTTGCAAGCTCACATTAAATCAAAACTGCCTATTCCATTATGTATCAGTTGTGTGTGTTTGGTTTGTGTTCATTTTGTCCAGCAAGGGAAACTATAATTTTGTTACTTGTACCTTTGTCCAGAATAGAGCTTTTGAACCAGTAAAGATATTTTAATGAAATTTTGCCTAAGTATATGTCATGACTAGATTGTATTCTATGTACTGTATACTGTAACCATGTCCCCAACCTCATGGTCAAGGTCGTGACAAGAAAAAATGTAATTATGTGACTTGTGTCCTCATTCAGTATATAGCATTTGAACCACTGAACATGCTGAAGGTATTTTAATAAAACTTTAGTCAGTTACATATTCTGTATAGACTATGTGTCAGATTCTGTAGCCATTCCCCCAGCCTCAATGTGAAGGTCACATCAAGGACAAATGTAACTCTGATGTGTATCCTTGTCCAGAGTATAACTCTGGAACCATTGAAGTTATTTAAATGACACTGTGCCCAAGTATATATTCATGACTATACTGTTTGTTGCATACTATAGTGATGTACTCTGCCTCACATTCAAGGTCATGGAAAGGGAAAAAGTAATTCTGTGACTTGTATTATGGTCCAGAGTACAATAGTTTAATGAAATTTTAGCCAATTACATATCATACCTTCTACCTCTAGGTCAAAGTCTCAGTAAGAGAAAATATAACTCAGGGACTTCTGTCCATATATGGATATAACTTTTATGAACCATTAAAGATATTTTAATGAAACTGTACCTTTTATATATCTTAACAGTGTCTTGCATATTCAGTCATACACCCTGCTTCAAGATCAAAATCACAACGATAGATAATGTAAATCAGTGGCCTGTTTCCAAATATCCACGCTGTCACTTTTTTATCCTTACAGATATTCTGATGAAACATTACCCAGGTCCATACCTTATCATACATTTAGTCAAGTCTCTAGGTCAAAGATAAAGGTTATTTGTAGGGAAAAGGTCATGAGATAGGTGTATTATGTGCCATTGGTGGTACTCTTGTTTTCCTAGGTCATCCATATACATTGATTCAAAATGTAAACAATCTATTCTTTGGGTTCACGTTTACAATGCTAAGTTACACATTGTGTAGAAAGTATCATAAATGAAATGATGCTTGTTAAACGCCATCAGCAGCTTTACTTAAACGTGCAGTTTTCACAACCATACACTATATTAGTTTCATCAATACTATATAAAGACACTTACAAGGCATGGTTGTTTAATTGAAAATATCACCAGGAAAAAATCTTAGCATTAGAAATGTACCCTTTTGTCACAAATTGAAATCATTTAGCAAGACTGAGATTGTCCAAAATTCTGTGATAGTTTTCCTGACAACGTGTGATATCACATGTATATTGCTGTCTGCAATCTTTGCACAATAAGGACTGGTGTCATCCATTCAAGTTTTTTGTGTCTAAACTCCATTTCTCAAACAGCATTTCATTTGCTCATAATGAGCATAAATCTTAATGATTTTACTGTATTCACTACTCACAGCCAACAAAATTTTGTTTGCCATCTTAATTATAATGTTTTGGAATAGTTTGTTTTTCATTTTAGACACTGTTGTATTGTGATTTTGGTTATCAACATTCTGTGTCATTTTTAAGTGGAGAATTATAGCCCCTGATTGTCGGACCCTTTTATTTCTGCACACTAACTCCAAATTATGATTGAATTTGAACTAAATTTGGTATGCAACTTGAAATTGATGAGACCTCGGTTGAGTTTGATTGTCAGTGTGCTAGGTCACCATTTAGCAGAGTTGTGGCCCTTGATTGTCAGACCTATCTATTTCTGTTTCTACACAATAACTCCCATTCTTATTGTTGAATTTCAAACAAATATAGTAGGCAGCTTGCTATTGATGAGAAATCAGTTATGTTTGTGAGTTTTTTCAGCCTGCGGCATTATCTTTTGTGGAGTTATGACCCCTGGATGTCAGACTTGCCCACTTTCATTTCAAGGCAATAATTCCCTTAATTCTTACAGGATTTTAACCTAATTTTGTATGCAAATTTATCTAGCTGACAAGGAGTTTGAGTTTCAGCATATGGCTTATTAATTTAGCAAAGTTATGACTCCTGATTGGTGAACCCTTCTACTTATGTATTCAGACAATAATTCCCCTAACTATTTTTGGAATACAAGACAATTTTATATGCAGCCTTATATTGATATACCATCTATACTTGCTTATAAGTTAAATCCAACTGCCAACAACATAGACCCTGATCTGCCTTCACTCCAATTGCCTTGGCGTGATATAATCTTTATGTGTTATTGTGTCAAAACACCAAACCAAATGTTGTATGCATTTTTATACTGATGAGACCTCATCAGGATTCAGTTATTAGTGTTCTATGTCATCAGTATTTACCACATGCATAATCACTATAGTCACTTAGTATACACAACTATACTTCCCTACTTCCAGTGAAAAGTGGGGACACCATTTCTGAGAATTTGCTTGTTGACCATGTTTTCTGGTGAGAATGTAAAAGTTGTAAAATATAACATCAGAAAACCTTTGAAGTAATATTCTTGGCATCCATTCTATGCAAAATAAGAACATAGAAGTATACATTGTTTTATTAAACTAAGCACATCTATGATGATGAGTGCTTTAATTTCTTATTACATTACTGGTAAGTAATTGTCTTAAGTACATATGGCTTGGCAAACATCAATTAATAAAGCATTTAGCACTCATAAGATAGCATATGCTTAGTGTAAACTATTATACATTTAAGATAATTGTTAAGAATTTACACTGGTTTGAAATCGTTCATATGTGGTCATAATGTTTCAGATGCTTGCCTGTTTGAAAGCTCTCTGATTAATATTGTGACAGCGAAAAGGCCCAAAGATCTCAACTCTCATCAGTATATGCAGTGGATAAAGACTGTAGAAAAAACAGCTTCAAGTGAAGTTGAGAATCCCGAAACATCAAGATTCATCCTTTCATGCGTCAAGTATCTAGCTGTAAGTTTTTTCTTCCGAACTAAAGAGACACACACAAACAGTACAATGGCAGGCAAACTTGGCCAATATGGGTTTTAATATACTGTATATACTCGCATATAAGCCGACCCCCAAACCGATTAGGTAAAAACATTAAAAAGTGCATGACGCACACATAAGTCGACCCATAAGTTTCAGACGACATATAATAATGAAATATAATGTGAAATAGAGGAAACAAGTAAAATAACCCAAAACACACAAACACGTATATATATATATATATATATATATATATATATATATATATATATATATATATATATATATATATATATATATATATACACACACACACACCCCCTTCTAACCTGGACCCCCAGGTCCTCATGTACTGAGGTGAGCTGGTTAATGGTTTATATGGTGTTAGTAAAGCTATAATAGACCTTGGCCCATGGATAAGTCGGTTAATTTTGCATACACTATTAATTACAAAAGTCATAATTTTCTTCTTGACTTTTTCATACCAAACTTTTTCTTTGTAACAATTTGCAAAATCCAAAAACATATTTTTTGAAATGGCAAGAAAAATCAAAGTCCATGCAGATTAAAATTGTTGAACACTAGCTTTAGTGGCAGCAGTTGTTTACAGCATCCACGTTTCCTACCATCCGTTACACTTTTGTTTCCGCTCTTTAACATTTAAGCCATTTATAATTAAGGATGAAACTTAGTATACTCATGCACCATCATTAGATTGAGTGTCACATACTACTGTGGGGGCCTTATCTACAAAGTCAAGGTCGCAGCTCAGTATTTTAGTTTCATCACACTTTCCCTTCCACTCCATCACTTTGAAGTTTGAGATTAAATGATGAAACTTGATATTTATTCATCCATCATCACTAGAAAGTGTCGCATACCACATTGGGGGTTGTATCTTCATGGTCAAGGTTACAGCTCAGTGTTTTAAGTTTTTATATTCCCTTCATAAGGCAGGGTGTATTATGTTATGAAGTTGTCTGTCTGTCTATCTGTTACCAATTTCGTTTCTGCACAATAACTCAAATTCTCCACCATCTACAGTTACCAGACATTGTGGATAGCTTGCATGGGGTAAGGAGTAAAAAAGCTCAAAGGTCAAGGTCTCTTTGACTGAAAGAAAAATGTTTCTGCACAATAACTTAAATACTCCACCATCTACAGTTACCAAACTTTGTGGATGACTTTTTACTTGGGTAGGAACTCTGTCCATTTTGGGGTCAAAAGGTCAAGGTTACTGACTGGAAGAAAAAATGATTTCCACACAATACCTTGAGTTCTCCAACATCTACAGTTACCAATCTTGGTGGATGGCTTGCACTTGGGTTAAGGAAGAACTGTATCCAGTTCAAGGTCAAAATGGTTTCTGCACAGTAACTAAAGTTCGTCTTTAGTTCTACATCACATACCTAGACCAATTTTTATGGATGGCTTACACTTGGGATATGGAAAAAGCCTATCAATTTTAGGGTCAAAAGGCCAAAGGTCAAGGTCACTATGACTGAAAGAAGAAAGGCGGTTTCAGCACAAAACTTCAGTTACCTACACAGAGAAGTGTTAAACATGCTGTGGGCATATAATGCATGATTCAAGGTACTCTTATTTTATCTTACTTTCCTTTTCACTGTCATCTTAGAACCATTTGAGATTAAGGGATTAAACTTGGTATACTTTATATTTATGTGTTGTAAACCACCTTAGGTTTCCTGTTTTCAAGGTCAAGGTCACAGCTAAATATTTTAAGTTTTTCAGTACATTTTCTTTTCTACTCTATAACTTTTGATCTGTTGGAGATTAAAGGCTGCAACGTGGTATGAATATATGCCATCTTTAGGAGATGTGTTGTGTACCACATTTGAAGGTCTTCAGGGTCATTGTCATGGTGTTATATGTTGAATGTTTCAATTACAACTTAGTATTAAATACATTGATGATTGCTAACCAAATTCCTGAACTACTGGAAAGTAAAAAAGGCCAGATGTCAAATATACTGGAAAATAATGGACATATAAAATAATTGAGGAAGCAAGAAAGGAATAGAATATTAGTTTGAAATTGAACTGTAGTGGTTCAGTTTTAAACCTTTGTAAAATAAATCATTAAAAAAATTGGAGGTGTGTGATTGCTCAACAAAGAGAACATAACTGAGAAAATATTGTGGCAACAAAAAATTAAAACACTAAGGCATGTGCAAGCACAAGGCATCCTGTCAAATAGCAGCAATAACTGACCATGCTACATTTAAATGCAAGTGCTGAAATACATTGAAATTTACAACAAATTCACATTTTAGAAGAAACAAAGCACCATTAAGTACCAGGAAGAAAACTCAAAACATAAAAAAGACAACTCAGAACCACAATAATGAAACAGAGATATAAGGATGGTAAGGAGAAATTACACCAAAGAATGGAAGTAGAAAATAAACAAGAGAGTAAATGTGTTATGGTGTATGATTTAATTGAAGTATTAAACTATATTGTTGCTGAAGGTATATATTTATTTTCAATTGATATGTGTAAGAAAACTGGTGGCATTGTTGGTTACAACAACTTGAAAAAGTCATTAGATAACTTTTGATAGAACTGAACACTAGAGTTGTGCAGTTTAACTGTTATATCGGTTTACTGTGATACAGATCCTGCTGGTATGTGTACTGTGGCAATGAACCAGTTCTTGCAGTATTTATATAAATACTATACATTTAAACTATTGTTTAATTAGAATTTTTTGTCTCTTTCAATGTTTGTTCTTCTGAAACCCTCAAAATTATTTATGAAAACTGTGTCATTCAAGAAAATGGTTCAACTGCAGATTATATCCTACCTGGTGGGTGTGGAGCCTGAAGTCTTATATCAGCTGGTGCCAAATAAAAAGACAAAATGACAAATCTGGCATCATTTTTTAAAGAAAACTCTGAGAAAGATGCCAAATTAATTGATAACCTTGCCATTTGTCAGGATTGTAATGCCAAGATAATTCTCTTGTGGGACAATGGACTAAACTGCCCATGTATGCTGACATAATCTGATTTTATCGTACTCTCAAGATTACTTAATACTGCCATTTTTCTGGGATAATTATGTATATGCACTTTTTGTTTTAGTAATAAACACAACATACATGATTAACATCAGCTTATCAGTCGATTGGCAAATTAATGAATTGGAAAAGCTAGGCATAGGATTACGAGAAAAATAATGGTGATGGATCACACCCATGTTTGACTGCAAGGGGTGTTCTGATTGTACTGCAATCTATGATGTTTTCTTGTTCTTGCAACTTACAGGGCCAAACCCTGCAACTCTTTGAACTGGTTGCCATTTTTGTTCCAGAATCCTTGGTAAATCTTCATACAGTCTAATCATTTCACAGAGTGGACTTATTCTAATTATGGATATGATCTTGTAGTGGTCATACCTAGACTACTGTAATGTTATCTGGGGAAACACTTCTGACAAGAATATTTGCAAATTATTCCACTTGCAAAAAAGAGCTTGCAGACTCATCCTAGATAATGCTGAAAACATCCCAAATGCAATGAATGATATTAAAATGTTAACAGTAAGTGAACGAATATTTTTGAGAAAGGCTAGACTTATGCCCAAAGTTTCAAACAATATGGCCCCATTATATCTCAAGGAACTATTTCATGCTAGAAAACAAGGCAACACTCCCAATTTAACGTCAATTTCTTCTAACCACATTTGCATTCCAAAACCAAATAAAGAACTCTTTAAGAAAAGTTTTAAATATTCGGGGTCACTAATTTGGAACAGAATTCCAAAGGAAATTAGAAAAAGTACAAATGTAAATGCATTTAATTATAATCTAATTCAGTGGATGAAAAGCGGAACCTGTTCAATTTGACAAGTACATTACAACTTAAAGTATAAATTCTCAAACCTTCCACTTTGTTGTCTCATTATTTTTGTACTGTATATACACAATGTACCTAGTTGGAGCATGTTCTTATAAAGCTTTCTGTTTATTATGTCCATATATACATGTAGCTTATTATCAATGCTTTTTAGCTCAGACTTGTCCACATATAAGAATGTTTCCAATCATTGTTCACTAAAGAAATTTACAAGAAATGAAAGTTTTAGGAAACTTTGACTTCTTGTTCACTTTTTAATATTGCTTTGCACATATATATTTTCCCAATATATTGCAATTGGTATTGCAATACATTTTTCAGTATCACAGTATATCGCAATACAAAATTCCAGTGAAATCAATCCCTACTGAACACTGCTATAAATTTTGGCATGGTAAAAAAGATGTTTCTAGTAGCTAGCAAACAGTCAATAGCAATTCGTCAAAAGATAGACAATGGAATAGAATGAAAGAAGAGGGGTCAGAACGATATAGACAAGGACAAAAATGGTGACAATTTTGTAATTACAATTCTACATAGTTTAAAAACCCATAGATAGGAGCTGACTTTTCAATTTACTTTTTAAAATAGGTTATAAATTGCTTACCCTGTTGGTTGCTCAAATTAAAAATGTAGACAACAAACCAACTAATGCTAGAATAAGCAAAATGACATATTCAGTCAAGAAAAGAACAACCTGCCCAGCTGTTTTCAAAAGCCAGCTTATTACACTATCAGTGATACCAGGCAATGCTGCTACTGCCTCTTTGGCTAGCTTGAACAAATAATTGCCAATATCTTCCATTCCTCAATTGATCTTGTCAACAAATAACTCTGTACTGCTTTGTCCTCCACCACTCCCATTAGCACTTGTTTCTCCTCCACCTTCTGTTACATCTTTTACCAGATTTGCTATGGTTAGAGCAAGGGTTGTTGCTGTTATACATTTTGCTGTAATAATCATGGTAATTGTCACACCATTATCCTTAAACAGTTGTTTTAACCTTTCCCTCAATGGTAACTTTTCTGTAACTTTTGAATTTATACTTTTAATATTATAACATTCTGTTAAATGTCCAACTATTTGTGCTCATATCCTTTCAGTATTTTTCAATAGTTCTTCAAATTTATCTTTTTTAGTTGTGTCTGTTTCTTTGCTGATGACTTTCTTTATCCTCTTTTTGTTTGTCCTATTTTTCAACATCTGATTTCATATTTTCTATTTTTGATTTGATTATTAGCATAACCTCTTAATTCTCTTTCTTCTTGTTGGCTACATTTTTGAACAGTTCCTTTTTGATCTTTTTTTTGTTGTTTTTAATGGGAATTTGCAATGTGGAAAGCTTCATCTTGTTTACAGACTGATTCTCTAAAATTAGTACTTTTCCTTTTTTTTCACTAATTTATTTGTATCAGTCATCCATCAATTCCATTTCTATATCCTCATGAACTCTCATTGTTTACCGTTTGTCAACAGTATGTTCAAATGGCAAAGGTCTGCCTGTAGGTTTAGGGACCAACCACCATTTCGTTTTTTTTAAAACATTCCAGCCCTCAAATACCTTAAAGAAAAATATTCTGGCTCTGATTTAAAGAACCTATTATATCCATTATTATTAGTTGACACAAATAAATGATCTTGAGGTACAAAAATAAATAAATATCCCAGTTGAAAAGAAAATCTCAGCCCCTCCCCATCCAACACAATTATATGATCAGTCCCTTACCATTGGTGGTATCCATTTATTTCTTTTTTCCCAGCTTAAAGGCTTAAGGAAGTTACTTCCACCTTTTTTTGAAGCTATAGAGTGAGGTGTTAACATTTTATTCAGAAAACCCTTGTTTGACATTTGTATTTATTCTCTATCTACTTCAAGGTTTTTTAAAAATCAGGTTGATTGAATTTATATTGAGTTTCATTTATGTTAAAATTGTGTTTAACAGATCTTTTGTACTTGTCGACTAAAGCTACAGTTATTTGTTGAGGACTTTAAAATTCCTGAATATATAAATTATCAGTGAACCATCTTCCGTTGTTGCATCATGAATTTGCTCCTTGTAATTGTCTTCATCATAAGCGGGATTATCAAAAGTCTCATCGAAATCTCTACCACCTTTTGCCAGTTTTAAACTATTTAAATTGATCAAAAACAATTGAAAAAGAATTGGTTTTTGCAGAAGAATACAAACAAGAGTTTAAATTTGTATAGCAAATTGGACATACAATGAGATAACAGGAAAAAAATGAAAAATAAGATGAGTTCTTTGTAACTGCCAGATCAGCTAAAATGTCTAAGTCTTTGTTGAATATTGTAATCAACCAGTAAGATCTCTGACCAATGATGTGAATGAATTACAATCACAATTAAAAGAAGATTACATGACTTCAAATGGCATTAGATACTTTACTGGGTTTTTATCATATAGATTGGGATTACTTCTCCTTGCATTGAGTGCTAGCTTGGTAATATTCCAATTAAATGTGTACTGGATGCTTTGTAATCGATGTATTTTTTCGATTGACCACAGTCATTGCAGCCATCTTCAAAATCTTGTTATTGATACTCATAGACAGATGGTCATATGTGCATGCAGTTTAAACCTAAAGACATCTTATGATTCCCAGTTGGTCCTGAATGATAATGGTGCCAATCTGACATCCAATATATCCATTTTGAAAATCTTGTTATTGCTGCTCCAAATAAACAGAAAATCATGTTGACATGGGTTTTCACTAGAAGACCTTTTATGATAACTAGTTTGTCATAAATGAAAATGATGTCAATCTAAGAGCCAATATAATCGCTACTGCTCCAGAATGGATACTTATATGGGGTTTTCACCAAAAGACTTCTTATGATATCTAGTTGGTTCTAGATGAAAATGGTGCTAACCTTGAATCTATCATGGCTGCACCGATGGCCATCTTGAAAATCATGTTATTGCTACTCCTCCTGAATTGATAGTCATATTGACATGGAGTTTTTAGCAATAGATTTTGTATGATCTCTCATTGGACCTAAATGAACATGGTGCCAATTATATCCGATATGGATGCCCCAGTGGTCAATTTGAAAATCTTGTTAGTACTCAAGAATGTCAGAGATGATTTCAGCAAAGTGAAAATTAGAAATGGTCTTATTATCTTGAATTTCTGGAAATTCTTTTCAGCCAATAGAGCATCAGACCCTTTGAAGGACTTGTTTATTTCATTTTCTTTCCTTCTTTTAGTGTTGGTTGACTGTTGTCATGCCAGTTACTGCACGTGATTCATTTACTATGTGTAAGTGACTCACACGTAATTGTGTATTTTGTTAATTTATTTATTAACTTATGTATTCATTTATTTATTCAGTCTTTCAATGAGGCACTGGAGCTGAACAGTTTGTTGGGAATTTCTGATGTCTTCACATTTCTGGCAAAAAAATTTAATCCTGAAAAAGAGCAGAAGAGTAAGCAAACAAAAGAAGAAGAGGCATTGTTTGAATCACTGACAAGTAAGTTGTGGAACTGCACAGATATTATTTCATGATTGGGCTGGTTCCAACTGGTTTAATTTTTACACTTTTATAATGTAACCTGTACTAGGACTTCAGAATTTCAAATGTTGCTTGAATGCACCATTTTTATTTTTCATTTCTTAAATCTGATTTTTGTTAGTATTTGGTATGTAATGTATATATATATATAATAACTATACATGTAAGAATGTTTGTTACGACTCTTATGGTCTACAAAAAATGTAACAGAAAGAAAGTGAAACCAACAAATCAAGTAAAAATCAACAAGCAATTTATTTCTAGATAATTAACATGAAAGATCAAAAAGACACTTACAGTAATGTGTATTAAGATCCAAATAATCCAATAAGAATTAGTGTTCTAATCACAAGTCCTAAATATAGAATGTTCCGAATTCTCTGCTGTATCCTTGAATGTTATGATGTGCCAATGGTCTTCAAAGTTCTGATGTACTAGTAGTCTTTAATGTGCTGATGTCAAAATGAAGTACTCCAAAATATCTCTGAATAAGTTCACATAAATTCCAAAATCATCAATTAAAAATCCAAAATCCAAAAGTTTATGAGCACTGTTATAATCCAATGAATATTTAAAATAATTCTTCTCTTAGAATTTGGAATGACTTTCCACAACTGTAATAGCACTTTACAAGACTGATAGTAATGTTGAAACTCAAAAACTGTCCAATAAACATGGTATATATAAAGATTGGTCACATGACTGAATGTTGTAGAATATGTGTCATCTTAATGGAATTTTACTTGTATGGACATGACTTTTTACACATAACTCTAAGGATTTTCCAGTTTTATCTGTAAACAAAATCAACCTTGATCTCAAATTCAGTAAACATTTTGTTGATCAAAACTATCCTTTAGCTCAAATCTGAAGTAAACAACCTAATTCAAGGACACTAGTTAAACATATTTTTCCTGATAAACAATATTAAGATTTAAGCAAATATTAAAGTCAAGAAACATTTATAATTTCCTAAAATATCTATAATATTATATAAACATCATACAGAACACCATTCTGGCACTTGAGAAATACTTTGAACCCTTAGGCTTGAAATCTTCCCTTACTATTCTGGCACTAGAGAAAGACATTGAACCCTTAGGCTTGAACTCATCTCTTACTATTCTGGCACTAGAGAAAGACATTGAACCCTTAGGCTTGAACTCATCTCTTACTATTCTGGCACTAGAGAAAGACATTGAACCCTTAGGCTTGAACTCATCTCTTACTATTCTGGCACTAGAGAAAGACATTGAACCCTTAGGCTTGAACTCATCTCTTACTATTCTGGCACTAGAGAAATACTTTGAACCCTTAGGCTTGAACTCATCTCTTACTATTCTGGCACTAGAGAAAGACATTGAACCCTTAGGCTTGAAATCTTCCCATACCATTCTGGCACTAGAGAAATACTTTGAACCCTTGGGCTTGAACTCATCTCTTACTATTCTGGCAAACATTTGCACGTAGCTAACCAGGTATTGTCCTTTTATTAATCACTAATTTCTAGATAATTCTTCTACTATCAGATTTTTGTCATTTAGTTGCGCAAGAGTGCAACTACTTTATAATGTGGAGTATTTTTGCTTGGTAAAGCTCATCATAAGAAGTAAAGCCATAACTTCATAAAACTTAAAGAATGAAAATCAGAATATACTTGAAACTTCAAGGTCAAATATTTCTATAGCAATTGATGAAACCCACATGAAATTTTTTTATCTCTGACAACTTTTACCCAGTATTAAATACTTCTGCAAATTTTAAAAGCTTTGCTTGTGTGGATTCATGAATTCTTACAAAAATGTTTTGAGTAAAATTCTGAGTCAATTTGTTTTAGTTTTATGAATTCAAGGCCAGATTGTCAAAGAATAAGGACATTTATTCATTTTATACATTTAGAACTCACCTTCAAGAAGTAGATGGGAGCTATTGTCCTACTGCCAGAGTCTGCATCAGCATCCACACATATAAAATCATAATTATGTTCAGCATCACTGCATCTCAATCATTCTTTCTTCCTAGGTCCTAAGCAACAGTTTGGAGGAGTTGCATATCACCTGCCACTGGATAGAGGGCTAAGGGGGCTAACCTTGTACATATGTGTACATTATTTGTACATTCTTGGTTAAGTGTTTTCATTTTGCTTATGACAGCATAGGTTTTGTGCTCCCTGTATACAAACCTTTATACCTACAATCATGCAACTTGGAGAAGGGATGAATCTTTATGAGTACTACATCCGCATCACAAAAGTGGGTCGCTGTGCTCTACATTTCATGTTGACTTTGATTACATTTTCTGTTTTAAGTTTATGTATCAAACATTGTTCATGCTAAAATCATTAAAATAAATGATTGTGTGCATCTCTATTAACCCGTACAATAAAAAAAGTCACTGTGACCTACATTTAAAAAAATTCTGGCTTAGGTTAAGTTTATGTGTTTATTTCATGGCTATATAGATTGTTTGCATGCTGTGAACATACTGTCCTATCTAGAATTATGAAACTTGGTGAGGGGATGCAAATTGAGCACTAAACCCTCAGTGCAAAATTAGGTCATTATGGTCCAGATTTTGCTCTTAACCAACTGGTTAAATTTTGTTTGGTGTTCATTTCAGGCACTGTTCACTATCGAATCATGAAATTGATTATGGTTTGCATGTTTGTTAGTACCACACCCTTACAAAAAAGAGGCTCACTGTAACCTGTATTTCATCTTTTACTATCTTTGGTTAAGTTTGTGTGTTTAGCCTATGGCTACATGAGTTTGTGGCATGCGATATGCATCTTATCCTACCTAGGATAATGAAACTTGGTGAAAGATATATTGTGATAGATACTATACCCATATTGTAAAATGAGGTCTCTGGGAACTATATTTCATACTTCAGTGACTTTGTTGAAATTTTCCATTTAAAGTTCATTTCTTGGGGGGCTGTTGATGTTCAAATCATGTAACTTGTGCTTCATTTGCATACATTCTGCATTTTATTTGCATCCCATTTGGATTCCATTCACATTTGCATTTCATCTATCATCTTCTCATTTTTCATTTACTGTCCCAGAAATGCTTTTCGATTTTGTATTTATCACTTCCATCCATCATTTCCTTGCATTTTCCTTAATTTGCAATGCATTTGCCAAAGTTCGGATTTTCATATTTGTTAATATTAAATAGAACTGTTGGTTTCATATCATCTTATTTAAAATAGAAAATACATAAAATTTAAAAAACGGCTTTACATTTATGAAAAATAAATATATAACTGCAACCGAAATAAATGTAAAATATAGTTGTAGAATATATTTGCCATCATTTATTTTTTCTTATTTCAATTCGTTTAGATAAAATATGTACAGATGCAGCTACCAGTGAAGATGTCATCATATTAGTGGCAGTTGTTAGAACAATTTCATGGTTTGTAAATAGTGAAAAATTGCCTGCCAGAGTCACGAATAAAGAATCTGATATCAGATTATCATGATAAAGGACTTTTAGACATGGAAATTTAGCAGTAGCCTCAAATACAGTTACATACAGTTTCAAATCAAATAATGAAGTGAATTCATATTTCATTTCATTTTCATTTATCATTCATTGTTCTGCATTTTGCATTTGCATTCTCCATTTCCTTCATATTGCATTCATCATTTCTTTTGCATTTAGTCAACATTTCATTTGTGTTCATTCTGCATTTCATTTGCAGTTATTCTGCATTTTGCTTGCATTCTGTGTTTGTTTCAGTTGTAAAAGTACTGGTTTCAGGGTCTACACCTTACAACCTTAGAAGATCACTATGACCTAGATTTAATGCTTTAGTAACATAGACTAAGTATAAGTGTTTAGCTGATGACCACAGATTGTCCATGCTGTATACATCCTACTATACACAGAAGGCTCTTTATTGCCAGTACAGTTGAAAGTAGGAAAAATATGTTTATTTAGTAGTACACTTTCCATATTTAATGACTATATATTGTAGTTTGTGATTGGTTAATTGAGTATTGTACATTTGAATGAGTAGGTATTAATAGTGGCTAATCAATGTAATTACTGATGCATGAACTATGTTTGTACTACTGGCTGTCACTCCAAGGTTTCATAGAGCCTGTGACTTTCACGCAGTAAAATCTGACTTCTAGGGATGGACAGTGATAGTAGAAGCATCTGAAGCAGAATTTATGAACAGTGATTTGAAAAAATAAATATTCTCTATTTTTTAACTCAACTGGTCATATGACATGGGGTTTTCGCTAAAGACTTTTTATGATATCTATTTGGTCTTAAATGAAAATGGTGCTGATCTGACATCCAATATGGCCACCATAGTAGTACTACAATGTAAGACGTCCACCCTGATATTTATGATGTTTGGGTGCTACATCTTACTACTTAAATAAATGGCATTGTGTAGCGTGATCCCTGGTCGACTGACAGGGGAACTAGAGGCCACATTTTCAGGAATATCACACACTCTTGGCAGCCCATATTGACACTTTTCCACAAATTAACGTCTAATTGCTTTAGTTGGACTATACTTACTCTGATGTCTTCTTCCTAATGGAATCAAATTCTGACACAAGCAAGTAGATGCATTTTTCAAGTTCCATTGACATACATTTCATTTGCTTGAAATGCGATGGGAGCAGAGGAATGCCGAAGTTGATAAAGATGACACAAGTATCTTAAACGAAACGAAGCTGCATAATCGCTTTTATCAACATTAGTATATTTTTCTTCGTTTTGATAAAGAAATAAACTCCAACTTTAACCGGAAGTGTTAATAAGTAAGAACTTTTGTTAAGAGGTGCTTCATTTGAAAATGAAGGTTATATTTCAGTATGAAGTGAGTGTTACGGAATTATGTATATGGAATCTATAATGTGTTTAAACTTTTGGCCTATGACTGTACTTTAAAGTTGTGTCAAATAGTGAGTCATATTTAAGCTGGGTTTAGTTGTACTATTAGTTCAAAATAACAACATGTTGACATACCTTTTGTTCAAGGTCAGAGTTGTTTACTCTATCTGCGGTACATTTTCATTAATTGACGCATTTAGTGTAGCATTCTTGGTCATAATATGACACGTTTCCTGGTGTGAAATGTGCCATTTGCAAGTTGTATAAAAGACCTAGAAATACGAATTAATTTCATTCCATTTTAGATCTTGAGTTGAAAAGAACTGTTTTTTTATGATCAGCTTTTTTGGAATCCAGATTGTTTGAAATAATAGCTGAGCTGGAATCATGCTGTAATACCATGCTGTATAGATGATTAGAAAGGAATTATTTTATTGGACCATTCAACAGAGCTACCTGGATTATATTATCGTTGGAACATCATGACAATCCAGACTAATTCATTCAGAACCATCATCTATTCGGAACATTCGTTCATTACAAAGACACATTCATTTAGAACATTCGTTCATTACGAAGACGCATTCTTTTGGAACATTCGTTCATTATGAAGATTTATTTGTAACATTCATTAACTTGGAACATTCATTCACTTGGAACATTTAATAGTTTCTATATATACAGGACTTGTGATTATGACACTAATAATTGTTGGATTATTTGGATTTACCATACACGATACTGTAAGTGTATTTTGATTTTCACATTAATTGTTTAAAATAAATTGTTTGTTGATTTTTACAAACATTGTTGGTTTCACTTTCTTTTTGTTACGTTTGTTCGAGCCATAGGGTCGTAACAGTGAGGCATGACTCTAACTTGAACATACTCAAAGATCATTTTGGTCCTTGGTTCAAAAATAGCAGAATGGTAATTTGTGCCTTACAGATGGATATGTGTGGGCTTCAAAATATGCACAAATACCATTTCTTCTGTTTTACTTGAGTTCTTCAATCAAGACCCACAGCGTTCATGGAATATCCAGAGATACAGACATGATACACATCATATTCAAATGTTACCACTGGTTTTAATTCAAGTCCTTGGCAAAAAATTGAAATGTTACCTACTGGTTCATGATTAAAGTGTTTGTCACAAAGCTGTGAATGCTCCAAAATTGAACAAGAGTAGGCATGATATTCTGAGCCTGACCTACTTTCAATACTACTTGGTCCAGTAAAGAAGACATATTTATTCCAGCAATAAATTTCCAACATGTACTACAAAATGGAGTTAAACTATATAGATATATTTAGATAGATAGAGAGAGGGAGAAAGAGAGAGGGAGAGATATGTTGCAAAAAGTCACCTAATTGCATGTGCCAAAAATATCTCTTTTGTTTTATTTTGCTGCTGAATTAATTTCACTTAATTCCTTTGCAAATGAGAACCAACTATAATGTGATTTCACAACAGTATGTACTTTTGTCACTTAATTATGACAAAGCTCTGGATAGCTCACCTGATATAAGAGCAAGTGACCATATGGTATGGCACTTCATCTGTTATGTTGTCCATCAACAATTGCTATTTTCAACTTCTTATCGAAAACTGCCAGACAAATGTCAATTAAACTTGGCACAAAGCATCCTGGCATAAAGGCTTTTCAAGTTTATACAATGATGCTGATCCACCTTCAAATATGGCCACCATTACTAAAAACAGAAAAATCTTTGTATGACTTTTTCTCCAAAACTGACGAACAAAATTTAATCTAATTTGACAAAAGCATTCTGGCATGAAGACCTTATAAGTTGATACAACTGATGGTAATCCATGAGAAAAAAATGTGAATTTTCAACTTCTTTTCAAAAACAACCACACCAATTTCAACCAAATAGGCAAAGAGCATTCTGGTATAAATACCTTGTAAGAGTGAACATATGATGCCAACCTACCATCTATGGCCACAGTTACTAAAAATAGAAAACATTTACACAATTCTTTTTTAAAAACTACTGAACAGAATTGGTTAAATTTGACAGAAAGCATCTTGGCATAAAGACATTTCAGGTCTATACAAATGATGCTGATATGCCATCAAATCTGGCCACTATTATAAACATGGAAGAAAATATAATGGCTGAATAGAAATTGACCGAACTTAACAGAAAACATCCTCAACCTGTCATTGAAACCTTTCAAGTTTATACAAATAATGTGGATCCACCATCAAATAGGGCCATCATTACTATAATTGAAAAACAAATGACTTCACCAAAATTGCTGAAAAGAATTTCTATTTCACCAAACTTGACAATGCATCCTAGCATAAGTTCCTTTTGAGTTTATACAAATGGTGCTGTTCCACTATAAAATATGGCTTCTGTTACTAAAAATAGAAAAACCTTTAAAAACTTCGTCTCCAAAACCACTGAATACAATTTGGTCAGACTTGACAAAAGCATCCTGGCAAGAAGACCTTTAAAATTTGTACTTATTTTGCTATGCTGCCATCAGATATGGCCAGTGTTGCTAAAAATAGAAAAAAAACTTTAAATGACTTCTCAGAAACTGCTTTGCAGAATTTGACCACATTTGATAGAAAACATTGTATTTTCAAGTTTATACAAATGCTGTTGTTTTGTCATTAAATATGGGCACCATCACTAAAAATTTAAATGACTTTTCAAAAACCACTTAACAGAATTTGACCAAATTTTACAGAAAGTGTTATGATATGAAGTGCTTTTAAGTTTATACAAATGCTGCAAATCTGCCATGAATTATTGCTGCTGTTACTTAAAAAAAGAAAAATCATTAAAAATTTCTTCTAAATAACTGCGAAACAGAAATTTGAGCAAATTTGACAGAATGTGTCCTGGCTTGAATGCCTTTCAGATTTATACAAATGATGCCATTCCGCCATCAAATATAGCTGCCATTACAGAATGTAGAAAATCATGAAACAACTTTTTTTTTTTAAAATGCTGAACAGAATTTGACCAACTTTGATACAAAGCATCCTGGTATATAGGCCTTTTGATATTGGACAAATGATGCCAATGTGCAATTAAATATTCTGATGAAACAAAAACAAGAGATACCTTGAAACATACGTAATCAACAGCATTGGAGAACTTTCCACAAAAAGCATCCTTGCAACCCAGATTTCCTTGCCAATTGCTTTTATATTTGACTGTGAAGCAGATTTCAGTAAGGTGAGCTTTCTCAGACCCACATTTAACTTTACTGTATTTTACATTTCATATTATTTAATTCTATGCCATTTATAATTTGTGACTTATACAGAGCTACAAAAAGATCTAAGTGTTTACAACAAGAAAGAAAGCCAAGTGAATCCAAATCTGCAGACGTTGAGTAACACACTCCGTAACATGCTTCTGGCTGAAAATGCCGACCCAGAATCCAGAGCCCTGGTGTTTGTAAAGGCAAGAGTCACATGCATAGCCCTCGCAAATTATCTGAATGATGTGCTTGGTAGAGACAATCTTCATGTGCACAAACTGACGGGCAAAGCGTCAACATTTGCAGATGATGGTGCGTGTTACCATTCAATCTTAACTATTACATGATCAGGCTGGTTTTACCTAGTTTAACACATGTAACTCTAATATGTCAGATATACTCAAACAGTGGAATTGCAAGTGCTGTTTGAGTACAGGCTATTTAGTCTTTAAAAAAACCTAACTTTTATTTAGCCATCCCAAACATAAATGCCATATTATGTAGATGATCCCTTAAAACAGGATATCATAATTTTAATTATAAATGAAAGTTTTGTCAAAACTAAAGAAATAAAAACAATGGAAAAGAAGAAAATTTCCTTAAAATCAATAAAGACCTATATGTTTGAGGGGACTCAGTAGGTGTTGTACAAGTTGGCATTAATGTAAGCTGGAAGTTAATAAGGATTATTGTGAACTCGTTTAATTTCATGTAATTTCATGGGTATACATTTTTGTGGCTTTGCAAACAATGACATTTTTCATCGGTACTTAAATTCATGGTTTGTGGATGGGGTCCTATTGTTTCTACAGAGGGATAATTGTTCACTGGGTCTTCAACTTCCTGATTTGTAACAACCATGAAATCCCTGAAAATTGGTACACCACAAAAAGATAGTGAATTCACAGTAAATCACTTATTGATTCATTATTCAAATATTAATTTTGAATAATGTAACTTGTTGTGTTGCATTGATTTCCATCTTGCAATAATTTCTGAAGATACAGTAATTATATTAGGGCCACTGCATATGCATAAACGTAAACTGCTCCAAAAACTGACTGATTTTCAGTAATTTTCCATTTTATTTAATGAAGTATTAAATTTGTTACAATGTTTATCATTTTATTTCAGGGATGACAGAGGATGAACAGACAAACACTTTGGACAAGTTTAGGACTGGAGAGTACACAGTTCTGGTGTCCACATCTGTGGGAATTGAAGGGATTGACATCCCTGACTGTAATATTGTGCTCAGTTACAATTACGCAGGGAACGAGATTACAAAGATACAAATGACAGGTGAGTAATATTAGAGGAAGTAATAAAAAGTACTGTATCATGGAATGACAAGTGGATACTGCAGCACAGGTTGATATGTGGTGAGTGCTTCAACATGGGATGATGGATGCAGGGATTCAGAAATCCACTTGCCTGACTCCCGCAACAAGCTCAAATTCGGTTTGGGCAAGCTCAAGTTTGCAAGGCACTGCAGGCAAGTACAAACAATTGAGAGAGGGGTACAATGTACAAGAAATTTTATTTAATGTGGGTGGTCTGGGTAAAATACATAAAACACTAGCTCTGTGCAAGCTATTTACCAACAAGAGGTCGTGTTCAGTTCCTAATGATTTATGTTCTGTTTTGTACCCTGCGATCTTGCCACAGTACATATATCAGCACCTTTATTTAGCATTTATATGTAGCACATTCTTCTTCTACATAACTGAGCACAGTTTCTTTCATCTATTGTATGTGTCATTTCCATCTTGTGGTCAATGTCAAGGTCCGTCACATTTTCTCGCGCAGACATGATAATGTGAATACTTTTTAAAGCAAGCTTTAACAAATAAGGAATAAATATTTATATTTTAACTTATCAGTTAAATTTTAATCATAATATTTGTACATATCCAGGATTTGCCGACTTTCAGGTCCTAAGTTAGCCTTGGGCAGTTTGTCAGATTGCCGACTCTAAACACTTGGTTTTTCAAAGATTGTTTTGATGCATGTCGTCAATTGTATGGTGAGTAGGTGTTAATTGTTAATAATACAACTCGTGAGATTTCATTGACAGATGTGTTTGGAAATAAAAAGCACTCGTCTCTAACGATTAACCACTAGGAGGATTTTGTTCAAAGCATGATTGATGTTATGAAAATATTGCACCCACAAGTGTTATGATCTGTTGTTCATGTGATAATTACAGGAGACCAATACATACTTACCGCTTGGCAAACAAATAATTCTCAAAATTCGGATTGTCAAATATTTTGATGCATGTCACCGATTTCAAGGCGAATAGATGATAATTGTTAAGTAAATGGATAAAATATGTGTTCACAAATTCTTCAGTTGTGAGTATAAATAAATCATTACAAACAGTCTAGCCCTCTCTCTCTCTCTCTCTCTTACTTACAAATCTAGCTATTTCCAAACCCTTTTCTACCTATCTATTTATTTGTCTATATACATGTACATGTCTGCTTTAGCTCTTGTAACTATATCTGCATTCCAGCTCTTTCTAAATTTCTACATATCTATATATATATATATATATATATATATATTTCTTGATGACTTTAATTATCAGCATATGGTTTTAATGTGAAAACAAAAGTTTTAATAAATATAATGTGATTTCCTTAAAATATACCATATGTTACTTTATCTTATTGTTTTACTCATGTTGGAATATTATGTTTGGGGCAAGCTCAGATTTTCCAAGGGCAAGTTAAATTTTCCAATCAGCTTGCCTTGGCAAGCTGACTTTTATAAAATGTTTAAATCCCTGGGATGGGTACTGTAACTTAGTTGGATTTTGTGAGTTCAGTAACATGAATAATGGGTGGGCAATAATACATGGAATGTAGGCCAGATATTGTAATGTGAAATGATGGTAGGTGTGTCCTGTACATGACATTAATGGACAGGTACTGTAACATGGAGGGTTAAGGTGATTCACCACTTAAAGAGTTTTCTCCATTTGCATACCATGTATATGGCCACATTAAAGGTTGGCCTTACTTTTTACAGTTATATTTTTAAGGAATTTTTATATGGCTGCCAGAAGGCTGATATGGTGTCAGTCCATCCATCCATCTGTCTGTTACCATTTCTTTTTCTGCACAATAACTCAACTTGTCCACAACAAACAGTTACCATGCAGATAGCTTGCACATGGGGTAGGGAAGGTCAGTATCAATTTTGGGGTCAAAGATCCAAGGTCAAGGTCACTGTGACTGAAAGAAGAAAAAATGATTTATGCACAATAACTTAAGTTCTCAACCATCTACAGTCACTGAACTTTGCAGGTGGTTTGCACTAAAGGTACTGAATAACCATATCAGTTTTAGGATCTAAAAGTCAAACATCGAGGTCACTGTGACTAAAAAAATAAAAATGATTTTCACACAATAAAATTATTTCTACATTACATACTCAGACCAAACTTTGTGGCTAAAAAAATAAAAATGGTTTTCACACAATAAAGTTATTTCTACATTGCATACCCAGACCAAACTGTGTGGCTAAAAAAATAGAAATGGTTTTCACACAATAAAATTAATTCTACATTACATACCCAAACCAAACTTTGTGGCTGGTTTGCACTTAGGGTAAGGAACAATTCTATTAACGTTGGGATCATAAGGTCAAAGGTGAAGGTCACTGTAACTAAAAGAAGAAAAATGATTTCTGCACAATAACATTAGCATTGCCTGACTCAAAACTGAAAGGGTGTGGGTTTAAATCCTATCATGAGATCAACCTGGGTTGGCTGCCATGGTGTGTCCTTGGGCAAGGCACTTTACTTCAGTTGCCTCAGCACTAAATAACTACTTGTGTTGCTGTACTTCAAAACACCAAAACAAACCACACACATGGACCAAACTTTGTGGATCACTTGCATTTAGGGTAAGATAAAAGTCAATCAATTTTGGGGTCAAAAGGTCAAGATCATTGTAACCAAAGAAGAAAATGGTTGCTGCACACAAATTTCAGTTGTCGAGCTTTTATCTTCACCATAGTTTGTGTAGGTATTGCACTTAAGGTATGCAAGGGGCCTATTGGTTTAGGGGGTTCAAAGGTCAGATGTGAATATCATTATGTCTCAAAGACATATTGGTTTTCCAGAATACCTTTTGTTCTAGAGTAAGTTCCTTGTACCTTGACCAAAGTGTGCAGATGACTTACACTTAGGGTAATAAAAAAGTTTCTTGGATCTAAAGATCATGGTCATGGTAAGTCTAAAAAGAAAATAGTTTTTGCATATTAAGTTTAGTTCATGACTGTGTACCTTGACCAAAGGTTGAGGTCATTGTGATCCATTGGTAAGTTTTTTCTAGAGTAGATCATACTCTACTAGTGCCTACATAGATGACTATTAAACATGGAGTGGGAATATACAGTGCCATTCACTGTAATCTTGCTCCTCTTTAACATGGCCTACAAATTATATTTTTGTTGTATTTTGTGACATCAATAAAACCGAACTTAACTGTTTTTAGCAATGAAAAAAGAAGGAATTTCATTAATAAATATTCAAACAATAATCCCAAAACCCGTATCTTAATCCTAAATTTATTTGAATTAAACTTATGATTGGTGAGCAAAGGGAAGTAGCTTTTACCAAATGAACTAATCAGAAACTAATCTAATTTATGGAGATGAACTGATGTAAAGAAATCCGTATATTGCAGGTCGTGGAAGAAAGAAAGGTGGCAAGAAAATTCTAATGGGAAATGAGATGATGTTGGATAAGGAGAAACTCAGCTTATACAAGGTGGCCATGATGTATCGAGCCATGGAGTCTGTCAAGAAAATCGATCCAAGTTCACTGCAGCGGAAAATCAAGCTCTTACAGAAGGAGGAAATAATGAGACAAGAGGTCCGTGATAGAATTCAGGAAAACCAAATTGGCATGAAGAAAAAGGGCAAATTTAAATTGTCCTGCTATAAGTGTAGTATCGAAGTCGTTGATAGCGAGGATTTATGCGTTGTTAAAGACACATTTCATATTGTGATTAATAAGAAGTTCAAAAATTTAATAGACGTAAGACCTCATAAGAAACCCAAATCCAGAAAAGAAGATATAGATGGTTGTAAAAAAACCGATAAGATTCATTGTAAGAAGTGTGGTTGGGACTGGGGTGTTTATTTTGTTTACAACAAACTCTTCCTACTGCCCACACTCAAAATTCAATCATTCAGAATTTGCAACATGGAAGATGGAAAGATTTCCACTTGCAAAGATTGGAAAGATCTGCCTTATAATATAGAGAATCGTGAGTTATCAGACCTCACAGATTTACTAGAGGTTTCAACAATTATGTAAAACCTCAGAATAAAGACTATTATAATTGAATTTAGGAGAAAAGTGTTTGCAATTGGTAGGTGGTCTGATTTCTGAGGATAAGTTAGCTGCTTGGCAAAATAAATGGGAATGATCAATTGTGGCTGTGGTTAGGGGATGGCCTCCTATAGGGGTAGTCAGAATGACAACTTTTAATGTAATCATCAGTTTCATGCAGATAGATGTGTTATTTACTTATTTGAAAGATTCACTGAAAATAGCAGTTATAACAAGACTGAAACTGATTGAAAAATGACTTCTCTATTTGTTTTATGGTAAAGACCATGATGCAAATTGTCTGATTTTAGTTTATCATTAAATGGCATAACAGTTGCATTTACTCAGTTCTTGAAAACTTAATAACTGTAGGTCCAAACAGATAAAATAATGTAAATAAGTTGATTGTGGTATGTAAACAAGTACACTTTGAGCAATGAGGTGTGCATAGCAATTAACATGCAAATGGACCACCAACCAATACTGTTGCTGGCAAAGGTGTGAGCATCACATGATTTATAGGTGCACTGCCACCTTGTGGAACATTCATGTCTAATGTCTGTCACATATCCAGCCATCACTATCATGTACAAATTCAAATTTTCACAATTTAAAGATTATTCAACCATTTTTCATGAGATTTTCAGCATGCATTGAAAAATGAACACTAATTCCCATGGAATAAGTGTCATTATAAAATACTTTGATCTTATATGATGTGTAATGCTAATGATTAGGGCATAATTATTCCTGCTGTGGCAGTAGGTCAGTTGCATTTGAAAAAACGCAAGTCATCAACTACCCAATGCATGGACCTGAATTAAAGGTTGTGGTATGATGTGTTTATTATAATGTTTACAAATATGAACCTCAGATTATCCATATCGAACTACAAGATACTGGAGTGATCACCTCCAATAAACAGCCGCTTTGCATATCCAGTTTGCATCCATTTTTCCAATCTGTTGTTGCAGTGTTCTCATTTGCAGGTGCCGGCTGGCTTTAAAAAAAATGTCTACTTTTACAACATTGTTACATTCTAGCCATCTACTTTTACAACATTGTTGCATTGTAGTCATATGCTTTTACAACATTGTTACCTTGTAGCCATCTATTTTTACAACATTGTTACATTGTAGCCATCTACTTTTACAACATTTTTACATTGTAGCCATCTACTTTTACAGCATTGTTACATTGTAGCCATCTACTTTTACAGAATTGTAACATACTTTGATACTTTGTTGCATTGTTCCACCACATACTGCTGCTCCAAAAGGTAATGAGATGACTGCATATATTAACCTTCCTTAAATAGCTACCATCCTTAGATGGACAGACTTGATCCTATCTTATAAGTGGGTGGTAAAGAGAAAACTGATCCATCCCATAAGTGTCTGGTAAAGAGAAAATTGGTCCATCTGATAAGTGGTTGGTAAGGAGAAAATTGATGCATGATCCCATAGGTACTGTATCTGGTAAAGAGAGGTGAAACTGTATTATGATTTTTTAGCTTATTCTATCTTTACATTGTGAAAATGACTTCATGTACCAAAAGAAACATTTAAATAGAAGTGTTTGCATTGTGTATATTGCTTCTACATATCAGATTTTCTGATTTAATTATATTAGTTTGACAGGCATAAATTATGTGTATAATTAGTTTTTAGGATTCACAAAAATCAAATCTTACATAAATTTTTGTATGTAAAGTACTGAGACCCTAATTTAATTATTGCACTAGATTTCTTTTATCTGTCTTTTATCCATCTTTTTAAACAATGCCTCATAAAATGGGAAAAGGTTAATTTTTAAGTAATGACAAATGTAATTAATTCGGCCTCAGAAATGTTTTATGTAAAGTTTTGTATAATAGTTGTTGTGCAAGATGATATACTTTAGAAAGAGGATGGTTGATTCACACAAACTATTGAAATGTTGATCAGTACATAAAACAAAATTAAAAATTATTTTGAAATTGCAATCTAGTTTTTAAAAAAATATTATATGACTTCTAACTGAAGATGCAATGACATACATGGAAACATGCTAACATGTTGATACATGGAGTACCTAATGTAATACCCATATATATTATTATCATAGTAATGTGATCTTGATTGCTAGATCATGTGGAGTTGTCAGCATAAGAAAATCAGGATCATTATTATTGTTAGATACCTATCAATTTTCAGATAATTTAATAAAATCACTATACACCGCTCCCTCGATAACTCGCGCCCAGATAACTCGCGAACCCGCTTATAACACGGACCAGACGTGGATCCCGTTTTTTTTAAACTAGAATTTTTTTTAAAAAATAAGAAGAAAAAAATAATTGACCCTATTTGTTGAAGGTAAAAAAAATCGCGATCAAAATTTAGTAAATGAAACCTTAATATATCGCTCGTTTTATCGTCAAAACCAGTGGTTAGTACCCAGAAATTTGAATCATCATCATGAAATTTTCAACTTTTAATAAGAAGTCAAATATTTTGTTCAATTTTCTTTCCAAACAACATTCTCAGTACACTATAAATAACAATATTTGATGAAATTTCAATCAATGAAAACGTCACTAAAGCCTACTGGTGGCAACACTTTAAAAATAAATACCAATTAAATAAGTTTTGTCAAGTGAAATATGTGTTTTAATTCTATCTTTTAATTCGGTTTCAGTGTAATCATCATAAATGCAATAACCCCTCTTGTATTCAAACGTGAAAATTAAAATTCAACCGACCCAACTATCGCCGCGAGCGTTTCCGTGAGAATCTAATTATGTGCCGATCTTTTTTTGTTTTTATCTCCGACTTGCGGAAGTATATGTTGTGTTGTTACACTCAATTAATAGCAGACCTGCTTTGTATTATCACGTTAATTACATCTTTTGTATCAAATCAAACAAAGGGGGTGGAATAACAGAAAAGTTAAAAGGCGCACAAAATCCTGCCTGCGTAAGAGCAAGCGGTCTTGGCCGTGTGTCAAGTCAACTCATTTCAATTGATCAATCGAATACTGTTATAAATATTATTATGTAAGTAATATAATTAAACTACCTTAAATTAGCCTACTCATTCACAAATGTAATCAAAGATAGTTAGGCAACCAAGCCAAATGAGTACTTGGAGAATAAAAGCTTTGTTTTACAGATGTGGTTCATTACGGAGAAGTGAGTTCCAGAGTTTGTATTGAACTTTCTAACATGCTACTCAGGGATTTCCTCAAGGATGAGACGAAGTTTCACTGTTACTTGATATGAAATCACGGTATCCATATTTTACTAATGGAACAATAAATAAATCGAGGTTCGATGTTGACGGTTGTTTCACAAAATAAATGTCAATAGTTTTTGAAAAAAGGAATCTTGTTTAGTTGTGAATCAACAACAACAAAAAGCGGTGACGTAATACACAAGGTATCGCGTACACGTGTTGCTCAAACTGCTTGGACTAATGTTGTTAATGATCTTTCAGAGGTTTGTTATCTTGAAAATAAAGGTAATTTATACAGAAAAGCAAACAACTACAATAGAAAAAGCTCTTTATTGACAATTATTCCCAATGTAATTATAAAACGAGTATTCCGCCATTAAACAGCCCCGTTACCCACCCCCACTGCAGTTTTCTCGATGTCCAGCGGGGATGACATCCCTTTCTTAATTTTTTTGAGGTCCCTCGGTAACTCGCGCCCTTGCTTATAGTGCGGTCTATGTTTTTGGACCCCGTTGTGCGCGAGTTATCGAGGGAGCTGTGTATTTAACTGAAAAACAAAAGCAAAATGCTTAACATATCAGCCTTTTTAATACAAATTTCATCCTAAATCATGAACTGAATTACATATTGATCAGCTGATAGGTGCATGAATATTGCAGTTTATGACTGAAGCGCATGAAATAACAGTCACTTATATTCACTACGATCACCGTTAGTAACAAAAATTCTTTGACACGTGGGGGGCAGCAGACCCATATATGGGATTTACAGTTATTGTGCAATTCTCAAATTTTGTATCCTGGAAGATTTTAACAACTGAATGATTCAGAAAGTTTCTCTCTGAGGCCAGGTTAAAAGCAGTGTGAGAATCTCGGATGGGGACTTGGCATGGGAAGGACAGCATTATTTTGACAGTTATTTACAACGAGGTTGGACAAATTGTTGGAACTTGATGATACAGATTTGTTACAGAAATTGTTACTCATTTCCTTTGGCATGTCAAGTGAGGTTACAGCATAGTTGTTTACGCATTTTCAGTTGTAACTGGGAAGCATCTAGGAAAAAGTAGTTCCAGCCTCGTTTGAGAGGATGGTGATACGGAATCAGAAAATGAGAGTATCGTTTCCTACTTCCAGGAAATGATGATAAAATTCTGGTTGTTTCTTGAGTAAAAAATTGATAGGTTTATAATAATTAATTATTCATAAATCAAGCAGTTCTTCATTAAATGGACTCGGTATTTGTGTACATACCAATGCTGCTTACATAGTATGAGGTAAATAGTGTATATTGTTTGTAAAATTTATGTATTGCTTTTATGTCAGCTTTGATACATTTTCCAGGATGTTTTTTTTTTTTAGTTTTATAAAATGATAGCTCAGAAGAAAAAAATGGCCTCTACACCTTGTAATTGCCTTATTTTTCCTTGCATTTGTCTGTTTAGCCTTATATAATACCACTCCGAGAAATAAACAAAATGACAGGATGCAAAGGAAGAGAATAAAATTAAATTTTCTTACCTGCAGTAAATCTTTGCTGAATGAACAAAGAGATTCACATTTCTCCATGGCTATGTATGATCATTACCCTTGGTTGAAATAATACAAGTTTTTTTTTACCTTTCAAGGTTCTAGATACAGTATGCTACCAATTTGTTTTTTGTACAGTCATTACATAGCTTCTGTTGAGTAGTGGAAATAAGGTTATATAGGTGGGGTGGTAATCAATATAGAGTGGTCTACTACTCTAAAGCACATCAGTGTAGCCCAGTTTAATACAACAAGCATATGGTCATGGGTCCTATTTTTGGGATAAATGTAGTTTTAATATTGAACCTACATCAGTATTAGGCAACCTTGCTTATAACACAGATACGTTTATGGCTTCCTTGAAAAACATTATAGTGTGAGACCACTGTACAAATGTATAATTATTGTACAAAGTGGGTTGGCCTTGGCAGCTCAAGTTGACCCTATTCCATCACCCCTTAAACCAAAGGAATATTTTGGAATTAACATTTTCAGCTCTACTTTAAATTGTAGGTATATTTTTTAGATAAATACTGATGACAACTCTTTTAATAAATTTAAATGAAAAGGGCAGCCAGCCATGAGCAATATATTCAAATATTGATATGATTAAATTATGAACAAATTTCAACAATATTTGTGGTTATTTAGACAGAGGAATGCTGGTTAGTAATAACAGTGAAAAGAAAATGGGACACTTGTTTGAAAGATCACAAGGTCTTCATTATCTAAAACAGTCTACATTGTTCCATCTTTATAATGCCATTCATAGGAGACATAAAAGTGTCCATTAATAATAAGGTCACCTTACATTGAGATATGAAAGACTGGGACACTTGTATGAAAAGTCACATGATCTATATAATATGAAACAGTTTACAGAGCTCCCTCTTTATAATACCATTAATGGGAGTCATAAAAGTGTCCATTATTAATGAGGTCACCTTACACTGAGGTTTGTTCCAACAAGTATGTCCTATAATAGTGCCATAACAACACACATATTTTTTTTTTTATTGATGTGAAACTACATTATAATTGGCCCTTATTAGCCAAAAATTACAATGTTTTTGAAACAAATTAAGTAGCACATTGAAATAAATGTAAACAATTCAATGGGATACATGGCCATACCAGTATGCTATAAAAGGGGCAGCAGTGTACTGAGGGGCTTTATTATAAGGGACCAATGTACTTCTTTCTAACAATTGATGGTTTTCCTGGTGCCAATATTAGTTGAAATGATACATTTATGCTACATACATGTATCAGTATGCATCACATAAACAATAATACTGTACATATTGATATACCTTTTAACTTAAAATGTGAGATTGTCATAATGTATTTTTTTCTATCATGTTGATGTATGTTTTTGTCCATGATTATTTTAAAACAGAAGATTGTTTTATAGTCTAAATGTATCATTCAAAGATGTATATTTAATTTAAGGGCTGTTCCATTTAAACATACATGTTACCCATGGAAGGCAGTTTATTTCAAAATATATGTCAGAGTACTCTGATTACTCAGAGGTCACTATGGGTGACTACTCCACATTAAAAGTGCCTGCCCTGTGTCCCAAGTATGTTTTAATGGGACAGCCCTAAGTCTAAATTGCATCTGCAGGTGACTACTCCACATTAAAAGTGCCTGCCCTGTGTCCCAAGTATGTTTTAATGGGACAGCCCTAAGTCTAAATTGCATCTGTAGGTGACTACTCCACATTAAAAGTGCCTGCCCTGTGTCCCAAGTATGTTTTAATGGGACAGCCCTAAGTCTAAATTGCATCTGTAGGTGACTACTCCACATTAAAAGTGCTTTCCCTGTGTCCCAAGTATGTTTTAATGGGACAGCCCTAAGTCTAAATTGCGTCTATGGGTGACTACTCCACATTAAAAGTGCTTTCCCTGTGTCCCAAGTATGTTTTAATGGGACAGCCCTAAGTCTAAATTGCATCTATGGGTGACTACTCCACATTAAAAGTGCTTTCCCTGTGTCCCAAGTATGTTTTAATGGGACAGCCCTAAGTCTCATTCACCAACACTGAAATATTTCTCTCTGGAAGTACTTACAGATTATTGTATGTGCACTGTCTCATTCATCGACACTAAAATATTTCTCTCTGGAAGTACTTACAGATTTTTGTATGTGCGCTGTCTCATTCATCAACACTGAAATATTTCTCTCTGGAAGTACTGACAGATTATTGTATGTGCGCTGTCTCATTCATCCCAAGTATGTTTTAATGGGATGGCCTTAAGTCTCATTCACTAACACTGAAATATTTCTCTCTGGAAGTACTTACAGATTATTGCATGTGCACTGTCTCATTCATCAACACTGAAATATTTCTCTCTGGAAGTACTCACAGATTATTGCATGTGCACTGTCTCATTCATCAACACTGAAATATTTCTCTCTGGAAGTGCTCACAGATTATTGTATGTGTGCTGTCTCATTCATCAACACTGAAATATTTCTCTTTGGAAGTACTTGCAGATTATTGTATGTGCGCTGTCTCATTCATCAACACTGAAATATTTCTCTTTGGAAGTACTTACAGATTATTATATGTGCGCTGTCTCATTCATCCCAAGTATGTTTTAATGGGATAGCCCTAAGTCTCATTCACTAACACTGAAATATTTCTCTCTGGAAGTACTTACAGATTATTGTATGTGCACTGTCTCATTCATCAACGCTGAAATATTTCTCTCTGGAAATACTCACAGATTTTTGCATGTGTGCTGTCACATTCATCAACACTGAAATATTTCTCTCTGGAAGTACTCACAGATTATTGCATGTGCACTGTCTCATTCATCAACACTGAAATATTTCTCTTTGGAAGTACTCACAGATTATTGCATGTGCACTGTCTCATTCATCAACACTGAAATATTTCTCTCTGGAAGTACTCACAGATTATTGTATGTGTGCTGTCTCATTCATCAACACTGAAATATTTCTCTCTGGAAGTACTCAGATTATTGCATGTGCACTGTCTCATTCATCAACACTAAAATATTTCTCTTTGGAAGTACTTACAGATTATTGTATGTGTGCTGTCAAATATTTCTCTCTGGAAGTACTTACAGATTATTGTACATGCGCTGTCAAATATTTTTCTCTGGAAGTACTTACAGATTATTGTATGTGCGCTGTCATATATTTTTCTCTGGAAGTACTTACAGATTATTGTATCTGCGCTGTCAAATATTTCTCTCTGGAAGTACTTACAGATTATTGTACGTGCGCTGTCAAATATTTTTCTCTGGAAGTACTTACAGATTATTGTATGTGCACTGTCAAATATTTCTCTCTGGAAGTACTTACAGATTATTGTATGTGCACTGTCTCATTCATCAACACTGAAATATTTCTCTCTGGAAATACTTACAGATTATTGTATGTGCGCTGTCAAATATTTCTCTCTGGAAGTACTTACAGATTATTGTATGTGCGCTGTCAAATATTTCTCTCTGGAAGTACTTACAGATTATTGTATGTGCGCTGTCAAGTATTTCTTTCTGGAAGTACTTACAGATTATTGTATGTGCGCTGTCAAATATCTTGGATGGACAAATTGTTGTGGCATATGATCAACAAGCATGCAAGCCATGCCAAAATAATGAAGATTATTTTAGAGTTCAATATATCATTTAAGATGTAATTTAATACACTCTCATTCAAAGCCAGAATTATTTGATTAATTTCATCAATTTCATTCAAAATGAACACTAATGTAACATCCTCTGTTTATCAACTTTTAACCAAACTGTATAGCTATAGACAAGCTAAAATAACTAAAGGAAATGAAAATCTTCTAAAAGGTTTCCCAAGCAATCAAACTTTTTTCATCAAGATTTTGAAACGGCCCATGACACTTTTCAGGTTGTTAATCATTTTAGGGCAAGGATGTAGGTTTTATTTCATTTAGGCAAATCATGCTGTACGTTATTTGATGTGAAAAATGATAAACTTTGTAGTTTAATGATCCATATGGCACTGACAAATTGTGTTCTGTGTACTGGCACCAGTTTTGATTTTCTTTGATTTTCAATGCTTTGTTTGTGATAATTTGTAGTAAGAATAAATAAAAGTCAAAAAAGGTTGATATTGTCTAATTGTATTTCCTAGATTGACCAATTCAATATTTTTCTTACTTTCAGCCCATAATTAATAATTACTGAATGGCATTTTCTAATAAGGTTGATATTGTCTAATTGTATGTCCTAGTTTGACCAATTCAATATTTTTCTTACTTTCAGCCCATAATTAATAATTACTAAATGGCATTTTCACATTTCGGTTTATAATACACTGAAGACTCAAGGAAACACAACTATAAGATGTCAATGAAATTGAAACTGATAGCATTGGGGTAAAAAAAATTGTTTTGCATATGAATCAATTTGTGAGGGGTTCAATAAATCACTTTTTTGTGAACTCTTCACTTGGAAGGATGTCAACACATACATACACACAGAGGTATCTCTCTTCTTACTAATCATCAGCTGCTAGTGTCCAAAAGTACATGCATACGATTCTATTGACCAAACATACATGCATGTGATTCTATAGACCAAAAGTACATGCATGTGATTCTTTTGACCAAAAAATTACATGCATGTGATTCTATTGACCAAAAGTACATGCATGTGATTCTATTGACCAAAAGTATGTGCATGTGATTATATTGACCATTCTATTGACCAAAATTACATGCATGTGATTCTATTATTCAAAAGTACATGCATGTGATGCTGTTGTTCAAAATTACATGCATGTGATTCTATTATTCAAAAGTACATGCATGTGATTCTATTGTCCAAAAGTACATGCATGTGATTCTATTGACCAAAAGTACATGCATGTGATTCTATTGTCCAAAAGTACATGCATGTGATTTTATTGACCAAAAGTACATGCATGTGATTCTATTGTCCAAAAGTACATGCATGTGAATCTATTGTCCAAAAGTACATGCATGTGATTCTATTGTCCAAAAGTACATGCATGTGATTCTATTGACCAAAAGTACATGCATGTGATTCTATTGTCCAAAAGTACATGCATGTGATTCTATTGTCCAAAAGTACATGCATGTGATTTTATTGACCAAAAGTACATGCATGTGATTCTATTGTCCAAAAGTACATGCATGTGATTTTATTGACCAAAAGTACATGCATGTGATTCTATTGTCCAAAAGTACATGCATGTGATTCTATTGTCCAAAAGTACATGCATGTGATTCTATTGACCAAAAGTACATGCATGTGATTCTATTGTCCAAAAGTACATGCATGTGAATCTATTGACCAAAAGTACATGCATGTGATTCTATTGTCCAAAAGTACATGCATGTGATTCTATTGACCAAAACAACATGCATGTGATTCTATTGACCAAAACTACATGCATGTGCTTCTTCCATGATAAATCCATACTGGACAAAAAGTTCTTCCCCACTTTAAAAAAATATAGAAAATTTTACGTTATTATTTTTGTGACAAGATACTAACCTTTTCTTTTCAAAAAGGTTTACAGACTAAGGCTCCTGGGCTTATTGTGGAAAAAATACTTTACTAATTTGCAATCGATTCTTCTGGTACTTGAGTAAGATTTTATTTTACACAGTTAAAGCAAATGAATATGTTTTCTTCACATTGCCCTTTTGAGAAAAATATTTTTCATCTTGGTACTGTTAGAATTAATATTACACTATGAATGTACTTTCCCAATTAACACGTGTTCAAATATATTGATGTAGGTACAGTAAACTGTTAAGCACTTAATAAGCACATGAGTCTGTACTTACTATGAACATGATGCAGAATGTCAAGTTATGGCTCTTTGAAGAACTGTAAGCATATACTGCAATGCAACTTTCAGAGAGAGCTCGATGATGCAAGAAAATAAGCAATATAAATGGGTCAATATGTTTAGTCACATGGAAGAACTATTAGGATATTTTTTTAAGTTTTGGAATTGAATCATTTTGATTCAGTTTAAAGAAATGTACTTGAAATTCAGCTGACTTTGCAATGGGTTGAAATCTAAGTCATCAGGACGTATGACAGTACTGTGGTACACTCACACAAAATCTCTTTTGATATTAGCATAGGCTGATGAGTTTATATGGTGAACCTTTGATTAAATGAAGTGATTTCTGGAAAAGAAACAGAAAAAAAAGATTAAACCATGATGGTTCCTAGGGAAGCAGTATAACTATTCCCAATTGCATTAAAAAATTTCCAGCCAAAGAATTAGTAAAAAGAAATATATATTGGCCTAAATGGCATGGATCATTTACTGTTGACATTCCATCAAATAAAAAGTACTTCCCTTTTTAGAAAGGCATAGAGAGATTATCATTGGTGCAAATAACAAATAAACCTTACGTTTTCTTCCTTTAACTTGAAAAAAAAAGATAATTTGAGGCTTTCTGCAAAGCACTGTGATATCACTTTTTTGTCCCTTCTGCTCTTTTTGTATCTATTGGACAGCATGCAGATAAATCCAATATAAAATATTCAAACTGTTGCAGAACATTTTCTTTTGGTCACTGATTATTATTATGAAGGGACACAGATACTGCCATTACAACCATATCTTAAAGTCCGCAGTGTAATTCAATTCTGGATTATAGAAATATTAATTGAAACAAATTAGATCTATTTAATCAGAAAGTCCTAATTGCCTTACATCTATCTGGATGCACAGGAAAGAAGGTGAGGCAGAAAATCTAAAATTGTTTTTCAGTTTCTTGTATGGCAAGAGTAGATTATGTCCATTTTGTGGGTCCTGTGAATTTCTAGAAGAGTTTGGAACAAGTTCAGATGTATTGTCAGATATACAAACACCAGTTGACCACATGTACAGATGTTCTGCATTATATGAATTTTTTGTTATAGTTGCTCAAAGTGCAGATTTATTACCCATAATGTAAATTATATTGTTATTCTCTTTTTTTATTCCTGCAGCAATTGCATTTTTTTTCAGCTCTTTAAAATTCATATGGTAGTTGAAAATAAAACAAGATGAGGGATGAAATTTTGACAAATACCATATATAACATGTATTATAAGTACCTCTACTTATCGTTATTTCTAATGATCTCCATAACTATTTCATGTACCATATATACATGTATTTTAAGTACCTCGACTTATTGTTTTTTCTAATGATCTATTTCATATAAATGCTGATTGTCTTTCACAACTGAGGACAAAAGAATGGATTTTCTGTAATGTGTGGTTGTGTTGAAAAAACCTTCACACTAAAACCAGTCATCCAAAATGCAAATGTTCAGCTACCTTCTTACTGGTGACTATTTTTGCAATTCATGCTTTTGATTGAAATCATTTGCTTTTCTGTTGTACAGTGTCTTTTCCTGGGTAACATTTTCAAAAGTTCAAATTTAAATATTTTTTTTTTAAAAATCAGCATGTTACTCAGAATAGTACATGTATTTTAGAAGTCAATATTCTCATTAAAATCATAACTGGAATTCAAATAAATTGCACACAAAAAATTCCTTCATACACAGAGCACATTTTTAAGTCACTATGCTACCGTTAAGACCCAACTTTAAACCATTTATGTAAGTACTTTGCAGGAGAACAATGGCAAGAACTGAAATTCTAATAAATCTTGAGTGAAGAACAGTTCAGAATTAGTTAAAGTGTTCCAATTCTACCTACAATATTAATATGAAAGCCAAAGTTTAAGTTAAGCTAGAACACAAATTACATGTATTAGCTTCAAAAATATTGCACTCCAAATGTTTGAATAACTTTGTAAGCACCATTTATGCATGCTTCTTTACTAGTCTAATTTAGATACATTGATAAAACAATGGACTTGAATCTTAACTTAATAATATGATCATGATCTGAAGATGCTCATATTGGCAAATCACTTTGCTCCTGCAATTTGTGTTACGAGTCCTTGATCTTTGTGTATTAGCTTAATGCAGCGAATGACACAGTCTTTTTAGCTCAAATAGTCCCAGTGTTTTTGATGAATTGTGATAAAACTTGGTAAATATTATGATCATGACCTGATGATGTGCATGTCAACAAATTACTTTGCAGCCACAATTTTTATTAGTTATTGCATTTTCTGTCTTGTAGCTTAATGCAATGCATGATGCAATCTTGTTAGCATAACAAGTCCCACAGTTTTAAATGGATTGTTATGTTCATCACTTTGCTTCAATAATTTTTATTAGAGTTATTGCCCTTTTGTGTTGTGACTTAATAATGTATGACACAGTCGTTTGCATGATTAGTCCTGCAGTTTTTGTGGATTACTGTGACACTTAGTGCATATTATGGTCAGTATCAGAAGATATGCATGTTGACAAATCATTGTACTCACTATTTTCAGAAGAGTTATGCACTTTCTTTAAAAATACAGATTCATCTCCTTCATGTAGTAGGGGTGGGATGAGGGCAGGGTGGGGCAATTTGCTCACCATTCCTTAAGTTTTCTTTTTATTTTTTGTGGTGCAAATACTTTAGGTACTGAATGCTAGATAATATTGTTATCAGTAAATAATTTCTTCTGTAAAGCAGACAATTCATTTTCTTGGGGAGTTAATTTTTCTGCTCAGGGATGGTCTGTAAATATATAGTTGTTTCAAAAGCAAGTTCTAAACTAGAACCATTTTCAAAATAGTCTTTCTAAGGCAATACATTTTCTTCAGTCACTAAGATCAGTTCTTCAGTGGCCAATATACATTTTAAAATTTTTTTAAAAAATTCAGAACTATGGCTTATCTCTATAAATTAATAGCACCCATATACACAATAAATTATTTTGTCTGTGATGATATACTCTACAGTAGTACTCTATGTTAGTACGTACTCTCGCATGGTTGTTCAGATTATATTAGGTATGAGCTTTAACTGTATTGGGCATTATGCTAGTACATCCTCTGGTTCATAACTCAATCAACAAAACCATATTGTAATCTGTTATTAACTCTAATTCAGTGTTCTTTATTTTTAGGCTTGCATATTGTGCTTATCCTGGTTCTCTAATGGTGGGCTAGATACAATTTACAATGTCTAATACAAACAGTTTTTAATTCATCAACGTTATGCAACATTAATGTATCAGCTTTAAGGTACATGTAATAGTAATGTAAATCACACATTTTATTTCTCAGAATGATCACCTGTGCAGATTTTTCCACAATCATATGGATTTTTGTTGTAGTTGCTGATAATCCAGATGGATAGCCCTAATATGTAAACTTTTGCCAAGATCAATATTTACTATTTTTTTCTAAATTCTGCAATATTTTATTTCTTGCTTCAAATGATTTAGAGTAATTCAAAAAAGAGAAAACTAGGAGATACATTTAGGAAAAAAATTATAAAATATCTGTATCACTACTTGTAGCATAGTCCCGATAAAACTAAAATTTGTATTAGTTACAAATAAACAAATTTGCACCAGTTTACACCATGTCTGACCACTGATACAATAATACTAACCTCACTTTTATGTCACATAATAATGTTGGCTGGTGCCTTTCTTCAAATTGTAAGTGGTCAGTTCATATATATATATATATATATATATATCAGATCCAGAAATTCTAATGGCTCTTGTCGGATATTTTTCCCTGAAAATTACGTGATCGGCATATGTTTGTGAATTTTTAAAATATAAAAACATTCAAAGGAGATATCAAAAGTTGCGACAACAGAGAAAACATTGATATACCTAATTATTCAATGTACTGGAAAATGTGTAATTTTCGGTTCTGGATTTTCTACTGCTGTAGTGTTAGTATTATCCTTCCATGATTAACTGGTGTCTTCTTAAACTAATTATTTATTAAACTTTTTCTTCGAGAAAACTATACTATAGAATTGCACCCAACATCATTATATATATATATATATATATATATATATATATATATATATATATATATATATATATATATATATATATATATATATATATATTACAAAAAGAGTGTCTGCCAGATCATCAAAGTATTCCCTGAAGGAATGAACATTATCGAAATTATATGTTTCTTACATACATGTAAGACCTATTTAAAGATATGCTAATAGTTTGTGGGATGGTTGCACATTATCTTAATCTGAAAAACTGGAAAAGTTTCAACATGAAGCACCACAGATTGTAACCATACTGTCAAAATATGCTTATATCTGTATTTGAAACTGGTGGGAAAGAACTTATCACAAAAAGGAAAAGAAGTAATCCTGTTAATATGTATAACAATAAATAACTACGCACCTAAAGTTTTGAATTAATTATTACCTGCTTTCATTCCTGCAACTTCCATATATAATTACAGGTGTTTAGATACTTACCTACTATTCCTGCAAATTAGACTTTAAACTAGGATAAAGACTTTCTGTCGATCAACATTAGTATATACAGGTTATCAATACAGTAACTTGGTATGGGTGCTTGTATTGCATCGTGTTTGATAGCAGAAGGACACCATATTACACGAGATCCAAGGGGTTGAGGATGATCCGACCATTCTTCCGCTATCAAACAAGACATGATCTGTTTTATCTTTAAAAAAAGCTTCGACAATAAAGGCAAAGAAGGACACTGCAATACTTACTGGTAATCATTTCTCAGACAATGTACAGAAGACTCAGTCACAGTTATGGCACTGCTATGCAAGTCTACTCTCTTACTCTCTAAAATTTTGCTGTGTTTATATGCATGTGTGTGTGTGTGTGTGTGTGTTCCATATGATAGTGCTAAAATTACTTGGTTATTAGGATCAGTGCTGTATCATCTTTGAGCAGCTATACTACCTATTTCATATTAACTTACTCAATCTTCAGTACCAGCTATACGGACTACTTGATATCAACTTACTCAATCTTCAGTACCAGCTATATGGACTACTTGATATCAACTTACTCAATCTTCAGTACCAGCTATACGGACTACTTGATATCAATTTACTCAATCTTCAGTACCAGCTATATGGACTACTTGATATCAATTTACTCAATTTTCAGTACCAGCTATATGGACTACTTGATATCAATTTACTCAATCTTCAGTACCAGCTATATGGACTACTTGATATCAACTAACTCAATCTTCAGTACCAGCTATATGGACTACTTGATATCAACTTACTCAATCTTCAGTACCAGCTATAAGGACTACTTGATATCAACTTACTCAATCTTCAGTAGCAGCTATATGGACTACTTGATATCAATTTACTCAATCTTCAGTACCAGCTATATGGACTACTTGATATCAACTTACTCAATCTCAGTACCAGCTATATGGACTACTTGATATCAACTTACTCAATCTTCAGTACCAGCTATATGGACTACTTGATATCAATTTACTCAATCTTCAGTACCAGCTATATGGACTACTTGATATCAACTTACTCAATCTTCAGTAGCAGCTATATGGACTACTTGATATCAATTTACTCAATCTTCAGTACAGAGCTATATGGACTACTTGATATCAACTTACTCAATCTTCAGTATCAGCTATATGGACTACTTGATATCCAGTACCAGCTATACTGACTATTTCATGTCAACTTACTAAATTTCAGTACAAACTATACTGACTATTTGATGTCAACTTAGTCAATCTCAATACTTACTGAGGGATGGGGGTTGGGGGGTTGGTTGGTTCGTGAAGTGACTGCCTCAATAATTTGCTGTTTATAATCTAAATGGGGACTCGGATAACATTTGCTGCTGGCTCTCCAACAATGTGAACCAGGCATGCCCTTTTTGTCTCCTGTATGACTTTGTCCTATGGCACACTATACCTTGTGAAGTCCCTTGCCATCACTTCATATAGACATTGTGTGAAAGGAAATATCCAAATTGACTTAAAGGCCAAAACAGTCTGGAAGTTGTTTTCGTCCTTGTAGAACGATGCAACAATGGTTTAACAACATTGCCATGAATTGAGATTGAAGCCTGCACATTCTCTGGTCTTTCATTATGTACTCTCTCTTGCATATGTTCAAAAGTGACAACTTTGCAAACAAAACAGGTTGAGGGAATAAGCTCTTACACATTGGCAATCTTTGATCTGTACATCGGCACATGTTGTTTTATAAGAAAACCAGTGTCAGGATTGCGCAGTATGGTCGCATGAGGACTTGGTATTTTATTTACGATGAATGGGCCAGCATATCAGTTCTTAAGTTAATGACCTGTTCCTGTTGTCTCATCAAGATATACCGGTAAAATTTGTAAACTATAAATATGTATATTTGCATGGCATTCACATGAATCAATTCAACTGGCATGGATGATCATGGAAGTGGGCTGCATACAATTCATATTGCATGCCTTTCATAAGAATGCCTGTGGCATAATTTTAAAATGTAATTTTCATTTATGAATGGAGAATGTTTACTTTTACTTTCTCCTTGATAGCCTGGAGTAACTCTGAATCTTTTTAACATACACAAGAATGCTATATAGCTGCATTGGCTGGTTTATAGAAACTTTGGTCGTTGATCAGACACAATTTCATGCGGTGATTGTCCACCAAAGGCGTTAACCAATTGGATCATGGCAAGGGAAATAAATTCCAAATTGGCAGCCCAGTTATTAGCACTTTGTCCTTGTATGGAGTAAGTCATTCTCCTAATCTTTTGCGTTCTTGTTTACATGCCTCTAAACAAGATGAATATAACTTTATGTTCATTCCGGTGGTACTGGCAATGTCTTGCAGACATCTAGCATTGCTTGTACAGTACATTCACTTCCCCTATCACCAGTAAGGGTATCACACACCTAACTGCATGAATATGATAAAATACAGTGTACACCTAATGGGTCTTTGTTGGCTATTGGAATAGTTACAAGGTATTTTTCTTTTTTATGATGATGACCACCTGACCTACTACCAATTCCTTTTCATGCTAAATGAAACTTTGGCTTATTCTGGAATTGAATTGAAAAGCTACAAATCGTATTCATCGTACTCATTCAGGGGCAGCCACTACTACAGCAGTTGCAAGGGTTTCGTATAAATCAATTCAGATGGCTGCAAGATACAAGTCAGCTGCATATAAATAATATATTCTCATGCATTTAATAAGAATGCATGTGGCATAATGTTAAAGCACTTGAATCCTATGCTGACTCGATATTTAAGTGTGTTAGATACAGTTTCCATTTGAAGTGTGGGTTCATCAATTATAAAAAGAGCCTTTAAAGCTGCAAGAAGCCATACAGGTGGACTGAATTTTACATTAAGCTTTTCCATCTGGTACCAAGGTTACAGTAGCTTAAATCTGTATGAATTGAGGAAGGCAATCCATATTTCCCACTTAGAGGTGCCGCCTCAACTGTTGCTTGTTCGCTGTTTCTGATATCACAGGGTATGCACGACATTTATTCATTTCTGCTGATGGAGTGCATTTATCTGATGTTGGTAATGATGTGTCCCTGTATACACTTCAAGGGATCCAGAATTTCTGTTGAATGAGAATGGATCTGATTAACCTTTTCAAATACCACGTTGTTAAATGTTGGTCACAGTACTGCTTTACCCACTTTGATGATAGTGGTCATGGAATGCTGGACAGGCATAATCTTTTCCATGACCCTGTGGTGGATTGTGCGACACAAAATGAAATGGAATTGAATTAATTGAGAACAATTAATATCCATTATCAGCACTTGTCCATTCTTTTCTCATGGTTAAGTGATCTGCAATTGACCTCTGTTTCACAGGGTCAAATACTGTTCATTGACTGCTGTAAATTATGTTGTTGTTGATGTTGGTTGACCTCTGTAAATAATGTTTATGTTGACTGTTGTTGGATTGCCCAATATGTTGCTAATGTTGGAAGCCAACATGAATATAATATTAGATAACGAACATCAGACTTTATTAACTGTGGAATATGTCAGAATTATGTGTGAGCTTCTGAATATTAAATAGCAACTATAATTATGTTTTTGTGCTCTCTTTTCTTCAATAATGGCATATATTCCCTTCAAAAAAGATGCTTTTATTAAAAACCCAGAGATGTGTTATATTTAAAGCTTAGCTTACTTGTGTTGTAAATATTGTAATGCTGAAATTGTGTTTTTATTGTGCAATCTTGTTCTTTGACTAAGCTGGTTGGGTGCCAGCATCGGTGTCATTATTCTTTGAATAAATAAATATCAAGCATGACAAAATTACCTCCCTTTTACAGTATAAATGTAGCATAATTGACTTGCAGCTTCCTCTGTTTTATGGAAAGTCACAGAAGCAGGCAAGTGAAACTTGCTCTCAACACATTTCTTAACAGTTTTACAAATTCTTTTTGAAAGCAATAAAAATCCCATACAACCCACTCTCTTTTGTATTAATTAAATTAGATTACATGTTGGTTAGAAATAAATACTGCTGCTGTTTTTTTTTCTTTTCTATTGCAGGATAGTGTGTCTGTACATTATAACATTACAATTCAGGGAACCGCTGATGTAAAACAATTGGATCTTCTTGTGTCAGGCAGTTGGATACCACATCAGGTCGAGGGATTAAGTTTGGCATGGCCAGCGGACAAGTGGATGTTCTTGTGTCAGGCAGTAGGATACCACATCAGGTCATGGGATTAAGTCTGGTATGGCCAGCGGAAAATTGGATGTTCTTGTGTCAGGCAGTTGGATACCACATCAGGTTGTGGGATTAGGTCTGGCATGGCCAGCGGACAAGTGGATGTTCTTGTGTCAGGCAGTAGGATACCACATCAGGTCATGGGATTAAGTCTGGTATGGCCAGCGGACAATTGGATCTTCTTGTGTCAGGCAGTAGGATACCACATCAGGTCATGGGATTAAGTCTGGCATGGCCAGCAGACAAGTGGATGTTCTTGTGTCAGGCAGTAGGATACCACATCAGGTCATGGGATTAGGTCTGGCACGGCCAGTGGACAATTGGATGTTCTTGTGTCAGGCAGTTGGATACCACATCAGGTCGCGGGATTAAGTCTGGCATGGCCAGCGGACAATTGGGTCTTCTTGTGTCAGGCAGTTGGATACCACATCAGATCGAGGGATTAAGTCTGGCATGGCCAGCGACAAGTGGATGTTCTTGTGTCAGGCAGTTGAATACCACATCAGGTCACTGGAATAAGTCCTACATGGCCAGTGGACAATTGGATGTTCTTGAGAGGGACAGTTGGCAACATTATCATGTAAAATCTGGCATAGCCACCAGAATGGCAGATTGTGCGAAACAAAGCGACATAAAACTGAATTAATTGAGAACAAGCAATGTTTCTTATCAGAACTTGTCCATAGTTTTCTCAGTATCAGTTGTGTCTCGTATACAGGCATCGAATTCAAGACTTTTTTTAGTTACATATATCATTCTAATATGTTAAAAACTACTAGCAACACAACTGTCTATGCAAGTGTGATGTGTCCACAAAGCAAATCACTTTTTCACACAGAGGTTGATTTATATTCATCACCAATAACAACATTTTTGAACAAAATGATTTTCTCATAAACATACCATGTTTTTTTCTTCATTGTGATCATGTGTCGTGTGATGATGATGAGAGTCCCTAGACTCGTTCTCTCTCTCTCTCTGGGCTGACAAAGTGAATGTAGTGACAGCGTGGAGACCATATGCCTGGCATGTTCTTCATAGGCTGTATCTTTATACTTCCATACATACTGTTTTTCGTCTTCTTCTCTTCTAAATCAACAACGTGGTAATAAATATGACATCATTTCTGTTCTGGACAAACACGAGGGTCTCTCGAATTAGAATGAAGATTCTGTCCATATTTTTGACAAACTTCCAGTAATTCACAAGCACTTTTGCTATGTTTGAAATGTTTCATTCTATATCTGTTGTAAGAAGCTAGACACACAAATTTGGAACGCTGAATTATTTTTTTTTCCATTTGGAATACAAGAACATGACGCCAAGCAGCGACGACATCTCCACAATGTAAATGTTGCTCCCAATTGTTGAATCCTTTGTAAACATTTTCCTAACAGTATCCATATCTGAGAAATCCTTTAATATTAGCAAAAGCATCAAAATTATTTTGGCAATGATACATGTGGATGTATTTTTTGAATGGGAAATTAGCTTCTTAAAACTCGAGATATCAACATATCACTTGTGGGTGAACTTTCAAGATATAGTGAGGGGCTAAAACTTCTTGAATTTTCTGTATTTCATGGGGTCTGCACCCAGTCTCTTTAGAAATCTTAGTTCTGCTTTTCTTTATTGTTTGGATGTGTGTTATTGTCGTCTAAAATTGCTTTCATTCTCTGCTTGAGATCAAGGCACCACAAACACATGCGCTAAGCATGCATTGTCTTTGTCATTGTCAGTCTTGACTATACCTTTTAGAGTCAGGAGTTGATTCACTTATAACTTTTTGTAATGTTGTCCACTGCCCATATTAGCTGAAACACGAGCCATATAAAGGCTTGCTTTTCCATCTGTGATGTCAATGCAAGCTGTTAATTCAGCAGGTCTGCTAAATTCAACCCAAAAGGGAAATTTCAAACTGTCACGTGTCATAGAAAGTTGTAAACGATTTTGATCTTCAGCCCGACATTGTTTTTTTTTTAACTTGAAAAACATAGAATCGAAGAAGTCAGTAATAAATGTAACCACTTTCTTTGCGGGAACTTTTTAAACAAAATCCTAGAATCTAACAGTGTAAATGTATGCTGTCATTCAAAATTTTCTGGAAGTGAACTTGCTCACAGGTTGGATATGGAAATAATCCTCAGGTCCTACAGTGCGATTTTCACTCTCTGATGGCCTTGACTGTCTCTGTGCTGATGATATTAGTGGTGGTGATAGTGATGGTGGTGTTGATGATGAATATGGATTGATCATCTCATCATCCAAATTGCTTGGGTGAACCTGTGCTAACAATGTTTTCCTTGTTTCGGGCAACACAGAACGTTCTCAACATCACCGTCGCTTTACTTCTGCCTTCTCTATAAAGTTGTTTGATTGTTTCATGATGACACTCGCTCGTAGTATACTATTTTATTGTATTCTCTCTCTCTCTCTCTCTCATTATAAATACATACCCAACATAAGATGGTTACATGCTCATTTTCCCTTGTTAGTTCGCAGGAACAAATATTGGTAAGAGAGGGATGTGTGATTGTAAGTACGAATGTTTGTCATTTCAGCATAACCCCTTCTCTTTGTAGATAAAGTAGTTTTTAATTGTGGGGTGCTATATTGTAATTATATATGCTTTTCTGTGAAAGTAAGTGTTTATCTGTCATTATGTAACAATTATCAGCAGAATTTTAATTTGCTACTTCAAGTATTTCAAGCAACACACCAATAATTTACTTATTTAATATTAGAAAATAGACATAAAAAAATCGGAAATGAAATAAAAATACAAAGTTTGTTTATTTCTCTCTCTCTCTTTCTCTCTCTCTCTCTCTCTCAGTAACAATAACAACTGCTCTCTTGTTCCTCTCTTGAGTCAACTAATCTCAGTTCAAATTCTAAATTTTAAATAACTTTCTAACATAAAATTGTTTTTATCCAACGATGCGGCGACATTCTTTAAGTTGTTTCTCAAAATCAACTTTCACGTTTTAAAGTTTAAATATTGTACAAGTAACAAATTGAGAATCTAAAGGTAAAAATTTTTAACAAAATTTGAAAATATTGCAAAAAAAAAAAAAAAAAAAAAAATCCATTCCTTGTATTGTACGCAAGCCAGCAAACGAAATACAGGGCATTTTGGCGGAGTTAAAGTAAAGTATCTGAGAGAAATGTATCAGACATCTTTAACTCAATCCAAGAGAAAGAGGCCTTCACGATCCAAGACTTCTAAACCTTCGATGACTACATCCACTCTCACCACCACTGAGGTGCCAGCAGCAGCAGTTACTACCAAAGCAGCGCAGCAGGAGGAGAAGTAAGAGGCCGTGGAAAAGGATTAAGACAGTTAAAGCTGATGATGCCAGGTCCATAAGTTTTTTTGTTATTAAAAAAAAAAATGCCAACGATCCTTTTCAGGGTCACCTATATCTCTTGGAAAAGAGATACTACTCAATGATTGTCAAATCAAGTAAAATGTAAATCCCTCAATGATATCATGTGTAAGTGTGTTTGAGTATCTTATCCATACTAAAAAGCAGAAGAAAAAAATTCAAGACAAAGAGACACTTACTTTTTTTTGCTTTCGCTATATTCTCTTTGAATAAGAATCACAATTCAACTTCATAACACATCACAGAAATCCATTAATCTTCTTTTTTTCCCCTTTCTTTCACTGTTTGTCTTTTCTTTTGAATTCCTTTACTGGCATGGGTTCTTCCGCTTCAATGTCTTCTAGTTGTCTTGCCTTCTTGAATTTCTTGACATGTATGGGTATGGGTTCTTCTTCTGTTTCTGAAGAAAGCTCCTTCGCCTCTTCCTCCTTTTCCTCATTCTTGCTCTCTTTTTCATGGTACACTCTGAAGACCAATGTCCTTTTTCGTGACAATGATAACATGTATATTTACCTTTGTCTCTCTTTTCTCCTGTCTTCCGTTTCTTTGACTTTGTGGACATTCTGGAGCCCAATGTCCTTTCTCTTGACAGACATAGCAATTATCTAGACTTTTATCTCGAGTGGAGTAGTCCGTAGTCTTCTTCAAAGTATATTTTCGAATGGCTCTCTGTAAATCTCTGAAGAGAAGGGCGATCTGTTTTGACTTTTGCACATTCTTCACAACCTGAAAGCTGAATGAATATATTCTCTAAGGGTGAGAAGCTCTCACTTTTTATAGGGAGAGAGTATGTATGCTAAGTGAAGTGTTAGCACAAGTGCATGCCAATGATTTGAAGATGACATGAGTGAGTCCGAACCAACACCCTCTACCTCAACTGCAAGACCAAGAGATGTCAAGATCAGTTAAGACAGAAAGTCGTTTTGTAGCTCCCAAAGATTATTTTTCACATTCGAGAGACCCAAAAAGTGACTCCCCGAAAATTTTGAACCACCGCTTACACGTACACGGTGAAATTTAAAGAGTTCAAGTCTCAAGTGCCACCAGAGAAAGCAGCAGGTTTCATTACAGATCTGTGGGATTCGTTGTTAGACACGTTCAAACGACAACGCCAAGCTTAACTGACGATCGTTTGAGAGAGTCCATCAATCACGACAGTTTGAAGTCTCCTGTTTGGATTGAGTTTAGTACACCGGCTGAATTTACGCCATCCAAAATTATCGACAAAATTCAACACGTTCAACAATCCAATGGCGAGTATAACATCACCAATGGAACGGTCACTGTTCACATGACTCACGTTTCATCTCCTAGAGGTAGTGGACAACGCAGAAAAGTTTTATAGGCGGATGAACTTCGCAGTACCAAATATAGTATCGTCCAGACTAATAATCATCAAGACCAGACGTGTTTAGCCCGTGCCGTCATAGTAATTCGAATTTATGCCGAGAAGAACGATACAGCAGAATGGAAACGATCATGAAAAAGCTTTTGACAATCGGACAGACCCCAACAACGAAGAGAAGGAGAACAAGCAGGCATTTCTAAATAGACTGTGTGTGGAAGTCCTAAAATGCAGAAACTTAAAGACGTGCTGGCCCCTCGTTATACTTTGAAAGTATATCCTCAAGTCGTTCGTGGAGCTCTCCTGTTTCGAGGACCGGATTTTCCAGATGGAAAATACATTCACGTTTATTGAAATGAAGACCATTTCGATGCCATTACTACAATCACAGGATTTCTCGGATACAGTTACTATTGTGAGAAATGTGACCCTGGATTTAACAGTCGGGAGCAGTATATTCATTGCGGAGAGAAATATCGTGCGTGGTTAGCTTCCAGACCTTGCATTCCTGAAGTAAAAGAAAGAATTCATTGCTCTGCTTGCAAGCGGACCTTTGTCAGTCCTACTTGCTACGAACAATATCGCACAAAACAAGTTCAACAACAGAAAAGTGCTTGCGAATTATTGACAGTGAGTTCTACTTGTGTACAACATGTGTGTACAAATAACCAAAAGACACACGTTTGTCCAGGAAAGAAAAGATGCCCTTTTTGTGACCAAGTCTTGGCTTTTAATCATCAATGTTACATTCAAAAATATGACAACGAACTCGAAGAACTATTAAAAGGAGATTAGAACAAGAACGAAAAGAAACAAGTGGATTTTATCTTTTTTTACTTTGATTGTACACAAGAGACTGGCAATCACATCCCTACTTTTTGCGTAGCTGATCGTGCTTGTAAGAAGTGTATACATAAACCTATATTTTTTTATTGTTCCAATTGTACTACGATTTCAGGAGGACGAGAAAAAATCTTTCGTGACCCCAAACTCTTACCAATTTTGCTGAATGGATTTTAGACCCTATCGACAGCACTTGCAGCAAAGAGAACATCCAGCGTTTCGAGAACTGTCATCGATATGCTACAATCATGGCTCACGTTTTCTCAGGATACGACGGACAATTTCTTTTGAAATATTATTCAGAACAAGGTACAGAATGTCCGACAGTCACGATGAATGGAGCCAAACTCATTTACATTAAAGTGGGACAAGTACGGTTTAAAGATTCCATGAGTTCTATTAGCCATGCCTTTGAGTAGAATACTTAATACGTTTGGAATGCCTGAAATAGCCTAAGGTTGTTTTCCAAACTTTTGTAATACTGGTGCTAATCAACACCTCATGTTACCGCGTTTGCCTGATGTTCGTTATTACGATCCCATCATCATGCACACAATTCAACGAGAAGCATTCTACGCTTGGTACCAAACTTACTCTTCAGACCCGTTTGACTTTCAAGAAGAAATGTTGAAATATTGCCGATCTGATGGAGACATTGTACGTCGTTGTTGTGGAAAATTTCGAGAATTATTTCTGGATCACGGAGGTATCAATCCTTTGAAGGAAGCTTCTACCATCGCTAAAGCGTATGGATTACTCTATCGAAAGAAGTTCATGTCCGAGAACAAACTAGCTATCATATCCCCTCAATCCTATCTCTCTGTCAGCCGTCGATATTCCGCCAAAACTTTACGCTTGCTGCATTACTTGTGTGAAACTGAAGACAAATGGATACAACATGCTAGAAACGGCGGAGACAAGAAAATTGGAAACCTTTCTGTAGATGGTTGGGATTTAGAAAAACCCGATATCATCTGCGAATTCTAGGAAAGTTTATTTCACGGCTACCCTATTTGTTTTCCTCAACGAGACTTGAAAAGTCCTTTCTCAGATGGACTTACCATAAAAGAGTTGTACGAGCAAACATACTAACGACGTCTGAGGTTAGAAAGTGAAGGATACAAGTGATAGAAACGTGGGAACACAAGTACAATCGACGATTCAAAACAGGTCCAGAATGTAGACCCATTGTCGAAAATTACGACGTGGTGACCATCCACCCTTTGAATCTACGCGACTATTTCGAGTGTGAACAAATGCGACACGTTTGCTGTACGACGTGGACAAAACTCAAGGAGAGCAAATCAAATACATAGATGTGTGTTCCTTGTATCCTTGGGTGTACAAATATGCTCGATTACCTACCGGTCACTCTGAAATGTTAACAGAACACATTGACGTCGAACACATTGGCCAATACGAAGGTTTGATCAAATGCAAAGTGTTACCCTCCGAGAAATTTGTACCATCCTGTGTTACCGCACTATTGCCAAGTAAAACTGATGTTTCGTTTACGAAACATGTAATCTGATGTTCGTTTATAAAACATGTAATCTGATGTTTCGTTTATGAAACATGTAATCAAGTCCAACCTTGTCGTCAAAAGGACGAACGCGCTTTAACAGAAACGTAGGTGAGTGTCGAATTGTTTCATGCTCTAGATTGTGGATACCGCTTGTTAAAAGTATCCGAAATTTGGCACTTTCCTACCACAGAACAATACCAAAAGGACGATGACTCTTATGAAGGAATTTTATTCCGGCTACGTCAACGAATCCTAAAACTGAAACAAGAAGCTAGTGGCTATCCTTCTTGGTGTCAGACTTCAGAAGACAAAGACAAATTCAAAGAACGGTACCGAACTCAAGAAGGCGTCACTTTAAAACACGTAGAAAAGAACGAAGGAAGACGTTCGTCTGCCAAAGTCCTGCTGAATTGTTTGTGGGGAAAATTGGCGCAACGTTCAATATTGCCCAAGATGGAATACTTGGCAGATCCAAGTCGCTACTTTCAACTCGTGGACGACAAAGGAAAAGTGATGAAACACGTCAAGATCGTCCGTGAAGATTTTATCTTGGTAAACTACGAAGAAGTGACATAGTTTGCACACCAGACAAATTTGGAAATGTCATCATTGCAGCATATGTGACAGCCAATCTGTAGCGTACTAATGGGGGGTGGGGGGGGGGGGTAGGGGAGAGGGGGCAGACGGGGCAGCTGCCTTGGGCGCCAGAGGTCTTGGGGCGCCAAAATAGGTGATAAAAATTTGGGCCTCGTATTCTGGCCCTTTGGGCCATCATCGTTGCCCCGGGCGCCATTTATCCTTAGTACGCCACTGCAGCCAATGTCCGTTTAAAATTGTATGATGCCTTGGAACATTTAGGAGATCGAGTCCTTTACTTTGACACTGACAGTTGTATGTACGTCGATCGGCCAAGTAACAAGCACCAAGACACCGAAGACGACCGTTGAGGTACATGAACTGAGGAACACCCAGAAGAGACTACTGTAAGTTTTGCTAGCGGTGGCCCCAAGATTACGAATAAAAATACTGAGTCTAAGTGCAGATTCAAAGGATTGACACTGAACTATCGTTCGAGTCAAGTAGTGGACTTTGACGTGTAAAAAGAAGCTTTACAGTCCGGGCAAGATCAAGACTTTCGCGTGAAAATTGTACGTTTTCATAATTACCAAATCGTCAGTCAACCTTTGAAATAAAGTCTATCAAACTGTCTACCAGAAACGAGTGCGACTACCACAACACTTTATGCCGATCTCTAGTATAAAAAGGAGAGAGTTCCAAGACAAACACTTCATTGCGAATACAAACACTGATCTAGAAAGATGAATAATTAAACACAGCAACAGAGTGAGGGACCCACTGCGGACTACAAGCTCATTGAACTCGATTGCGATGTTGTGCCTTGCGACCAGTATGATGTCGTACTCGGCAACATCAGCGATGCAGCACGACCTTTCTGCTTTACTGGCAAAAGTGATGTCATGCATGTACCTACCTATGGATCTCATCCATTCACCCGCAAACCACTCTGGATACCACTAGCTCATCGAGATGTAAACATCAAAGAAGAATACAAGTTTCCTGTAGCTTTGCCTGGCTATTGTGACTTTGAAAGTCGACCCAAGACGTTCAAACAATGGCCCAAAGATCTGGATGGATTACCCAGTACCAAAACTTTAGCCAGAGTCTGATTTGTCTACTCGGGACGAAGAGACCAATTACAGTGTTTCAGTTGTGGTGTGAAGATCCACGAATGGGAGTATAAAGATTCAGCTTTCCTGGAACATGCCAGATGGTCTCCGTTCTGTCACCAGCTTCCTTTGGTGGGGCATGATTATTATCCACATGGATACTTTAGAAGAGAACATTCGTAGTTTATCTCCTGAGCAACGAGAACGCATTTACTGAGATTCAAGTAAAAAGCAAAACACAATTACATCCTTTAGGACCTAGACTTTTAAATCATTGGTACCTGAATGCTATAAGAAAGTGCTCAAATGGTCAGACATTGGAAGCCACGACTCAGAAGAGGTTCGATGCATTGGCTTCTACCTCAAAGGATGGAATACTACAAAGAATTATTCCGGAGGATGAAGACCTACAGGATTAGAAAAACATTTAAAAGAAGTATCAGCTCAAGACGAGACTTCTTCAAGACGTGTGGTGTGTGTGTTAGTGACTAAAGCATTTCTTTCCACTCTTTACCAGTAGATACCGTTTGTAAAAAGTATTACTATTTCCTAAAAAAGGACATTTCTGTGAATGACTAGTTTAGAAGACCACATTCAGAATCTACCTTTAGAGCTGCGAAAACGCATTTACAGAGAGTTTGTCAAGATACAAATGAAACGCAAACTCAAAATCATATAATTTCTCGATTTTTAAACTATTGTTATTTTCACAGTATAAAAAGACTGATTCTTGGGAAAGACAACCACAAACACAAAACACTGCGTAGATATAATGCTTAACATGCCACGACGTTTGTCTTCAGTGTTGCAACAAATTTCATAGAAGGAAGTGAATGACAGTGTTCAAGACTTAGAGGATTACCAAAATCTTTTACAAGAACTGTTTCTACATACCATTCCATTTAATTTTGGACGACGTGGTGTGTGTGTGTGTGTGTGTGTGTGTGTGTGTGTGTGTGTGTGTGTCAGTGACTACTTTTCTCAGATTTCGTTTACCAGCAGATTCGTTGCGGACCATTTATGAACAGTACATGTAGCAAAAGGCATGACCATCAAAACTTTATCTGTGCACGAAGGACAAATTATGTTAACAGTGTTGAGAATAGTGATGAAGACAACCTCCGTGCGAAGAAGACATTTGTCGTATTTTATCCACGCTTCATACTTACCAAGAAATGTGTATAGCTAGTTAGTTACACCAACAAAATTCACGACGGGAAAGATGTACGTGAATGGAAAAGTCTTGGCTTCGATGCTTGGATACATGAGGTGGCTATTATGCCAAAGACATTGTGTGTCACTGATTGAAGAAAAGAAGTTAACTTAAACTTAGTGAAAGTGAAATTAGAAACAAATTTAGAAACAGTGGTAGAAGAAGAACCCAATATAGAGGAAGAAATACTATAAGTCCACGAAAGTTGTAGTAGTAGTGTACAAATAGAAAAGAAGGGAGAAGAAATGACATTCCCGGTGACATTAGTGACAATTAATTCCACAAAGACTAGAACACCAGAGCACGTACATCGATTAAATTTAACACAAATAGATCGAGAATGTTGTACACTTACTTGTTTATATGCAGATTTTGGTGATTTTAATTTGTGCCTTATTGATGTACGGATTCATTTATGACTTATGTGTTTTTGTGTTTTAATTCTGGTACACTGAAATGTAAATAGATGTTTTTATTGATGTTGTTACACCTTTTGTAAAACATTAAACGTGTATAAAATGTACAAATGTCTTTGTGTCGTTCATAATAATCTCAGAATTCTAAATACCATTGTTATGGCTTCATCCTTCTCCGTTCTCAAAGTGATGAAAAGTTAGATCATCAAAGTTGGAAGGCATTGTATCTTCGCCATCCCTTTAATATGTTGATTGCTGGACGAAGTGGTTCAGGCAAAACTGAATTTGTCAAACGTTTGATTGAACACAAATTGCGATTGTTTGATCGTCCACCACAACGTATCATGTGGTGTTACAAAGAGTGGCAATCGGCTTACACATTATTCTAAGAAAGTCAAGGAAAATCCATTTCATTTGTAGAAGTCATTCCTCGCGAAGGCGATAGGATCGTGTCTAACTTTAGTCAAACACGTCTTGTCATCTTCGATGACATGTTGTGAGAAGACGAAGAAGAAATTAAACCTTGGTTTACACGAAAAGGGCATCATCGTAATGCTGTTATTATTTACATTACACAAAATTTATTTCAGCAAAGTAAAGCACATCACACCGTCAGTCTCAATGCCTATTCTGTGGTCTTCTTTAAAAGTCCAAGAGATAAATCTCAAGTGCAAGTGTTTGCCAAACAGGAACACTTTGACAGCACGTCAGTTACTACAAGGAATCATTCACACACCCCATCAAACAAAACATTTGTTTTGAAAAACATAAAGTAGCATTGTCAAAACTAGCAGATCCAAGATGTATATTTATGATGGCGGGGAAAAATTGGTAAAAAGGGGCGGATCCAGAAATATAATTTGGGGTGGGTGGATGGGGTAGACATCAACAAGTAGGCGAGTGGTCTGTGGGACAGAACCCCTCGATAGGGGCTGGGGGTGGGGTGGGTGAGGCCCACGGATGCTCCTGCATTTCAAGTGTTTCATGACCTATTTTTAATCATCTGACTATAGAAAAGTTACTCCATGGTACGTTCAAGTTGATTCGCGCTCATTTTTTCTTGCCGAAGTGGGGCGGGGGGGGGGGGGAGCCGCCGTCTACTGACCTCCACCTCTGGTAATGTCATCTGCATTTTAGATATAAATGTACTACACAAGTGGATTCAAAAATATACTAATCTCCCGCCTTCCCTCTTACCAAGCGGTCCATAACCCAGTGTGGAACCCTACAATCGCCTGACACCTCACTGTACTTTTGTCTTTAAACTTAATTTAGCTTTTCTGGTTGATGGACAAATTTTCGCCAAAGTTATAACATAAAAAATGTCGCCAAGTATAACGTACAGTGTAGTTTTACTTGGCGACCTCGAACCCCACCCACCTACCTCCATATACGGCAAATTTAACCTTTGCCTCCACCACTGGTTCCCTTGGTGAGGAGTTAAAATTAACAGTCCTTTAGTACCTCGACTCCACGTGGAGCGGCATCAGCTATGCTGATACAAGAGAATCAGAAAGTCGAATGTAATCACTCTATTGATAATAATGATGACGATGATGATGACGATGGACGTACGCCTTTTTACTCTGTGAGAACTATCATTTTAATATATCATTTTCTTATTTGTTATATTTTTACCTCTTGTTATGGTGTTTAGAGATAAGAATCTCATATTACAATTTTTCTACTGCGATGTACTCTTGACTACTCTGGTTTTCAGTGCTCAAGTCTATTTTACTATTTAGATATTTACAGACATGCCCCACACTTTAAAAATCCCATAGACTTCTGCAGTAATCAATATATCATTTACGTTTTATGCATTTATGTGAGTCATATCAAACTTCTTGTAATTAACGACATTTTATGAAGATTAGAGTCCTAACAAATACATAAATCTGTATCAAATATGTTCCCATTAATGGTAGCCAAAATAGCAATTTCTACTAATTTTCCGAGTCTTGTACCAGCAGGTGAAGAATCCTTGCAGGGAAAAACCTCTATCTTCCGAACAGTCTCCACGTCCTAGAATAGAGCTACTAATTTTCCCCGAAAGCTAGTAAATTTTGTAAAATGTTCGATTTGGGCATCTGCCCCCCCCCCCCTGTTTATTGTAAGTAAAAAGTAAGTAAAAGACGTGTTGTGATTAGCAAGAGAATTAAGATTACTGACATAGATTTGGTTTATTTTAAATAAAACCTACCATAAGAATACTAATACTTAAAATGAAATTATCAAACTTTAAACAATGGTGAAAATGGGAATGAAACTACTCAAAATGTAAAGGTGCATATTTATCAGGTGCCTTTAAGGCCGGATTAAAGGCGGAGCAAATGGAGCATTTGCTCCAGACCCACCCACCCCATCCCGCCAGCCTTAGAACGCAGTGAAATTGTATTTGGGGGCCCCTCTATATTTGAAATCGCCCTAGGCCCTCATATCCAGGGCCGTCGCAAATTTGCGCTGGACGAAACGACGCACCGGGCAAGCGTCGGCGCCCTCAACTCGGAAAAAAAAATAACGCAAACTCCGTGAAATGGCGCCCCCGGGGCTCAGCGCCCCGGGCGGTCGCCCGTTTCGTCCGCCCCTTACGACGGCCCTGCTCCTATCACCTTAGAACTGTGAACCCACTCGTTCACATTAAACTAGGACAAATCAATATACTGGAGTTCATAACCTGGGTTCTACTTTCGATTTCATCATACGCCTACATTAACAAGAAATTGGAAGAGAAATTTGTGTAGAAAAAAAATGTACACGTATGTAGCCATATTGCTTTATCAGCAACACACCATGCAGAAAATAGCTTATTTTCGAAAGTACTGGATTTTCCAACAGGCTTTCCACGAATCCTGACGTCATCACGAAATGGAAAGTACAGACCATTAGGGATGTTAATTTTCAGTCAACAGCAGCTGACAGAAGAGAGAGAATTGTAACGTTGACAGCGTCAAATGGGAATGTAATGAAAGAAGATCATGGATTGATTCAGTAAGTAAGTAATCTTCGATCTGGTTTATAACTTGTTTGTTCTTCTCATATTTACTAAGACGTACTGTACAGTAAATTTCTGACCAATTTTCTGTTCCTCATTACTCAAGTTTATTTTCTCTGTCTCCGTTAACAATAAAGAACTTAATGACAAGAAGAGACTTACACTAATTCTTCTTTTCTTTTGTTGTTGACACAATAACTTTTAGGAAAACATTTTATGTATAGTTATCTTATTCGAAATCGGCATGATGCCTCTGTGCCCTCTCCACCCACCCACCCCACCCGCTTTTCGATCTCTGAGTAATACGGTCTGAGTTTCCTGTTATGTTTCCCCATTCGTGTTAGTATGGGCCCGTTCGATTCTGAATCGTACACCACCTTCGGTCTTCGAAAGTATTTACCTGGGCCAGTTACTACCTAGCTAAGGATTATTTAATCTCTATATACCTTACAAAATTTCAAACCAAACCTTGATCAGTCTACGCATACTTTTCTAATGTGGAAAAATAAAGTTGTTAACGGCGAGTGCAATGTTAAAGAAAATGCTATTTATAGTACAAGCACTGCCTAATACACGTCGTAAGGTGCATGGGTTGGACGCGGATTCTCGCGTTCATAAAACTAAATGCGGTACATTTATCCTGTATAAAAGGTGCACAATACCATCCGTTATAATCAGTAAAATTAAAATCACGGCTACGAAACTACAGTGAAATAAATTATCTGAATCATAAAAATGTAATGTAAGTAAAATATAGACTTTATCATTTTTTAAAAATTATATGCCACACATTCCAAAATAATGAAGTCTGAATCAAAATAGCATTATAATATTTTTGTAAAAAATCATAATTAAGTACATTTAAAATAGCAAGTAATTTACTCATTATTATTATTATATAAGACCCCCCAAAAAACATATACACATGCATGCAGAATAAGTAATAATTCAAATAATTAATAAATTGAATCAGATTGTAAAATAAATAATCTTAGTAATAATGATTTATATATGATTTATAGCATGCCAGCAATTTGATTAACATTTAAAAAGAGCATGTAATGTATGCATTATTATTATTATTATTATTATTGATGTTGTTGAAAATACAAATAATTCCTAAATATAAGTGTAAATGTCTGATAAACAATTAAATCAGTATTACTAAGATTATTTATTTTACAATCTGATTCAATTTGTTCATTTTAAAATTGTGATACAAAATATCAACATTATTATACAATATTATTTCTATTTTTATTTGTATTTATTTTTTATCAGGGAAAAAAGTATTGTCGTCTGAATATTTTAATTATTATTTGAATTATTACTTATTTTGCGTGCATGTGTATATGTTTTTTGGGGGGTCTTATATAATAATAATAATGAGTAAATTACTTGCTATTTTAAATGTACTTAATTATGATTTTTACAAAAATATTATAATGCTATTTTGATTCAGACTTCATTATTTTGGAATGTGTGGCATATAATTAAAACAAATATGATGTCTATATTCTACTTACATTACATTTTTATGATTCAGATAATTTATTTCACTGTAGTTTCGTAGCCGTTATTTTAATTTTACTGATTATAACGGATGGTATTGTGCACCTTTTACACAGGATAAATGTACCGGCTTTTAGTTTTATGAACGCGAACATCCGCGTCTCACCCATGCACCTTACGACGTGTATTAGGCAGTGCTTGTACTATAAATAGCATTTTCTTTAACATTGCACTCGCCGTTAACAACTTTATTTTTCCAAATTAGAAAAGTATGCGTAGACTGATCAAGGTTTGGTTTGAAATTTTGTAAGGTATATAGAGATTAAATAATCCTCAGCTAGATAGTAACTGGCCCAGGTAAATACTTTCGAAGACCGAAGGTGGTGTACGATTCAGAATCGAATAGTTATTTCAAAAGTTATGTTACACCCGACTTAGCTATTGAAATATCCAACAGTTCAGGGGCTGAAAATAGCGGTGGTCCGAGGTCTGGGTATATATAGTAATGGTGGCTTTCAATTTTTTTTCAGTTTTTGTTGTCTGTCAGATCAGCCAATTTGAGACAGTTTCTGGCATAACCCATCATCCAGTGTATCCTTAATCCCAAAGTTTTAGGGCTAAACCCTTCAGAGTTCGATAAATTTAACACTATTTGACAGCATACAATATTACGTGTTAAATAAATGCACCACAGACCGGTTGTGAAGGACACATCTGAACACGTTGATAGAACTGTAAGAGTGCAAAACCATTCTCCTATAATTGTCTCGCTCCACCCGATATGCAGCGAGAGGTTACGGAAACTTGTGAAGATCGCCAGGTGAATGACTCATCATGAGTCTATGTAAGTTTGGTTTTTACGCGTCTCATATTAGCCAACAGCTGAAAGCAGTGTTGAAAAGCGATGTGGACAAAGGTCATGACTTGCAGTAAAAATCACAAAATCAAGGGTTGGTGTTCTTTTTCTGAAAATACATCAATCCAACGTGACTCACAGCTGATAACTGCATCAGTAACACTGTTTAGAAAGGTGTACAATGTTATATAGTTTCATGTAGATCTATCATAACTGATTTTCAGAGGTGGTTATTTGTTATTATAATCTGCTGAAATTTACAAGAAACATATACTTTTACGATATATTTCATAATTAAATTAGTATCCTTTACATTTTTGCTTATTTAAATCAAAGTATTATGATTTTTTATCTTATAATAAAGCAATTTTACTTTAACAGTAAATTTTCAATAATCTTTTAAGACATTCTTGATATTTAACTTATTTTGACCAATTTATTTTTTTAAGATTTGTTTTATAATGGCACGAATGATAATAAATGAAAATAAAACCTTCTCCTGTAATTTTATGTTTTCTGTCTTCGATTATTTGCATTCTGGATAAATAAGTTGTGAAGGATGCAAAACAGTTTAGATGTTCCAAAAAAAGTACATACAAAGATTGAGGTTCTGCATGTTCACAATGCCAATTAAGTATTGGGAAAAAGGCCACATGCTGAATCTAATTATTTTATAATTATAACTACACAATTTTATAACAATACCATTATTGATTTTTCCAAATTTGATTCTTTTTCCTTTCGAGACAAAATCTGTACCAAAACCAAATTAATGATAAATGTAATATAAGTTTAGGAATGCCAAGTTAAATTTCTGTCTGTAATTTTTCCCATAAACTTGAGTTTTCTATGTCCTATTGATGTTCCTCTGTAATATAGTTTTTTTTCCCCCTCACATATGTGCAACGGTGTCACTAAAAGAATAGACTGCTGTGAAGTGCGTCATAATGGATGACGTAATACACAAACTTTCCGACGAGGGGTCGTCTGGTTTAAAGCATGCAAGGAAGAGTATTAGGAAATATATTATTGTCATTTTTTATGCATGCTTTGTTAAAATAACTAATGTTTCTAAACTAATGAGAGGTATCACTATGAAAGGAGTATATTTCTGAAAAGGTGAAAGTAAGTACTTAAGTGCGTCAAAATAGGGGAGTCCAGGATATAATAGAAAATAGAGAACTACAGTACAGTTGTAAGACACCACAATATAGTCCTACAATTACTTCCACCTTGATATTTATACAGTGGGGGGCGGGGGTTCGGACAACCGCAGCATAAATATCAAAGTGGACGTCTTACATTGTAGGACTAAGTCATATAGTGCAAGACGTCGGCCCTGTTATTTATGATCGGGACGGGTGGACGTCTTGCTGCTAGAATAAGCGGTGTCGTGTACGGGGGCGGTGTGTGTGTGTTGTCAGTTGATCACTTTTGGTTATCAAAGATGAATTGTGATTCAACTATTTCAATAAAATATCACTGCTGTGTTTCATTTTATTACAGAAGTGCATACTAAATTCTAGTAGCTGAATGCATATGTGAGGTTTAAGAGAACGGGAGGTAAATGCCGCTGGAGACAAATGTGGTTGTTACGTTAGTTGTCTCCCTTGCATCACCCCAGTCAGAATTCTGGAGACAGGGAGTGAGAATATATATATATATAGAGAGAGAGAGAGAGAGAGGGAGAGAGCAACAAAGTTTCATATACTATTAAATAATTTTGGTAAAGCATAAATTGAATCATTTGTGTAAAAGATCTGGTCTATTTTAGTACTTTTTGTTTATTTAACAAATTCAGCCCGACATAAAATCTGTATATTGTATTAATGTATACTATCTCTAGACCAAGATGGGCACTCTAGAAATCAATCTACAGGCATACCAATTATACAAGGATCACCTAGTCCACTGTTTGAGGCCAACAGATGTCGCATTTAGATTACCAGAGATAGTGACACCAGGTAAGTAATATGCTTTATTTATTATCAGCAGGGCCGTCATAAGGGGCCGGCAAATAGGGGCGACTGCCCGGAACGCCAAGTCCGGGGGGTGCCGTTTTGTGGAGTTTGCGGTATTTTTTCAGAATGGGGGGCGCAAAAAGGCGATGCTTGCCCAGGGTGCCATTTCGTCCAGCGGAAACTTGCGACGGCCCTGATTATCAGTATATGAGTTTCCCATCTATTTTTGTTTACATGTATGCATCCCAACTTACCTAACAATTATGATCCTTCTATACTTATTAGCATATCAAATTTTTTAATTTAACCATTTTCAAGAGAAAATGAGAAGGCATATTTCGGGATCGGACCACTAATTCATTTCCCATAGAACTTATTGTTAATATATTACAAAATAAAAATAAATTCTTCACTAGCTTGGCATACAAACCACACATGGATCCATTCATTACAGTTAGAGAAATTTTTTTCAGCCTCAAAAAACAGGTGCTTCGTGATGCTATATAGGGGGGCTCCCTGGTCTACACCTAAATAACATAGCCTCACACCAAGAGTCCATCCGCTATTTTGTCAGTAGGAAATTAAATACAGGATATCAAAATAAAAGTAAATATTTTTTGTCAGCTATAGTACATAGATTGAAGTTTGTGAAATTAATAAGGGAACAAAATTGAACCCATTTATTACCCAATGGGCACATCTCAAAAGATTTAGAACTCTATTTTTTATTCCCCCACCAGTGGACTGGTTCCCTGGCTGTAAAATAATTGGTGGTCCGATACCTTTCAACAGCCCTGTTAATTTTACATTGAATATGTCATCAAATTGGGCATAAAAGAAAACAGTTGATAACAATATTATTCATTTGTGCTGTAAAACATGCCCTATTGGATATGTCTATGTAAGGAACATCTGCATATAAAAGACAGTATTAATGAACCCCTTTTAATTAGTATGAAGTTTACTTAGTTATTTCACTTTGAAATAATGTGCACCTGTCCATAAAGTGTTAATATAGTGTCCTTTATAGATCGGTTTTACTGTGTATGTTATATGGTGAAACTGCCCTTGCTGAGGTGTCCCATGCCACAGGTTACTACACCATTAATCCTATGTGGTTCAAAAATTATTGCAATACAGTTGGTTATTGGTGTATTTAAATCACTGAGAAGAAATGATTAACAGATGTATCTTTTGGTCAGTTGTATCCATTCATAGTGTCCACATGTTTTAAATTTGAAAATCTGATGCTATTATACATTTCACTTTCTCGATGTTTATTTTATTTTATTTTGTTCTCTTATATATGGGATTACACAGCTCAGACCTTTGTAAATTTGTATAGCCTTTGTGTCAAATTAAACTCTCACAAACTTGTTACTATTTTTTTGGTATGAATTTTCTAACAGTCAAAGCATATATAATATCTATAATTGATAACACCATATTATTTTTGGGTCATCTGTTGATAATACATGTACTTTAATTTTACACCAGATGTTTGGTTTGGTTTTGTGGGTTTAACGCCCTTTTTTAGCACATATATTATACATGGCGGCCAGTATATTTGGTGGAGGAAGAATCCGGGAAAACCCTGGGAAGAACCAATGACCCACAGAAAGCTACTGGCAAACTTTCTGATATACCCAAATTGGCCAAGTCGAGACTCGAACCCACGCAAACAGAGGTGAGATGCCAGTGATCTGCACAAGCGAGTGCCTTAGACCACTTGGCCCTCAGCAATAAATCTCCCATTCACAAAACCTTTCTGAGTATTCACTTTTAATAGATGGAAGTGCCTTCTTAAACCTATTTGCAATTGAAGCCGATACATTTTTATAGTCCACATTTGGCAATGAAATTGGTCTCCAATTATTTTTTTAAATCTTCCATTTTTATCTTCTTTTGTAGTACATGTGATAATTCCCTAAGACTTAAATTTGGACAAAGTTTTGTTTTCATATCCAAAATTTAGAGATCTTATATACAAATCCACCCAAATCTTTTCAAAAGAACTTGTAAAATTCAGCAGTACATGTAAATCCATCAGAAGCAGTACTGGTTTCATTTTTCATACTTTTTAGTCCAAACCACACTTGAGAAAGGTCAGCTTACCTTCACATAAGTTTATCTCAGAAATTGTTGCTTTTTTATCGTGCACAAAGAAGTGTTTGTTTATAGATTACTATTAGTTTTGCTTTGATAAAGTTTTTCATAAAAAAAATATTTTTGTTGATTCAGTATTTCACTCGATCTGTTAACCTTTTCCTATCATCCAAAATTAATTTCTTCATTATTTTGTTAACCTTTTCCTATCATCCAAAATTAATTTCTTCATCATTTTGCTAGTGTAATTTCTCTTTTCCAGGTTAAGAACATATTTTTAAATTCTTTTCACCAATTTCATATCATCTTGCTTTTTATCTTAACATTACTCCTTGTGTATGTTCTTTCCTTATTTCTTTTAGTTCAGTTTTTCTATTAGTGAGTGGTGCTTCAACATCTATCATTTCTTTGATTATGTGATTTGCTTAAACTTAAAATTTCAGCTTCATTTCTCTTAGCATGCTGTTTTTCTTGTTTTGCCTTTGCCTGTGATTATCTAATTGTTTCAGTTCTACTTTTCATTTTAAGAATTTCAAAAAAAGAGCTGATCATTGCATGCTAGCTTTACTTGTAGTGAATAATTTTTACCACCTTCAGGTACTCTTCAGCTGTATTTAAAATACATATTTTAATTGAGTTGGTGTATTCCTGTTGCCAGAATAACAACAAATAGCTATTAATAATAATAGTTATCAATGAAAAAATAATATAAATAATGTAACTAATATAGAAAAATGGTGTAATTGATACCGAAAATTGGGATTGGGGATTAAAGAAAATTACTATTTTTACAATAATAATGTTGTTTCCGATAAATATATTGGCTGGGCTTATGGTACTCTTTTTTGGAAGATAGCAATGGATTGACAGATGAAAGTACTGCAAGATTGAATCAATGCATAAGGTCTCTGTTCATTTGTGACTCATACTCATATTTTGTTTCCATCAGTGTCCTAAAATATAAAGCATTACTTTAAAGTTTGCAATAATTTCTAATCAACTGGTTTTGTTGTTCATCCAGTTTTAATTTGTCTTTAGTATATATATATATATATATATATATATATATATATATATATATATATATTTGTATTCATCTACCGAAGCTGTAGATACAGGAGTTTGTTTAGTAGTTTTTAATCCATCTTTAGATAAAGTATTATAGGATCAATACTAATCAATTGTTGCTTCATGTTCCTCTTAATTATTGTTCCTTATATATTTTGTAAATAAATGATCAAAATCTTCTCCACTACCTTCTGGCATTTACAAACTATTTAAGTTACAAATAAAAGAACTTCAGAAAGAATTAAGTTCTTTTGTATTGAACAAAAAATAATAGCAGCCCAACATCCCATAACATCGAAGATTGCAAAACAAGAATTAGTGTACCAAATGGAACATACAAAAAAGTAACTGGTGAAACCTTAGCCAACAAGGAGTTTGGAGAAATGGACAAAATGGAAATCAAGAGAACATATTAAATTTTGATGTGAGATCAGCAAAAATATCAGTCATTGTCAGAGATTGTTATCCTTGCATCAACATCTTTGATTAGTAAATTTCTACCGATTGTAGATTTGAATACATTACAGACATAATTAAAAGAAGATTACATGATATCAAATGGTATCAGTTGCTTTACTGGGTTATTTAATTTAAGACTATGTCTATCAGCATTTAGCACTAGTTTGATAACATTCAAACATTAATTTCAAGAAACCTTCTCAGGAAAATGAACAGAGAAAACAGATTAAAAAATTATATGTAAAATCTCCGCAATAAGAAAGGCTACAGCCTTTTTTTTACATGTTGCATTATCTCCGTTTCTGATGTCATTTTAGCACCATTTGATCTATTATCACCAGGTTTCAGGTATCTTGTATTCAACCGATGAAAACATTCTTTGTTCTGGATAAAATAAGTCAAAATATGTACAAGGAATAAAATGATCTACATCGAAATCATTATCACGAATACAAAAGGACATTTGTGTGAACTTTAGGTTGCAAAATATTGGTGAAATAAAAAAAATGATTAAGGCAATAAGTGACAACAAAATTAGCCATTTAATTTGATGGTGAATACAAGATACAAGAATGTGAAGAATGAAATCAAACAGTTTTCAATACAAGGTGATAAACAAGATGCCACAACACAAGCCAAACAGGTGAAATTATCATTTTTACAGTAGGAAAATAAATTAATGGATAATAATAAAAAAATAAATAAATGATTGTTACTGTACATAAATGGGAAGCTATATCATAATAGAAGGATAACCTAAAAAAAATATATATTGTTACAACCCATATGCTGATTGAGATGATAATCTTTAATTATCGTTACAGAGAATAGACATTGTTATTGTTTATTATAATATTTGCAATGATTTTAAAACCAGCATTTTATTGGATCAAGAATAAAAATGAAAGAAGGACTGTTTTAAATACCAAATGATTTTACAAGCTTGAAATAAATATGAATGGAGTGAAAGCAAAGAACGACAATGAAGAAGGTATTGGAAATGAGTGTTTGCAACACAACTCAAAATTTACATTCACTCAGTTTTATAATTGCACAGTGTACATAACAAACTACAATTCTAAATTATTAGAAATTAATAGCTACATATATTTTAGGACGTCTATATGATTTAATGCAGTTTGTGGATATTTTGAAGCCTAAAATAACTCAGTCACACACACACACACAAACTAAATGTTTACTATTCATGTTTGCTAGAGTCACTGCCCACAGAAAGATTTTTTTCACCAGGATTTTATTTAGTTACAGTGTTAATGGTCATTATAAGCAATTACAAATGTGAACCAATAAACAGAGTAAATATGAATATAAAAGATGAAGATGGAAACGTTATAGACTTTTAAGGAATGAACATACATTTTCAGTGTTAGGGAAATGACAGATATCACCAAGAGGTCATAGTGAAATAGGTCTTAAATCACTGGAAGAAAAATCAAAGAAAAAGCAAGTATACAATAATTACTCAGAAAAAGCTTAAACATGAATTACAATTGCATTACCGGTTTAAGTGATCCCATAAACATAAATGATGCTACTAGACAGTTTGTAATTACATGTATTTGTGGTCAGATACGGAAGACTTTGGAGGTTAGTAATTTGAAAGATATTGTGATATGGAGAAAAAAAACAGACAACACAATTCTGTTGATTGAACAAAGCGGTGATGATAGAGCCACAGAATGTATTTGTACATTAGAGGTACAAAAACAGATTGATGAGAAAGTGGAAAATATTTCAGATGCACAAGACTTGTTTAAACAGAGATTTGATACTTTATCTAATGCAGTACAAACATTGTAAACTGTAAGAGAAGAAGCAAGCAGGAGAAAGGGTGCAGAAAAACAACCAAGAGAAATCCCAGGCATTCAATAATACATACAACCAGTTGAACAAAGGATATATTCAGAAATGGATGTATTAGAGAGTAACACGAAAGAAATAATTCAATGTTTGGATGACTATAGAATTGCAACTTGAACAACTACAAAATGACTCAAAGAAATCAAAGAAAAGTAAAAAGTTAATAAATGAATTCACCACAAAAATTACTGACTTAACAAGATGGTTGCTAATACTAATTCATGTACTTTATCACAGTTACAAAAGAAGAAGAATTTTAACTTAGATAACTGAAAAGACAGAGTACAACAAAAACCAAAATAATATTAATTATAGCATGATGAGATCTATGTGAACAACTTTCAATTTGTCCATCACTGATAGAAATGATAAAACCAAAGTGATAAATGATCAGTCTTTTCCAAGTCTAAAAAATGAGCTTACTGTTGGAATTGAACAGTTGAAAACATATACCAAACATTATGTTGAACAACAAGTAGTTAAAATATCGGTGTGGTACAAGGTGGTATTGAATTAGACAAAGGTATTAAACAAATGAGAAGAGAATGTAATGGTATGAAAGAATGGTTTACAGTAGATATAGATACAATTAAGACTAAATTAAACATAAATAGTTATAAAGAACCTTGTATTGTGCATGTTGAATGAGAGAGAGAGAGAGACACACAATTTATATTTAGGTGTGCATTCCTTTATGATTTTAGTATTATACTGAATTAAGAGCGAATGTTAAATATGACACTCCAATTTGAAACTATAGAAACAGACAGCATTATTGAAATTGTATGAACAGATAAAAAGGGTTGTTAGACATTTTTAAAGCTGAAACTTCACCTCACAAATTAGTTAGCATGTACAGATTTAATTATACTCTATCATGTTTTACTGAATACAAGTTATACACAATAGATAAATCACAGCAGTACGTCATTCAAATCAAGAAATCAAGCTTATACACAGTTGTATCAACTTATATGTTACAGATAACATTGGATTAGAAGTAAAAAGCCTTCATGTTGCTTACTACGTTAAAAGAAAAAAAAAAAACCTAACCATTACAATATATAAGAAACATGTACATATTATCTTGAAGAAAATAATCTTTCAATAATTAGACTAAAACTCAAAAAAGGATCTCATCCATCTTAAGAAAAAATAAAAACTGGAAGAAGTATCAAAATTTGCTACCATTCATTAGAAGATGGCAACATCAGCAGTTATGGTTGGAGGAGCAGGAGTTAATGTAACATTTGCAGGAAGTGCTACCGGTATGATGTTTGGATTATTTGATCCTTACGGTGGAAGTGATTAAAACAAGTAAAGAATTTCAAAAGAAACAAGCAGCATTTGAACATAACAGATTAAAGACATTTAAATACCTAAATAAAAGGTTCAGTGAACAAGGTTTTTGTATTTAAAAACTTCAATAATTTGGATGAAGCTTTTCTATATTCTTCTGTTCATACTGATTCTAATTCTAACATTACTTAAGAAAAACCCAGAGAATGTAAACTTTATTTTTTTCACCAACCTCCTGATAATTAGGTGCAGCATGAGAATGTGTTTAGTTTTGTTGTCATGGGTATTAGTGTTTATGTCGCTTAAACATTTCTGTAAGTTGTCGTAGATGTTAACTAGTGTTAACTTAAAAATAACAACATGTGGTAAATACATGAGTAAGAGAAAACAAGACAGGATGTTACAAATCTTAACTTGAACACAACATTATCTTACACATTCTCCAAGTAGTACTGGACCTGAACAAATGCTTCAGTTGGTAGTGGCTAGATGGGACCCAATGTCATGATTGCATCAGCTAGTTTTTTGGGGTTTTTTTTTAAAATTAAATGTGAAACGAGATACTAACAACTCAGTGGTTAATAATGTTGGTAGAATGCTGGTTAGAAGCATAATTTCTTATGGTAGTGATAATTTTTTGTTAAAATTGAATAATTTCAACAATTTCATGGTTAGCAAAATCTCTTAGAAAAAAAGAAACAAAGGAACAGGGAATTGAACATGAATGAAAACTTTAGGAAGTTAAAGATCAGGAGCTGCTTATGAACAAAACACTGGTACAGAAGCGGCTATGTTTTTATATACTATATATACTTCCGGTTACTGACAAAATCTTTTCCCTTATGCCCTTTTGTTCTTCCTTGGTATTTCAAGTAAACAATTACATTTGCAAAAGCCTCTGATGTGGTAGAAGGTTGCAACCCTGATTATGAGTTGGAAAATATTTGTCTAGAGTAAGAATCTGTTGCTTAAAATCAGTTACCCAGTCTGTCAGTGATAGATATATAAATATAATTTTTTACTTTTACAACTACATTACTAGAGAGAATTATTGATGTAGCATCTTTAATAAATATAACACTTGATACACCATCAATGAGTTTCAAGAGATTTAATATTGTGCAAAAGGTCAGAAACCGATCCAGAATTTTTTTACTATCCTGATGTAGAAAAGATATTTATAACTTTAGAAAGATTACCTAACATGTTTAATTCTCAAACTGAGGCAACAGTTTAATGAAGCAGCAAACATTTGTTGTTTTTTTTATGGAGCACAAAAATGCATTGAAATGAGCAAAGTGAGAGTTTAAGTTTTAAGCACATTGCTGTTTTATATTGCTCAATTTGAGAAGTACATGATTAAAGATTCCATTGGAACAGTCATTATATATTTGGTAATATTCAACAGAGAGTACACACTACACACACATGCACAAACACACACACATATATATATATATATATATATATATATATATATATATATATATATATATAATATTGTTGTTTTCAATGGTATATTGTAAATTTTGACTTTCTAGTTATTATTTGTGTCATAAAACTGAATGTTCTAATGCAATCCAGTGTATCTTTTTTATCTTTATTCATAACTGAATGTTCATTTTTACATTTCAATATTGAATGGCATATTTTCCTTTATTTTGTGTGTGCATAATAACTTAAGTACTATTGGTTTTGCTCATTTTCTATCATCAACGTTTTGCAGTGGTGATAAGTCCATCATACATGGAATTATTTTAATGTTATTCATTGTTGATCATAATAAAATATTAGCAATTTTAGAGAACAGTTGATTTGGCATGATCTAATATGTTGCAGTAAACTACACTTTTGACATTTTGTGATTTCTTTGTCTGACCCCAAAATAAGACCGATTGAGCCTGAAATGTAATGCAGTTTCCATTTATTAGTTAAGCTCACAAAATGCTTGTCTTTCTTGCTGCAATTATAACTTCTGTTGGCACACACAATCAATGGCATGATGGAATATCTTTTATTTTCACATGTTAAAATATAGGAATATATAAAGATAAAGGAATATTTAAAAATATAAAAAAGTATTTCACCAATAATCAATAGTTCATACATACATATATAATAAAAAGTGCTAAGTATTATACTTGTGTTAAAATTATATTTTGTTCTGTGTAAAACCTCAATACTTTCCAGTTAAATGATAATGAGCTCTTATTTTATTTCATCCATTTCAGTTTTGTTTTTACAAATATTAAACATGTTCGTTGAATTAAAATGTTTTTTTATCTTCTTTATTGTAAAAAAGATATTTTATCAGCATTCAGTGGTCAAGTTTATTCATTAACCAACCCTGCTATTTCATGTAAATATTTGTAAAATGTGTTAATTGCAGTCTTTTCCTATGTAAACTTTAATTTTATAGTCTTTGTGTACTAATTTAATATACATACAAAATCCTGATGCAAGATGTTTTTGTTGTTGTTGATTATCATCCATGAATGATCAACATTTACTTTAAGACCTTTAATTGACTTTCTGATACTTTCAAAATTGCAATAAATTCCAAAAAGGGCAGTTTTAATTAATTATGTTTGAAGTTTCTAAACTTGACAACAGATCCTTTAGTTTGTGACACTCTTCTATTATCTCATAAACATCCACTCAGATACATACCTGCCAATTATTCTCAGACAGTGTTGGGGAGTTTTGGAGACTCAAAAAGTGTGTTTTGAGGTCCCAGTGGCAGTCAGTCTGCATGACCCCAAAAAGCGATGTTGTCCATTTGAGAAAAGGTTATCTTTTCATATTAGCTTATAGAAAATTACTGGAAACTTTAATTTGATAAAAAAAAAGAAAATAACATCTGTTTTCTTTGAAGCATTTAATACACTTACAAACAAAAAATAATTTATGGAACTAGCATTGTCCAATTTCATCACCACACACGTGCCAACTCTCACATAATCACAACCAGACATTTTGTGATTTCTTTGTTTTATTTTAAATAAATAAAAAATATACCAAGTTTCTGTCTTTAAAATCCATTGCACAGTGGAATGTTTTTTTAATTAGATGCAGTCTTTGCTGCTGCCAGTAGTTCAGTTGGAGGTGGAGGGAGGTGAAGGTAATGCAAGTGGCATTTGTGTTTTTCTTTGCACTCATTGAAGACTGGATGGTACTGTTGTTCAAACTTTCCCAAAGATCTTGTTGAATTTTTCTCAGCATAGAAAATGATCTTGCTGCATCTGCATTGATGTGAGGGAGTGTCAAATATGCTGGGTGGTGTTGCTACGTCAACAGATGTCATACACTTCAGAATGACTGACGTCAAAATGGTGTTTGCAGTGTGTGCAAAAAAATAAAATGCTCCCCCTTGCTGCTGTACTTTACAAAGTCAAACTCCATCCTGGAGTTCAGTAATTTAGTTTTGCTGTGCTCTGCTCATTTTGCAGATGGCTTACCATTTCCTGAATCACAGCTGCATTTTGACATTTTGCATAAAAAAAATGAATCACACTTGTACACTATTCCAACAGCTGAAATAATAGTGTTTTGAGTTTTATATATGGAGTGAAATCCGAGTTCAAAGAAACATTGCCGCTTATCATGAACTTACCAATAATCTTTAATAAAGATGGCTAAAACAATCTCATTCAAGGTAATATTTGTAATAACTTGTTCTTCAATATGCATCTCGTTGATTACCTATAACTTAAAACAAATGGGGTTGTTCCACTTTATGCAAATTAGCCTAATGAGCTCGCCCACAGCAGTCTTTAAAGGGTTTAACAGGCTTCACCCTGGCAATTCTCAGGCAATTAAGTAATCTGTGAAATGGTGATTGCTTACATGTATGTGTGACCAACTTACCTTTTAATTGCCTCTATGATAATCTATCATATAAACTGCCCTGAGGATAGTTTTACATGGGCTCTCAGCCGGACTGATATGCTAGGGACATATGTAGTGGTGGTAAACAAATCTCTGTTTATTTATTTATTTATTTTTCTAAGATTACTGACAATAGTGTTTTTTGAAACACAACCATGTTGGGGGGTTTGGGAGTAAAAAATCTTGTTTTTTGTGTGATACATCATGTTATGGCAGGTATGCAGATATATCAAATTCATCTTCAGATTTATTGATGTCTCTAACCTTTATTGAGCATTTGTTTTTAATGTCTGTATTTTTTTTCATTAGGAGCTGAAAAAATTGATTTTATAGCATAAAAAGGAATTTATTGTCAGCATTATGAACATTAATAGTTTTTTTTGGCCTTTACCTATTCTGGTAATTCTATATATGAAGTCCATCCAATGGGTTTTTATTTATCTACATGCAGTGTTAACTAATTTATTTTATTAAACACACAGCTTTACATTTTGACTTTCTTCCTGTCCAGTTTTGTGTATTTCATCAAATAGCATATTAACTATGTTTTTTTTATATATATCTGATGTCTGTTCATTATACTTAGAGACTCTGTTCAGTGATTCCAGTCTTGGGTGAGTGATTGTGATGCTCCTGTTTCTGATAAAACATTTTGTTTAACTGTTAGCAATAAAAATTACTGGACTTTCAATGGATCAAAATTCCTCGCTTTTCATCTTATTACTTCTTTCAAGAAGGGATTTCTTTTATTCAAACAAGCTGATACAAATATGTGTTATTTCCTGTGTAAAATCTGTACTCATGTAATAGTGTATTAAATGAATCCTGAAGCTTTCCAGTAGTTATTCATTTTCTTTTTCTTTTACTCAAGCCTTTAATTTCCTTTCTATTTGTAAGTTGTTGTACTTTTCTCCTTTCACTTTTTAATTATCGTTACATCAATTCTAGTTGCTTGATGTAAACCCTCTTCTGCATCTTCTGTTTTTTGTATATTAATTAATGCATCTTCTGTTATTTGTACAATAATTAATGCATCTTCTGTTATTTGTACATTAATTAATGCATCTTCTGTTATTTGTACATTAATTAATGCATCTTCTGTTATTTGTACATTAATTAATGCATCTTGTTATTTGTAAATTAATTAATGCATCTTCTGTTATTTGTACATTAGTTATCGCATCTTCAGTTATTTGTACATTAATTAATGCATCTTCTGGTAATGGTGGTGCATTAATTAATGGATTTTCTGGTAATGGTGGTTCATCAATTAATACATCTTCTGGATTTTGTTCATCAATATATTTTTCCATTCATTATAATACTATTGCATTCATTTAATGGTTACAGAATATTTTTTTTTGTCAGCATAGAATGAACCTTTATTTAAAGTCTTTTCACATGTAATTTTCTTTTGATTATTTTCTGTGACAATAATATTTCCTTGACAATTATACCATCTTAATTTCATCAAGTTTACACATTTACATCATTGGTATTTTTTGTTTCATTTTTCCATTTGATCAGTTGTTATTTCCATCTTAAACTTACTGCATCTGATAGTATTCATTTATGTTACTTGTATTGTTTTATTTATTAACTTAAGGTTGGAATTACCTTCCAAAATTATCGTACTATAGACATCACTATGTTTTTAAATCATCAATTATCTCACCTATTATTTTTTGTTCAGATCAGAGCCCAAAACACAAAATTTTCTGTTATTGATGATTTATTCAATGTCATTGTGATCAATGACTTTGTTACAATACCAACAAACATGTATAGATTTAAGACAATATTTTCATTGCACGAAATATCGGTGTACTTATCTTTTATGATGATTGGTTGTACTTTATCCTTAGGTGGTTCTATCAACATTGGAGTTACCAATTTCATATCCCTGTTTAACCTTGAGTAGTTCTATTTATTTTAAAAAAGAAATATTTTCAGTTTGTTTCCAAATATGAAAACAATCATCATAACCTTTCCATAAGCTATTAAATTGTGTTATACTTAACAAATTGAATGTATAAATTCCACAATAATCCTTCCATTTACTTGAATATTCTCTGTCTAAGGCACAATAGCTGACATGTATCGACAGTCATCTTTCTATCTTGTTCTTGAAAATGACTCCGCAGTCTAACTGGCATATCTGTAGTTGGAAGCAAAAGTAGCATAGGTAGCTGCAACTATTTTCCAGGTGTGTAGCAAACTATTCCTGGTCATATATAAACTTATTTAGACCAGAAGAGCTTATGGGATAGTCTGTTGTCGATTGTTCATCATCTGTCGTCCATTTTCCAATGTCTTTCTGTCCATTAGTACTAGTTTGTTATCACTACTCCTTCTAAACTACTTGGAGGATTGCCATGAAACTTTACAGGCACATTAATTCCAAGGCCTACTTAGTCCTTAATGAAAATGGTGCTGCTCAGACATCCAGTATGGCCACCATACCTACCATCTTGAAAATGTCATTATGGCTACTCCTCCTGAATGGATGGTCATATCAAAGATGGGATGTTTGCTAAAAGACTTATTATGATGTTTAATTGGTCCAAGTTGAAAATGGTGCAGATCTGACATCAAGTATGGCCACCACAACAACCATCTTGAAAATCTTGTTATTGCTACTCCTCCTAAATAGAAAGTTATATAAACAGGGGGTTTTACCAGAAGACTAACTATTATATCAACTTGGCCCTGAATGAAAATGGTGCCAATCTTCTAATATGGCTACCACAATGAACATATGAAAATCTTGTTACTAATTGTCATAAATGGATGGTCATATCAAAATGGGGTTTTCAGCAAAAGTCTTCCAGTGGTGTCAAGAATCCAGTATGGCTGCCACGGTGTCTAATTTTTGAAAATCTTATTGCTCAAGAATATCAGAGATGGTTTCAACACTCAGCAGTAAAAAGAAAAAAAAAAAAGGTTTTATCTTGAATTCCTTTAAATTCTTTTTGGAAGGGTGAGCATTAGTCCCTTCGAGGGACTCTTGTTTATTCATGTTTTGCATGAGTAATTTTTCATGTTGCAAAATGTAATGATCAAGACCTAGAACAATTTATGGTGAGATGGTTTTGTATGATGTAATATACATAGAATTATGAGCACTTGGGTCAGGTAGAACATATGGCTTAGAAGTTTTAAAAACTTAGATTCAGTAAAAGTTGTACGCAAATTGTTCATTTGTATCAAAAACATTAGGAATTTATTTCTAAAGTTTATAAACCCGTCAAAAAATGCCTGGGTTCTAGACTATAGTTGTGCCCAACCCATGGCAAAAAATATTAATATATTTGATGATGTATTGTGAGCACAAACAGTTTTTGTTATTAATTATTAGAACCTAACAACAGAACTATGCCCTAGTTGGTTGGTTGGTTGTTATGGGTTTCACGACATTTTTCAGCACATGATAGGCTATACATGATGGCCAGTATATTTGGTGGAGGAAGAACCTGAGAAAACCCTGGGAAGAACCACCGACCCATGGGAAGCTACTGGCAAGCTTTCTCACATACCCACATTGGCCGAGCCCAAGACTCGAACCCACATGGACAGAGGTGAGATGTCAGTGATCTGTAAAGGCGAGCACCTTAGACCACTCAGCCACCCGGGGCCCCGAACTATGCCATAGAAACTGGTAATTGTTTTGGAGGTTTTTAGTTTGGAACCTCATCCTCAACCTCCAACTTCCATAATACTGTTTTAAAGTACTTAAAACATGGGGAAAAAAAACCCCACTTTCATTAATTCATTCATAATGTGACCCTTTCTTATTTTGGAATGTTGCCATAATACATTTGTCAACAATTTCCATTTTACAGAGCAAAAGAGTGAGATAAATAGACTAGAGGACAGTGGACATGTGCGACAAGCCACAGAAAAACTCCTCGAGATTGTTGAAAATTCAGACCATCAAGGAAGATGGCTGTCTTTCCTAAAAGCTCTGACAGGTATTAGAAAGTTTGCCATTATGTATTTGAAAACCTGTAAATATTCAAAATTAAAATTTAAAAAGAAAATTGCAGAATATGGTATAGCAAATTATTTGGAAAGAATGTTTTTATATTCCTGTATTAAATCAAACTTCTGCTATTTACCAAAATATGAACTTTTAAACAATATTTGTACATGTGTTGAAATAATAGAACATATGGCATTTCTAGTAATTGGAAAGTCAGTAACATCAAAATACAAAATCATAACTAAATAATTATATACAACAGATGTTACAGTCTAAGTACACGGCATATACATTCAATCCTAGCACAGGGTTTAATTTATGTATGAATGTTCCTCTTTATATTTTGAAGTAGAGCCTTCTCATATTTGTAAAACAGAATTTTTGTCTCCATTTTATGCAAAATTTTGTTTTCTGTACTAATATGTGAAAATTACATGTGGAAGCAATTAACATAAATTAACTTTAAATTAAGATCCATTGTTGTTTCCACAGAAATGGGAGCAAAGTTAACTATTTTTTTCTGAACTTTCTAGGAGAAAAATAAAAAAATGTGAAGGAATTAATTTTCCTTTTATGTCATTTAAAATAATTTTACATGCCAATTATTGCAGGGTATCCACGCCTAATCAACATTTTGACATCAGAACCAGCTGCAGAAGTGGAGCATCAGGAATATCATGTTAGATGGATCCATATATTTGCTCCTGATCTGCAGGAAGTAGTGATTCCAACCCACCATCTCATGTTTCTGTTATCAGAAAATGTGATAAATGAGAAAGACGCAGAGGAAATCCGTCATAAAGAGACAGGGTCTGGACCTCAGCAAGCCTTTCCTTTACTTTTGGAGGCTCTGTCTCGAAGACAGGAACCACGTGTTTGGTTTCCAGCATTTCTACAGAGTTTGCTTAAAAGAGGTCATTATGAACTGGTTCATGAAATTGATCCAGATTTTTATTCTGCACAGAAATTAGGTATGATTTAATTTCTTGGTTATGTATTTTGTTTGTTTCATATAGAGGCACAGCCAGTGGATATTTTAATAAAATTTATAAGTGCAGCTGCATATTGCTGTATAGTTTAAGACAAGACAGGGGCATAATATTCGGATTACTATTTGGATGCATGTACTGTCATTGGCTGGGGGAGGTTTTTTTCCCCAGAGCACACAATTGTATTTAATGATGTGAAATCTCATTATAATTGTTACTCCTCAGCCAAGAACTAAAATTAAGTGAAATAATTAAAGTAGCTGCAATTATAAAACAAAATTAGCCAATTTAATGTGATTCGCAACTCAGTCTGTGTTATAAGAGAGCAGTGTTATAAGAGTACAGTGTTATAAGAGTACAGTGTTATACTGAGGGGATTTATAGTGAGGCACCACTGTTGTCATGGTAATATTCAGTTATTGTCTCAGATGTAATGACCAATTTTGAAGATTAAAGAAACTCTATGGTGATATTCTAAAAACCTAATGAGCCTTATCAGTATATTACTTTTTTGTGTTTTGAGCACAAAAATATGTGTGATAATAATAATGAACTTTATTTATGGAAGCCCCACACACAAAAGAATTATGAGAGCTGCCTATGTCAATTTCCTATAGGCTGCCTGCTTGTAGCCAATGGAACAAAAATCAGGTGTCTCTATTATGTTTGTTTCACAGATCTGCCTATGTGCTTCCTATATCAACTCCCTATAGGCTGTCTACTTGAGGCCAGTAGGAAAATTAATGAGGTCTCCCTATTATGCTTATTTCACATGTTGCTATGTGCTGCCTGTTCTTAAAAATATTCCACTTCAGAAAGATTACCAAGTGGTACTGATGGTAAAGTAGGGTGCTTACTTGTAGCCCATTGAAAAATTGCCAAGCAAATAAAGTCTGCCAACTATGCTAATTTCATAGGCTGCCTACTTCTTGCCTATCTTTGAAAGAACAAACATATGTATGTGCACAATCTTTACAGCTGTTTGTGATAAATTTGAGCTGCCTATCTTTTATCCACCACAAGCTAGACTACTCGGATAGTACTTGGCAAAAGATGGGTATACAACTTGGCAGAATACATTGATTAAGACCTGGCTGAACTTCGTGAAGAATAAAATAGAACCAATTCAACATATCAGTTTGCCTTGACAGAAAATCAAAATTCAGCAGCATTGGGATGACTAAAAACATTATTATAAACTTGCAAAAACTCTATTGGTATACTTGTGTATATCTTATGTCTTGTGTTAAATAAAAATAATTGAATATTCCTCTCCATAAAAATATTATCAAGTTTTCTCAAGATGTATTGTGTCCAAATGAAATTATTTTTAATGGAGACTAATAGTTGAAGTTTGTGCAAAATTTAACCAGTCAGAAAGAGCTGACCATTCCCTGCCTGCAGCTCCAATTTAACCCAGATTAGAGCTGCTATTTTACCTACCCACAGCTATAGAGTCAACGGAAGAGGTTCCCAGCTCCCTGTCCATATATGTGGAAACTTACTTAGAGCTGTCCATGTGATGTACACGAGGAGACCAATGTGATTTGTATGATCCACAGAACTGCCAACAGTAATATTACTGGGCAGGAGCAAACCACTTTGTTACCCATGGAAAATTTTGGGTGACCCATAGGCATCCCATATGGTACACAATTATGCATCATATTTTTTCATATAGGGACAACTCTGACAAAAGGACTGTTGTCCCAATTAAGCCATTACAAAAATAATTTCACAAACTCTTGGCATGTAGAACATGACATTTTAACATTAAGTAACATGTGCTGAAATGATGATACAAAGCAACATACACTAGTTAAATTTTAAAACTTGACATCTTTAGCGCATTAGTTAAGTCAAAGACATATACACACAATCACACACAAAAAGACACTCACAAGCAAATATAGGTTTATCCCCACGTTAATAGGTGATGATATTGTTACTATAGTTACTAGGTTATCTTTCATTTTCATCTGTTCTTATATTTAGCATTACAATATTTGTGTAAAGTTACCATTTTAGTTCACATTTTGTTCACACTGGATATTTTCAGGACCTATAGATGAAAAAGAAAAAGCTAGTGGGTCTGGTGCATCATGCAGTGCAGATCAACATGGAGAGATAGAAATATTTGTGGAAGGTATTTCTGCTTTTACATAGAAAAGAACCAATAAGAAAGCAATTCATTAAACTCATTGTAATTGCATTGTTAGATCATCTAAAATCAGAGCAAATGTCAATCTGAGGAACCAAATCTCCTCCTTATATCATTTTCAGCCAAACATGTTCTTGTACAGTCACAGTTGTATATAAGGAAAAATTTCATGTTTATGATGAGTGCAAATAATCATTGATTTATTGTATCTGACATTATCAATAGAACAATGAATAATACCACAGTATCTGTTCAGTTGAAGTGTAATATTAATTGGGGACTTATAGCAAAAAGTTACTTTTTAGTAACGGTATTAGTACTGCCATATTTAAAGTTTCATATCTGTTAAATTTTGAAGTATGCCAGACAACCCAGATGCAAAACCTTTAAAGGGCATGCAATACTGTGAATTCATTACTGTTTTTGTGGGTACCAGCTTTATGTGGTATCATGTGGGTACCAGTTTTCATGTAGGTATCAGTTTTCATAGACTTTTTGCATACTACAAACCACGGATTAAAAGTGTAAATGAATGATGATCCTTTTGTGGGAATAGTAGGACTCGTCCAAAACCCATGCATATAAGTTCCGACAAAAATATCAGGTTTGACAAAGTCACTAACATTAATACCCATAAAAATAAGTAAATGAACAGGTTCCATGCAAGTATTCAAATAAAAAATAAAATAAAATGGGGAGTGACATCACAGTGAACAAGAGTTCGATGTCAGATCAGGTTATACTGGACCCCACAGTTACAGAATTCTTTGAGCACAAAATCCGAACTCTGACCAAAAACTTCATAATGAAACATCATTCTTAGAGTTTCTCAATATTGTTAAAATTTGGCATGTTATACAAATTACATAAATAAGATAACCTTAAAACTTTGTAATTCTAACTTCATTCTGTTCAAGGTTCTAGGAGATCAAACATTTTAAGATTGAAGCACAAGTTTAACATTTTTTTGCTCAGTTTTAAAACTACAGTGTAGGTTTTAATCAAACTGTCATAGTAAAGTGTTACTAGTATGTTTTTACTAGAAATATTATTTGTTAAGTCATCAATTAAATCTGTGAAAAGAAAGATATGGAATAAAACAAGTATTTTTGTATTTTATGCAATATCATGGGCTTCAGAGAGGACAAAAACAGAAGGAAAATAAATATATTCCATATTTTTGTGGAGTTATGAAACCATGGTGGCAAAAGAAAAGAATGCTTTTATCAGTATAGGTGAATGATTTGAAAGACAAATGTTCAAGCTGAATATAAATTTTATTCATGTTCATTGACCCTTAAATATTAGTAATTTGTTTATATTTATATAATTTTAACAGATAGTGGTGGACCATATACTTCATTTGGTGACCTTGGTGCTCCATTGCCTCACAACCCACAACATGATACAGCAGTTGATTCATGTATACTCTACAAGAGAGCGAGAATTGACAATACTGATACTGATGGCAGACCTTTTACAGACACTCGGCCATCTTTTTGTAACCCTAGCAACAGTCTGACAGAGGTCAAGGTCACAGGGGACTTAATGCTGAATATGAACATTCTTGATGAGAAGAAAGGTGTTAATCTGGAGAAGGATTTCACTACAGATCTGCAGACAAAGTGTTTTCAGCTTAATCTGTCCAGTAAGAAATGCCTTATAGATCTGTACATCTAAATGTATACATTTCATTTTCCCAGTCAGGAAAAATGTGTACATATGCTGGCATTTATTCGAGTTCAGAAACTTTTTTGCACATTTTATAAAAATGATGAATTGCTGGAGACAGAATAACTACACAATCATACTTATTAGTTCAGCATGTTCTGCAAATCTGATATACCTTTCTTTTGAAAATTTCACCATTCTCTTATAAAAAAATTGAAAACAAATTGAAAGAAAAATAATGGACAATCAGGTCTTGAATGCAGAATCATGCCATGATGTAATGCAGTAAGTCACATGGTATAATACTATATAGCTAAGGACACATCATTACTTAATATAATACCAATTTACCTTTGACCAAGTCAGATGTCAAAAGTCATTGTTAAGTGATCAGGTGTTCTTAGGTAGTAATCACAAAATATCAGCCGTCTTCTGAAAATGCCACCATTTTCTTCTGTAAAATTTAAGTAAAAAGTTCATACAGATTGAATGCAGAGAATCATACCATAGGATAATACAATGCCAATTTACCTTTGGCCAAGTCAGGTTGTCAAATGTCAATATTAAGTACTGAATGTGTATTTAGGTGGATATCACAAAACATCAGCTCACATCAAGGACAATCAAGTGAAATTATTTAAAATATATCATAAAGTGTTTGAAGAATATCAGCAAATCACAAATCTGATGTCACAAAATCTGAAGTCATACAAGGTGACTAAATAAAATAGTGAATCTTTGAAATAACATAAAGTTATGATAACAGTGATTTCTCTTAATAATGCTGTTCAGGGAAACAAAAATGTATACAGTGCTCACTCTTTATGACACTATTACAGTGATCCCTATTAATGCTGTTCATGGAAACCATATAAGTGTACAATTATCCCTCTTTCAAACACTATTACAGTGATCCCTCTGTATAACACTATTACAGCTCTCCCTTGGTATAACACTATTACAGTGATCCCTCTGTATAACACTATTACAGCTCTCCCTTGGTATAACACTATTACAGTGATCCCTCTGTATAACACTATTACAGCTCTCCCTTGGTATAACACTATTACAGTGATCCCTATTAATAATGCTGTTCATGGGGACCATACAAGTGTACATTGCTCCTTTATAATGCTGTTCATGCAAGTCATAAAAGTGAGTTGCATTAAAAGTGAGGGAGCTTAATACTGAAGGATGTTCAAACAATAGTTCATAAAATACATAAAATAGAGTATTTAATGATGTGAAATCAAATTATAATTGGTTCCCAGTAGCTATTAGAACTAAAATTAAGTGAAGCAGATAAGGCAGCAATGGTAAAATAAAATGTAACCAATTAAATTGGATCTGTGACGATACCCACATTATAAAAGGGGCAGTGGTATAGTGATGGGGTGTTATAGTGAGGGATGACTACTGCATTATAGGTAGGCAAGGTTGTCTTATACTGGAGTATATTGTAAACAAGACTATATTACAATGGATACTTTTTTTGTATGCAAAGTATCATTATGATAGAGTATTGCTTTGTTTGCGATCACATTATAATAGGTTATAATCAGCTAACAGTTGAAATCAAGTGAAAAAAAATTACATAGTAATTTAAAAGATAATATTCACCCAGTGTAGCTGGATCCATAGCTATTTCTATGTATGGGGCCATATTATCATCAAGTGCTCTGTATTAGGGTGTTTTTAATTAATTTTTACAGATAAATCTGTGAAGTCAGATTATGCAATCACAAAATATCCAGTATTACTAGGTAGTATAGCAAAATATCCAGTATCACTAGGTAATATAACAATTATCCAGTATCACTAAGTAGTATAACAATTATCCAGTATCACTAAGTAATTATCCAGTATCACTAAGTACTATAGCAATTATCCAGTATCACTAAGTAGTATAGCAATTATCCAGTATTACTAGGTAGTATAGCAAAATATCCAGTATCACTAGGTAATATAACAATTATCCAGTATTACTAGGTATCATAGCAATTATCCAGTATCACTAAGTAGTATAGCAATTATCCAGTATTACTAGGTAGTATAACAAAATATCCAGTATCACTAGGTAGTATAACAATTATACAGTATCACTAAGTAGTATAACAATTATCCAGTATCACTAGGTAGTATAGCTAAATATCCAGTATCACTAAGTAGTATAGCAATTATCCAGTATCACTTGGTAGTATAGCAATTATCCAGTATCACTAGGTAGTATAACAATTATACAGTATGACTAGGTAGTATAGCAATTATCCAGTATCACTAAGTAGTATAACAATTATACAGTATCACTAAGTAGTATAACAATTATCCAGTATCACTAGGTAGTATAGCAATTATCCAGTATCACTAAGTAGTATAACAATTATACAGTATCACTAAGTAGTATAACAATTATACAGTATCACTAAGTAGTATAACAATTATACAGTATCACTAAGTAGTATAACAATTATACAGTATCACTAGGTAGTATAACAATTATCCAGTATCACTAGGTAGTGTAGCAATTATCCAGTATCACTAAGTAATATAACAATTATCCAGTATCACTAGGTAGTATAACAATTATACAGTATCACTAGGTAGTATAGCAATTATCCAGTATCACTAAGTAGTATAACAATTATACAGTATCACTAAGTAGTATAACAATTATACAGTATCACTAGGTAGTATAACAATTATCCAGTATCACTAGGTAGTATAGCATAATGCCTGCATGATAAAATATCCAGTATCACTAGGTAGTATGGCAAAATGCCTGCATGATAAAATATCCAGTATAAGTAGGTAGTATGGCAAAATGCCTACATGATAGAATATCCAGTATCACTAGGTATTATGGCAAAATGCCTACATGACAAAATATCCAGTATCACTAGGTATTATGGCAAAATGCCTGCATGATAAAATATCCAGTATCAGTAGGTAGTATGGCACCTGCATGATAAAATATCCAGTATCATTAGGTAGTATGGCACCTGCATGATAAAATATCCAGTATCAGTAGGTAGTATGGCAAAATGCCTACATGATAAAGTGTCCAGTATCACTAGGTAGTATGGCAAAATGCCTACATGATAAAGTATCCAGTATCACTAGGTAGTATGGCACCTGCATGATAAAATATCCAGTATCAGTAGGTAGTATGGCAAAATGCCTGCATGATAAAATATCCAGTATCACTAGGTAGTATGGCAAAATGCCTACATGATAAAATATCCAGTATCATTAGGTAGTATGGCACCTGCATGATAAAATATCCAGTATCACTAGGTAGTATGACAAAATGCCGGCATGATAAAATATCCAGTATCAGTAGGTAGTATGGCAAAATGCCTACATGATAGAATATCCAGTATCACTTGGTAGTATGGCAAAATGCCTACATGATAAAATATCCAGTATCACTAGGTATTATGGCAAAATGCCTGCATGATAAAATATCCAGTATCACTAGGTAGTGTGGCACCTGCATGATAAAATATCCAGTATCAGTAGGTAGTATGGCAAAATACCTGCATGATAAAATATCCAGTATCAGTAGGTAGTATGGCAAAATGCCTACATGATAGAATATCCAGTATCACTTGGTAGTATGGCAAAATGCCTACATGATAAAATATCCAGTATCACTAGGTATTATGGCAAAATGCCTGCATGATAAAATATCCAGTATCACTAGGTAGTGTGGCACCTGCATGATAAAATATCCAGTATCAGTAGGTAATATGGCAGAATGCCTGCATGATAGAATATCCAGTATCAGTAGGTAGTATGGCAAAATGCCTGCATGATAGAATATCCAGTATCACTAGGTAGTATAACAAAATATCCAGTATCACTAGGTAGTATGGCAAAATGCATGCATGATAGAATATCCAGTATCACTAGGTAGTGTGGCACCTGCATGATAAAATATCCAGTATCAGTAGGTAGTATGGCAAAATGCCTGCATGATAAAATATCCAGTATCAGTAGGTAGTATGGCAAAATGCCTGCATGATAGAATAGCCAGTATCACTAGGTAGTATGGCAAAATGCCTGCATGATAGAATAGCCAGTATCACTAGGTAGTATAGCAAAATGCCTGCATGATAGAATATCCAGTATCAGTAGGTAGTATGGCAAAATGCCTGCATGATAGAATATCCAGTATCAGTAGGTAGTATGGCAAAATGCCTGCAAGATAGAATATCCAGTATCACTAGGTAGTATAACAAAATATCCAGTATCACTAGGTAGTATGGCAAAATGCCTGCATGATAGAATATCCAGTATCACTAGGTAGTATGGCAAAATGCCTGCATGATAGAATATCCAGTATCAGTAGGTAGTATGGCAAAATGCCTGCATGATAGAATATCCAGTATCACTAGGTAGTATGGCAAAATGCCTGCATGATAGAATATCCAGTATCACTAGGTAGTATAACAAAATATCCAGTATCACTAGGTAGTATGGCAAAATGCCTGCATGATAGAATATCCAGTATCACTAGGTAGTATAGCAAAATGCCTGCATGATAGAATATTTGGTATTACTAGGTAGTATGGCAAAATGCCTGCATGATAAAATATCCAGTATCACTAGGTAGTATGGCAAAATGCCTGCATGATAAAATATCCAGTATCACTAGGTAGTATAGCAAAATGCCTGCATGATAGAATATTCGGTATTACTAGGTAGTATGGCAAAATGCCTGCATGATAAAATATCCAGTATCACTAGGTATTATGGCAAAATGCCTGCATGATAAAATTGCATCTATAAAACACCATAAACCCATTTTACACCTTTTACTATCTTTAAATAGGAGAATTAAAAAGCATGCAGTTCCATCACTAAGACATACTATTTAGGAATTTATTTGGTATTTGTTATATTCCACTTGTGTGTTATATTCTACATCTTAGGCAATGATTCAGGGGTTTATTTTGGTGACTGTGACCAGGAATGTACTTCACTTTTTGTCACTGTTTGACTGCTTTGGTGGCCTTGTTGTCTAAGAAAGAATGAATGACATCATTGTTATGAAAAAAGTGGAATTGAGGAATATCCACCTCACAATAGAAACAAGATGGTGGAAACATGGAATCGCTATGTTTGAGTTGTAGGTTATTAGTTAAAGCAGGATGGCAGATAGGAAGACACTATCTTTGTTCTTACTTTAGCTTTTTTACCAAGTGAGCAAAACAGTTACTGTGTTTTTGTTGAATAAATCTTAATCAGATCATATCTTTCCTTGGGTCATGGCACCAACACATAGCCTAGGTAATAAAACTGTACTCCATGAACCAAGTATGATATCTGTCTGTGTTCGAAATGGTTGACAGTAAATTGTGGTAATGGAAAGATTCATCTAATTTTCTTCTATGAATAAAAAATATTACAATGTCAAAGAGATTTTTGGAAAATTTTCACAATTCTTAATAATTATATCAGGCATTGACAAATGTTGGATATGATCATCAAGTTATAGTCTATACAGATGTATTTTTTTCGTATGCCAACCATAAGGCAGAGCATATTATATGATAACATCTGTCTGTCTGTCCATCTCTCCTTCAGTCTGTTATCTATTTTGTTTCTACATAATACCTCAAGTTGTCCACCATCTACAGTTATTAAACTTTGTGGATCATTTGCACTTAGGATAAGGAAGAAATATATCAGTTTCTTGGTGGAAAGGTCAAATGGCAATGTCATTGTAACTGAAAGAAGAAAATAGTTTTCCCACAAACACTTGAGTTCTCCACCATCAATAGTTACCAAGCTTTGTGAGTGGCTTGCACATGGGGTAAGAAAGAATTCTGTTGATTTTATCATCAAAAGGTCAAAGTCACTGTGATGGAAAAGAAAAAATAGTTTTTGTATAATAACTTTAGTTCTAGAGCACATACCTTGACCAATGTTTGTGTATGGCTTGCACATATGGTATAGAAGAAACCTATTGAATTTGGGATCCAAAGGTCAAGGTCATTGTGGTTGAAAGAGAAATGAGTTTTGCATAATAACTATTGTTTTAGAGCAAGTTCCTTGACCAAACTTTATGGATGGCTTACACTTATAGTGTAATGAAGAAACCTATAGATTTTGGGATCTGAAGTCAGCAGCCATGGTCATGGTAAGTCTAATAAGAACATAATGATTTCTGCACATTAAGCTTTGTTCAAGACTGCATACCTTGACCAAAGGCTGAGGTTGTTGAGACCCATGGTCAATAATCTACAAAGTCAACTATGCCCTACTAATTCCTTTATATAGGACTATTAAACACAGGTCAGGCATATAATGTGCCAGCACATTATTCTAGTCTATATCCATATATAATTACAATAAAAGTTGTTTCAGCAAAGATCAATAGAGAAATTATAGTATTTTAATCATATAACACTCATATTTATTATTGTTATGATGTCATCTAAAAAAATAATTTGCCACATTGTGGCATAACACTTAGCAATGTCATATAGCAATGTCATATAGTAAATTATTGGAGCAATGTCACAGATCAATGTCACAGAGTAATGCAAAAGCAATGTCACAGAGTAATGCAAAAGCAGTGTCACAGAGTCATGCAAAAGCAACGTCGCAGAGTCATGCAAAAGCAATGTCACAAAGTAATGCAAAGTCTTTAATGTTATAAAATAAATAATATCTTAAACTTGTGTTTATTTGACATGAAATTTATAAAACTCTTTAAATAATTAAAATACACCACATGCTACAAGTGTCTCACTGCATACAATAGTATTCAACTGATTTCATACATTTGATACCAAATGAACATTAACGTAAGATCCTCTATATATGCCTGTTTCTTTTCTGTAAATAGCTGAGGACGAAGCTGCGGACTCTCACCAGTCTGAATCGGAGAATGACTGTGCTTCCGACTACGAGTCACCAGCTGGTAAAGACTAATATATTTTATTGTTTAAAACATACACCCAACTAGGAATAGTACAAACAAATATGCTTCTTACAGATATCCACTGTTCAGTTTTGGAAAACTGTTTTAGTTTTCTCAGGCACTGAAAAGTAGGACTGGACAAGTCCTGTCGTATTGTTCACAAATCTAACATACAGTTTATTTCCCAACAACAACATTGAGAAGTGTCTTAGTTGTTAGAGTTCAAAATGCTGTATTTCAGTTAGAAGACATTTCTTCCCAATCAAGACCATTAAAATACATGTTCATGAACCTTTAAAGACATTATTGAAAACTTACGTCTCTCAATACACCATGAAACACAGATGATGCAGGGATATTTTAATAAATAAATGTAGAAAAGGTGAAAGTCACAGATATTATGCATAAGTATATTCTCAGTTTACAAAAGTTTTGTTTAATAGAATTTCTAGTAATAATATGAGAAATACATACACATGTCAGTAGAAGCTATTAGGTCACTGTCTTTAGCCTTACATGAGTGACACCTGGCATTCAGGAAATGAAAGATTACTTTTCATGGCTAATGATGGAATCAGAAAAGAAGCATATAACATGGATGCAAATCTGCATGCACATTACGCAACTGTGACTGTTTGCAATGGTTGTACATAATACATGGTTAAATAAGGTAACTGTGAAATTCATGATTTTGTTCCATTGATTGTAGACATAAGTATGCTGATTTTATATTTGATACAGCATTTCTAAGTTGATAAGATCATGCAACCAGTCTAATACATTTGTCAAAAAGAAGCAGGTGGGCTTATTATCAGATCATGGTATCTTTAGTAATTATTTGACAAAAGATTTTAAAATTGGGGGTGGGTGGGTGGTCTATTATCAAGCATGGATTTATTATCAAATAAATACAGTATTACGATTTTTTTTATAATTTTCAGATTGATAAATTTATTGAAATAAAAATTGTTCCTACAGGTTGCTTCATATGCAAATGATTATAATATCTCAATGAAATGGATTTATTAAAAAGTCAGGTATGTTACTTCTTGACAGAAGTAACTGTACAATAGGAGGGACTTATGTACTGACTGATAAAATATTAATACATTTATTCATTTGATTTTATAATTAACAATTTTGATTGGTGCTGAGGGACTTGTGGCAGTTTATGGACTGATCAGTCACTCCCAAAAGGTATATGGACTAATGCAAAGCTGAGGGACTTGTGGCAGTTTATGGACTGATCAGTCACTCCCAAAAAGTATATAGACTAATGCAAAGCTGAGGGACTTGTGGCAGTTTATGGACTAATGCAAAGCTGAGGTCCATATACCTTTTTAGGGGTGACTTGCCAGTCCATAAACTGCCCTGAGGCCCTTCAGTATCATGCAATATTTATTATATTATACTGAATGAGTATTGGTCCTTTTGTGAGGGAATCAATTTAGTAATGTATAAATAACTCCCCACATGTAGTATGTTACTTATATACAGAAACAGACCGAGCAGTCCATATCACATTTTATGGACTAGTCTAGTTACAAAGGATAAAGAAGGAACTTAAATGTGTGAGGTATAACATTAGATGATATCTCTCATCATTTGTTTCTATTAGAGATGATATCTATCATCATTTGTTTCTATTATAGATGATATCTATCATCATTTGTTTCTATTATAGATGATATTTATCATCATTTGTTTCTATTATAGATTATATCAATCATCATTGGTTTTTATTATAGATATTATCAATCATCATTGGTTTCTATTATAGATGATATCTATCATCATTTGCTTCTATTATTGATGATATCAATCATCATTTGTTTCTATTATAGATGATATCAATCATCATTTGTTTCTATTATAGATGATATTTATCATCATTGGTTTCTATTATAGATGCTATTTATCATCATTTGTTTCTATTATAGATGCTATCTATCATCATTGGTTTCTATTATAGATGATATTTATCATCATTTGCTTCTATTATTGATGATATCAATCATCATTTGTTTCTATTATAGATGATATCAATCATCATTTGTTTCTATTATAGATGATATTTATCATCATTGGTTTCTAGTATAGATGATATCTATCATCATTTGTTTCTATTATAGATGATATCATCATTGGTTTCTATTATAGATGATATATATCATCATTGGTTTCTATTATAGATGATATATATCATCATTTGTTTCTATTATAGGTGATATATATCATCATTTGTTTCTATTATAGATGATATCAATCATTTGTTTCTATTATAGATGATATTTATCATCATTTGTTTCTATTATAGATGATATCAATCATTTGTTTCTATTATAGATGATATTTATCATCATTTGTTTCTATTATAGATTACATCAATCATCATTGGTTTCTATTATAGATGATATTTATCATCATTTGTTTCTATTATAGATGATATCAATCATCATTGGTTTCTATTATAGATGATATCTATCATCATTTGCTTCTATTATTGATGATATCAATCATCATTTGTTTCTATTATAGATGATATTTATCATCATTGGTTTCTATTATAGATGCTATTTATCATCATTTGTTTCTATTATAGATGCTATCTATCATCATTGGTTTCTATTATAGATGATATTTATCATCATTTGCTTCTATTATTGATGATATCAATCATCATTTGTTTCTATTATAGATGATATCAATCATCATTTGTTTCTATTATAGATGATATTTATCATCATTGGTTTCTAGTATAGATGATATCTATCATCATTTGTTTCTATTATAGATGATATCATCATTGGTTTCTAGTATAGCTGATATATATCATCATTGGTTTCTATTATAGATGATATATATCATCATTGGTTTCTATTATAGATGATATTTATCATCATTTGTTTCTATTATAGGTGATATATATCATCATTTGTTTCTATTATAGATGATATCAATCATTTGTTTCTATTATAGATGATATTTATCATCATTTGTTTCTATTATAGATGATATCAATCATTTGTTTCTATTATAGATGATATTTATCATCATTTGTTTCTATTATAGATTACATCAATCATCATTGGTTTCTATTATAGATGATATTTATCATCATTTGTTTCTATTATAGATTATATCAATCATCATTGGTTTCTATTATAGATGATATCAATCATCATTGGTTTCTATTATAGATGATATCTATCATCATTTGTTTCTATTATAGATGATATTTATCATCATTGGTTTCTATTATAGATGATATTTATCATCATTGGTTTCTATTATGGATGATATCAATCATCATTGGTTTCTATTATAGATGCTATCTATCATCATTGGTTTCTATTATAGATGCTATTTATCATCATTGGTTTCTATTATAGATGCTATTTATCATCATCTGTTTCTATTATAGATGCTATCTATCATCATTGGTTTCTATTATAGATGATATTTATCATCATTTGTTTCTATTATAGATTATATCAATCATCATTTGTTTCTATTATAGCTGATATCAATCATCATTGGTTTCTATTATAGATGATATCTATCATCATTTGTTTCTATTATAGATGATATTTATCATCATTTGTTTCTATTATAGATTATATCAATCATCATTGGTTTCTATTATAGATGATATCTATCATCATTGGTTTCTATTATAGATGATAGTTATCATCATTGGTTTCTATTATAGATGATATTTATCATCATTTGTTTCTATTATAGATGATATCTATCATCATTTGTTTCTATTATAGATGATATTTATCATTTGTTTCTATTATAGATTATATCAATCATCATTTGTTTATATTATAGAGGATATTATCATCATTGGTTTCTATTATAGTGGATATCTATCATCATTGGTTTCTATTATAGATGCTATTTATCATTTGTTTCTATTATAGATGATAGCAATGATCATTGGTTTCTATTATAGATGATATTTATCATCATTTGTTTCTATTATAGATGATAGCAATGATCATTGGTTTCTATTATAGATGATATTTATCATCATTTGTTTCTATTATAGATGATATCAGTCATCATTTGTTTCTATTATAGAGGATATCTATCATCATTGGTTTCTATTATAGATGATATTTATCAACATTTGTTTCTATTATAGATTATATCAATCATTTGTTTCTATTATAGATGATATCAATCATCATTGGTTTCTATTATAGATGATATTTATCATCATTTGTTTCTATTATAGATGATATCTATCATCATTGGTTTCTATTATAGATGATATTTATCATCATTGGTTTCTATTATATATGCTATTTATCATCATTGGTTTCTATTATAGATGATATCTATCATCATTGGTTTCTATTATAGATGCTATTTATCATTTGTTTCTATTATAGATGATATCAATGATCATTGGTTTCTATTATAGATGATATTTATCATCATTTGTTTCTATGATAGATGATATAAATCATCATTTGTTTCTATTATAGATCATATCTATCATCATTTGTTTCTTTTATAGATCATATCTGTCATCATTTGTTTCTGTTATAGATCGTATCTATCATCATTTGTTTCTATTATAGATGATATCTATGATCATTTGTTTCTATTATAGATGATATATATGGTCATTTGTTTCTATTATAGATGATATCTATGATCATTTGTTTCTATTATAGATGATATCTATCATTTGTTTCTATTATTGATATTTCCATGAAGCAATCTTACATGAATAATTTCATTTCTTTTTCACAGTGATAATTTTCACTTTAATTTTTATTCTCTCATTCAGTCTTTCCTTTACTTGATTGGCTACTGTATAATGACTGTCATTTTAATGATGTTTTGCAACAAGGTTAATTGCTATAAGATGAAGATAGTTTCATGAAAGGAATGGTTTTACATTTAGACATGACAGTTTAAGTGAGAAAAGAAAACATATTGAAAGGGACTTTTATAATTACACAGAGATGCATTATTATAAAACAACCTGTTTGAAATTCCCAGTTTCTGTTTCTTGTGGTAACTTGAATTTTAAACAGGCAAGCAAATAGTCAGATATAGTATGCCAATTGAAAGATGAAACTAAAATAGAAGATGTAGTTATGTTTATTAGCTTCATATTCTTGGCATAGTACATTAATATTTGAATTAAACAGTGATTTTAAGTGAATATCATTTATTTATAAGGGCATGCAATAACCTTTTATTACAATATTGAAAAAAATTACAATTGTTTTTAATTGTTTTAGAGGAGACATCTGATTGTCAACAGCGAGAACACGGCAATCCTTTACTGAGACTCAGGAATTATCAGTTAGAGCTGGCAGAGGATGCTCTTCATGGAAAAAACACTATTATTTGTGCTGAGACAGGGTCAGGGAAGACCTGGGTAGCTCTGTATATTGTCAAGAACCATTTGGAGTCTGCTAGTCCAGGAAGTGAGAAAGACTTTGTTCTGATTTTATAATACTATCAATGTTAATTTAAGTAGATATTGGTGAAAAGTACTTGTGTATCAAATTATGGAAAATTTTTAATATTCTCTTCGACTACTAAGACCTGATATGAAATTATAAATCTATAAACTCAATTAACAAGTGATGATACATAGAATATGCATTGTAAAAATTAATGTTTCTATTAAAAATTATTTTTTTTAGTAATTTTATAAAGCAAGAATTTCTTATTTACAACACAATTATTAGAATTCCTGTCCAGCAAGTTAAATGATTATAGAGTTTACAATTCATAGGTTTCGTCATTTTATCAATGTCGTTAGTGATGATAGCATCATATGTGAAGTAGCATATATAAATTGTTTATAAATTAAGGTCATTTCTCATAAATTTTGAATTGTGCAGATAGAGGTCAATTTATAGGCCAGATATAGTAAAAATCTCAGCAAAACTTATCTGTGTTGTACACCAGTGAATTTAATGACTGATAAGTGCTTGAGATGCCTAAATCTGCTATTTCTTGACAAATCAATCTGAAGTCAAAATGCTAGCAAAAATATCGACTTATCAGTCAGTATATAAGATTATTGAGCTATAGAAGGAGCAACTCTAAATATAATACCAGTATAAAGACACCTATTTTCTTGCAGACTTCATAGTAAAATACACCCCAGCTTATAAAAGGCCATAGAAAAATTACCATTTGTGTGTCAGTTTGTGTGTGCATGTTATATTTTGAACAAGAGGGTCACTTATACATTGGTCTACTTATATGTAAGTATATAAGACCTTGATAATACAGTCAAACCTATCGAAAGCCTATAAATTGTTATAATAGCTTACCTTACTTTCCTTTCTAGTCTAACTGGCTCGTTTGAAGCTTGGTATACAAAACATCCAATTTGTGTCAATGTTGCAGTCATTGAAACTGTATAGCATTTAAGACATTTTGGCAGACTTTTAATTGGCATGGTGTTTTGGTGTAACAAAACTATTGGTTATAATGTCAGTGTTCAAATTTCTGATAGCATGCAGAAAATGTGCTACCTGTTATATGGTTTTGTTACTTGGTTAACAAAAATCCAGTAGAAAATATGTTGCTCCCAAGAATTTGGAAAAGAAAGAACCAAGGTTGACATTTTTGCCTCCTGATGAGCCATTTTGCTGTTGGATAAAAAAGTAGGTGTATATATTTCTACCTGCTACTCTGTTTTATTCTATTTAGTTACTTCAATTCCTATACTTACACTGAGGCATATAATGAATAAGTTTTAATAGAATACCAATAAAGTCTTTTCTTTGTTACCTGTAGAGAAGTTGGTAGCTTTCATGGCCAGAACCAACCCACTGATTAAGCAGCAACACCAGAGATTTGTGAAATACTTACCAAACTACTCAGTAAGGTTCTTTTCATCTTTTCTTTTACATTTAGACCTGTCAGTATACAATCTATCGGTAATAAACACGAGTACCAGTATGCAATCTACTGGTAATAAACATGAGTACCAGATTTTAATGTTGCTTTAAATTCTCAGATCATCCTCTTTTGACCCAAGACAACATGTACTGATAATCTTACATGAGTACTCGCTTCTTCTGAAATGTATAAAAATAGTGGAATGACTTCTTTAGTTTTGCTCAACTTGGTGAGCAAAATATCCAACTAATTCAAATCACATAAATTCAGTATATGACTTGCTTTATGTCTTTGACAGACAAAACTATACTTTGAAGACTGAGTTTCATACTATAAAAGAATTGGTTTGTTTCTTTGTGTAAAATCACTTGGGTGCCTATTATCTTAATATCTGGCTTTATATTTATTTTCAACGACTGCTTTTGTAAGAACTTTGTTCCATGCTTGATCTTCGATATTTGATGATAAACCCCTGCAGCTGAGTGAATGAAAAGGCCATACCCAACTTTTACTAAAGTATGCCCAATGTAAAGGTCAGATTTAAGACAAATATTTGCAAGTGTTCCAGGTCAGATTTAAGATATATATTCGCAAGTAGGCAATGTCAGATTTAAGACAAATATTCACAAGTGTACAAGGTCAAATTTAAGACATATATTCACAAGTGTACAAGGTCAGATTTAAGACATATATTCACAAGCATACAAGATCAGATTTAAGACATATTTGCAAGTGTTCCAGGTCAGATTTGAGACATATATTTGCAAGTGTACGAGGTAAGATTTATGACAAATATTCACAAGTGTACAAGGTTAGATTTAAGACATGTATTTACAAGCGTACAAGGTCAGATTTAAGACAAATATTCACAAGTGTTCCAGGTCAGATTTAAGACAAATATTCACAAGTGTACGAGTTCAGATTTAAGATAAATATTCACAAGTGTACAAGGTCAGATTTAAGACATATATTCACACGTGTACAAGGTCAGATTTAAGACATATATTCACAAGCATACAATGTCAGATTTAAGAAAAATATTCACAAGTGTACAAGGTCAGATTTAAGACAAATATTCACAAGTGTACAAGGTCAGATTTAAGACAAATATTCACAAGTGTACAATGCCAGATTTAAGACAAATATTCACCAGTGTACGAGGTCAGATTTAAGACAAATATTTGCAAGTGTATGAGGTCAGATTTAAGACAAATATTCACAAGTGTACGAGGTCAGATTTAAGACAAATATTCACAAGTGTACAAGGTCAGATCTAAGAAATATTTGTAAGTGTACAAGGTCAGATTTAAGACAAATATTTGCAAGTGTACGAGGTCAGATTTAAGACAAATATTCACAAGTGTACGAGGTCATATTTAAGACAGATATTCACAAGTGTACAAGGTCAGATTTAAGACATCCAAATTAGAAACTGTGCCTAAAGTGTACACAGCCTTTTAAGTATAGTTTATAATTTTGTTTTAAATCTATGCTCAATTTTTTTTCTCTATGGACAGTTGATAACTACAGGGCCTGATAGAATCAATTTGTCTTTAAAAGTACCGGTACTTGGAATGTTACACAATTGTCAGTCCATGATTTAGTTCAGTCGATACAGAACTTTTTACTGAGCTCATTTGACACAAAACTAAGTGCTAAAATTGATCTCATTTTCAAAATTTCAAATGAAAATGCATATTTAGATTCTGTTATGCTCATTAAAAGTTCATATGTATGTTGATTCATGCATATTATTGAAAATGATAAATAAATTGTAAGAAATATAATCATTTGTCTTTAATAACAATTTATTTGTATAGTAATTTAATTCAAGCACATACTTTTAAACTGTAATTGAATTAATAGAATAATTCCATTTTTTCCAGACCAAACTCATTACTGGTGACTCAGAACATTCCACAGCACTGCACATTTTCTTGCCAGATTGTGACATCATCTGCTTCACACCACAAATTCTTTTCAACAACTTGGAGAAGCAGACTGTGTCCCTGAGTGAATTTAGCATGATGATATTGGATGAATGCCATCACACAAAAAAAGATGAAGCGTACAACAGGCTAATGAGGAAGTATTTGATGGCCAAAGTTAAGAATAATGTCCAAGACTTACCTCAGGTAATTTTTCTTACAGATATGATTCATTCATGTTCTTTTCTTCATCATGGAACAACTTAAAGGAATATAATCAAATCAGTTCAATTACTGTGTCCATTTTTCCATCTACTTGTTATATATGTGATCATTTTAGGCTGGAGTGGTGAATGTTAGGGAGAAAAAGTTAGGGAGGGATTTTTGTTTTAGCAAAACCTTTGTTGTAGATCTGCTACAGTAAAAAGTGTCTTTTCTTCTAAAGTCATCCTTCACTTGTTAGTAAACTAAAAGCTGTTTTTTCTTTGCATAATTTACCAGTGACTATTAAGGGCTGTTCCAGTTAAACACATATCCCCACGGGGATGGCACTTTAAAAAACCTTCTGATGGAGGTTGTGTTTCAAACTGTTTTGATTCTAACAGTGGAGGGTTGGTTAGGACAATCATTTCTGGTGTGGGTTGTATCAGCAACATCAGAAATCACAGATGGGGGTGTAGGAAAAAATGAATATATATTTAAAATCACATCTAACCCCTGCTTAGTGGTCTAACTCGCAGCTAGTCTGAGTTTCTTCTGATCCTTCCCACCCCGTTTCAGATATTTTGACATTTATGTTGGGGTGTGGGGTCAGAACCCATTGCCTATTGAAAAGTTAGAATTTGCCAAAGGGTAGCCACTTACTACCGGTCCTAGCAAACTTAAACAGTCTTACATCGATAGGAAGATGATTTATCTTCTCAGAAATTGCAATTATAACATTCGTTATGTCTTTAATTCATTGACAAATAAGACAAAACTACAGCGTTGACAAAATTGGACTTGGTATATGCCATTTGCATTGATAGTCACATGACTACCCAAATCTCGCAGCCTACATATCCATGACATCAGAGGTCCAATAGTCATGTGATATCAAGTCAGTGATGATTTAATTTATAGGCTGGATAAAAATGAGCAGGATACAGTAATCTTGTGTGAAACATAAATTTGGAGAGATCATATACGCATAATTTATGATTTTGTTGTATAGTGCACATAAAAGTATCTTGATAACGTAATAATAATAAAAATAATAATAATAACGATAATGATATTTGGTGCATGGTATTTGTTCAAAAACCAATTTTAAAAGGTGAACCTGTGTACAGAGGTCACCTGTGTACAAAGGCCAGTTTTATCTTTTTCCATGGATGGACGCTAGTGACAGGTTTGACTGTAGATTCATTTGGAGTTGCTTGTATTTCATTGAATTCCTGGTACAGGATCAAACAATGCTATTCGGAGTGAATAAAAGTGCACTTTTTATGTGAAAGAGAAGTTGTTGAATGATACATTTTTTGCCATAAATATCTTTGGAAGTTTAAATTCATAAATCAAACATGCAATAGGTTTGAACATGTTGACAGCAAATAAAACATGTTTGGTATTGATGCTACACTTGCATTTAAAAAATAAATTAAAGGGGCTAAAGCTGAATACTAATAATTATGTTCTAAATAAGAAATTCTTGCTTATAAAATTGCTAAAAAAATAACTTTTGATAGAAAAAATCTGCAACATTAATTTTTCAATGTATATTCTAGCTCTTAAAGTTTAAAGGATAGCTCCTTACATAAGGCAAAGCTGTACGTCGCTCCCCCACTCTTGTCCTGCGGAGAACATCGAGTATGGACATGTTTTGATGATGCACATATTATGGCATAATATTAAAATCTAGACAAATTATTTTTTTCCCCTTGATATTTCCAGATTTTTCTCAAAAAATAGTTTCTCTTCTAGTTAGCCTCTCATTTCTAATGCTATCTAGATGAAATTTTGTATTGGTAGAAGACCGGAACTACCAGTAAAGACGTTATTTGTATTATGCTCTATTTCTGTGGTGCCAAAATTTTTGAAGTTTTCTTAAATGGATTTGGGGTTGGGGGTGGCTGAGTAAATTTGTCATTTTTGCAAGATATAAATCATGTCAATGCAAACAAAAGAGAATATGTCAAGTTTGTCATATTGGCGGTGTTATATTTTGGTGAGAGATGGAACCTGTGACTCCTGGATTCAATGTCCAGCATGTTACTACTAAGCCATCAGTGATGGTGATGATGATGTTGTCAATAGACAGTTAACTGCAATGATGTTGATTTTACGAGTACACTGGGGCCAAAAAAATTATTCCTAGATTTTCATCCATTTTTTAATCTAATTTGGAGTGAGTTGTGAAGTTTTATTTTTTTGAACCATTTTTATTATTTTTTTCAGGACAGGGCCAGCCATTGTATCAAATATTTTAACTACATCCAGTGAGGGGCAATTGGGATGAAAATCTAGGAACAAATTTATTGTGGCCTGATGATGGTAGAAAACTGATAGGCAATGATGTTGATGATAATCTGACTAATCAGTAGGGACAATGATGTAACAATGTTTGACATGCTATATTTCTGTTTTTATTATTTTATATTAGTCATGCAACAAGGCATACAAATTAGATATATCACATAATCAGTCCCTGAAGATATATTTTTCTTGCAGAAATTATATAGTGTAAAAGTAATAAGGCAGAAATAATGTGACATCACTTCCACGGGCATTAATTTTTGTTATTTTTCTGACAAATCAAGTAATATCTATTTACAAATACATTCATTAAAAAAGAATAAAAAGAAATCACCGCATTTAAAGCAATATTAGATTTACCATATATACTTGTGTATAAGGTAATACCAACTGCAAACTGCATAGACCCAGATCTGCCATCGCATAATGCGCCAGCAGTTCTGGGTCTATGCAGTTTGTAAGACTAATCAGTAGAACAAACAACATAGACCATGATCTGCCGGTGCATTATGCGACGGCAGATCAGGGTCTGTGTTGTTTGCATTTGGACCAGGCTTATATGTGAGTATATATGGTAACTATCATGCAAATCAAAAGCAGCATGCCTAAGAACAAAGAAATTGAAACAAAACATAGCGATCACTTAAATAAGCACACATATATAGTCATAATGAATGATAGTTTTTTAAGGATACAAATTCCTGATTTCTGTATTATAATAGAAATCCCTATTATAAAATCGATATTCAAGGACATTAAATTCGTAGGTATTAAGTGACTGAACCATGACAACTACAAATAATAAGCCACAAAGAACATTTGTGATTTCACAGTATCAGAAACATACATGGCCGACATACAAACCAACGAAAGAACAAAAGATGATTGATTATAAGGAATTAATACAAATAAAAATATGCAGTGGATTATATATATAAAAATTCAGTATAGGCTACCTTCAGTCAGCTGTCATTTAAATATCTTCTGTCCAAAATTAAAATCGCTTCTATGACCCACTAACCCTTAGCCAGAAATTCTGTGCAATAATACGCTTCTGTTGGGGGCAATGTTTTTCAATTAAACGCATCAGACAGTGGATCCTAATTTTTTTAAATTGCTTCTCTTGTGGGTTGGTTGAATTTGAAAGTGCCTTCCCCTCAGTGTATACGTTTTACTGCAACAGTCCTAAGGTTTATTTTAATTTTACAGATTGTAGGTCTGACAGCCTCCATTGGAGTGGGTAGATCTACATCAGATGATGAGGCAGTGGATTACATCATCAGTGTTATGGCAAACTTGGACACCTGTAAATTATCCACTGTGGAAAAATACAGAGAAGAGATTGAGAAATACATCAGCAGGCCCAAGGAAGGTATGTACAGTATTTCACCCATCATAGTACTAGGGGACTGACCTAATAGATTTTTCAAAAGGTAGGAGATGGGTTTATTATGAGACAGTGGTATTGTAGGTGAAGGTCTCCCAAAATTTGTGTAAAGGCTGTGGTGGGCTTATCATTGGATAAATATTGCTGTCAAATTAAAGTCACATAATCCATAACTTTATAATGTGTCATTATGTTTTTGTAGCAACTAGAAGATATAATATATATATATATATATATATATATATATATATATATATATATATATATATATATATATATATATATATATATATATATATATATATATATATATATATATATATATAAAACAGATAACACAGATATACTTAATAATTAAGTGTACAAGAAAATCTGTAATTTTCAGTTCCGGATTTGCTGCTGCTTTAGTGTTAATAGTATCCTTCCAGGATTAACTGGTTTTATCTCAAAATTTCCAGTATCATTTATAAAACTAAATTTTTCTTTCAGAAAACTGTACTATAGAATTTTGCCTAACAACAATATTACACTCTACTCTTTTTAAAAATTATTAATTGACAACAAGCTGACCTGCTACTATAAACATATGTAACATCTAATTAACGGGCATTTCTGGTAAAGTCAGATGGTGAAGTTTTATTTGATCATGATGCAAAGGACAGTTTTTATTTGATACTGCATCAACCTGCTTGATATAAAAATTCATAAAAAATACAGTACACCAGTGAGGTCAAAAAGATCCATATCTTTGGATAGCTATAATAAATTAAAACATAATATCAATAATTTGCGCTGACAAGTCAACAGAAGATCAGAGCAAAAGTTTAGTTTATGCATCCCAGCCCGAAATTCACAAATGCATTTTTCATGTCCGAAGGTCATTTTGACACACAGTGATGCTCACAGTGTGAATGCAAGCCCTGTCCTTATGTGGTATATTTGAAAAACATTGTGTACTAAACAGCGTGATGAAATTCAAAATAGTTGCCATTCAGGCCAATTTTGAGATATTCTACTGTTATGTGTGGCTAGCTCTGCTTCCCAACATGTCTACTGTTATGTGTGGCTAGCTCTGCTTCCCAACATGTCTACTGTTATGTGTGGCTAGCTCTGCTTCCCAACATGTCTACTGTTATGTGTGGCTAGCTCTGCTTCCTAGCCAACTATTGGTATTTCACTGTCTAGATACTTTGAAGTAACTTTGGGAGGTGTACATTTCTCACATCTATTTCAAGAACAGAACAAACTTGAAACACCTAAGTCACAAATATATCCATGTCTTTAATCATTAAACAATAATAGCTGAAAAAGTTACATCATAGCCTTAAGTTAAGAAATTTGATGGGCCAGTTTACAAAACAATCCCCTGTGACATCAGGCCGAAGAAATAAGTCTTGGAGGATGATAATGCAAGTGATAATATTGTAAAGCCGTCCCAAACCCATATAATGCGGTCAGGAAATCTGAGTCATTTGATTCTGTAATTATGATTTTAATTTTTATTTACAGTTTATAACCCGTACAAGTATGAATTTAACTTTAAAATGATCATGGAATCAACTAAGTCTGATTTCACAGCTGCATTATAAGAGGGTGGGGACAGATGTAATGGTTATAGTCGAGACCCTGCGGCAATCGTTCAATTGTAAAATATTTTACAAGTCCAGGAGATTAGCTTTCACACTTCTTTTGTCATGTACATACATGTGATTCTACCGGCGGTAGGCCAAAAATACCGTTTTAAAGGCAGTCTACCGCACATACCGTTTAGTAGTCGAAATCTACCGCTTTTGAAAATCTCAAGGAATTTTTTAAATTTTTTTTTAAAAACCCGTTTTTTTTACGCGTTCTATCAACATATTAGATAAACCAGCCAGAACCAGTCTACTGGGAACCGGAAATGTTCCACCTATGCTACGACTGTGCGACGATGCGTGGTTTAGTAGTCGGATTACAATTGTTAAATAACAGCTAGCATGTGTAATAACAACCGGCTAATTGATTACCTTATTGTTGTAATTTGGAGAGTTTAAGCCCTAATGCGGGATGTTGTTGAGGTGTTATAAGTATTAAAAGGATCAAAGGTAATCCATTATGACCGTGAGTCTTTGATTAAAACTCCTCAAGGTGAAATGAGCTTGGAGCAGTATTGGAGATCAGTCAGCAGCCTCAGAAACCCAGCAACAGGAAAACTTAAGTTAAAACTTCTTTCCAGACTGAGTGTAGTTGTCCTATCATTGCCACATTCCAATGATGACACAGAGAGGACATTCTCCATTCTTCGGAAAATCAAGAGTTATTCAAGTTGAAATCTGGACCAGTAAACTATTGAGAGCCTGCTAAGTGTGAAGGTTAACAATCACAGTGAATGTCACCAGTGGTCACCAGACAGTGATCTTGTGAAGGAAACTAAAAATCCCTGTGGATTTTATAAAAAATCTTTGCAGTGAACTGTGACATGTACAACTCTTCCATTTTCATTTAATTAACAATATACTGGCTCATATTAACTAACTATTATTGTAACATTTTCCATCAGATTCTGAATCTGATTCATGTTCAAAATTTGTTTTATTATAATATGAAGAGAATACATATGTGACAAAATGAACTTGTTTTGTTTTCAATCCCCTTAAAACACGTAAAATTTATGCCGATAAAAAATCTACCTAAGCCAATCTACTGATCAAAATTTGTAAATCTACTGGTTTGAAATCCTGGTTCTGTCACATGTATGCATGTATTTGGTATCTATAAAGTGTTTAAACATTTGGGAAAATATAATGACCAAACACACTCAGTCAGCAACATTTCTATTGATTGTCCGACAAAGAAACAATTTGTAAGGCTTAGTAACCTCTGAATTAAGCTTAGATGGCAACATCTTTATTGATTTGGGAAAAAATAAATACCAATCAAACTTAGTCTGCAACACCTCTGTCGAAAATGTAGATTTCAATCAAAATATTTTGACTCAAAACATTGTTTACATTCTCAAACATTTCATGATTTCTTTTTTTTTCTGGCATAGACACGATAAAAATGAAAGATAGGCGTGATGACTTGTGTAAGAACAGGATCCTCCAGGCAATGATTGATGTACAGGAAAAGCTTCAAGGTACAAAATTTTTATTATCTCACCTGTAAAGTAACAATGAGACAGGTACATGTATAATCTTTCAAATGATGTTGTTGTACTTTCTTTTTCTGTATGATATATTTGTGTCCATCTATATGTTAGCACAAGTTTGCTATATCTACTCTTCCTAAACTACTGCAAGTATTGTAATGAAACTTTATACATACATCCATCCCAGGGTCTTGTTGGATCTAAATGAAAATGATGCCCCTCAAACATCCAGTTGTGGCTGACATGGCAGCCATTTTTAAAATCTGGTCATATCGACAAGCAGTTTATACTGAAAGACTTCCCATGACATGTAGATGGTACTTAATAAAAATGGTGCTGATCTGACAGCTAAGATGACCATGCAGTCATCTTCAAAATCTTGTTATTGCTACCTCTGATGGTCGTGTCGGCTTGGAGTTGTTTTTATATGTAGTGGGTCCTGAATGAAAATAGTGCCAATATGACCTTCCAATATGACTGCCACAGCAATTATCATGAAAATCTTTGATCCGAAATAGATGGTTGTATCAACTTTGAGTTTTCACTTAAACACTTCTTGCAGTAGGTAGTTGGTCCTATATTAAAATGATCTAACCTCCAAAATAGCTGCCATGATGACCATCTTGAAAATTCTAGGGCTGTTTGATAAAATTTCACAGGCTTTCGCTTAAAATCTAGGAAACCTACCTAAGGGAGGTAATTTTAGGTCTAACAGGAGGTACATACAGGCAAGCCCAGATCAAATATATGTTAGACTTCAGTGATGAAAAGGATGGAAAACCAGGAAAACAGGAATCTAAACCAACATGTACCTTCAAATTAAAAATATTAACTTCTGAAAAGTACCCACACTAACTGCATAGACAGGTGGAACCACACAGATGTAAAAGCCTTTGATTTTCAAACCTTGTATCTTGGGGTCTGGAGGTGTTCACAGCTTAACAAAAGGACAAATGTTGAATATATCTTAATTTTAGGAATGCATTTGTTTCACAAGTGATAATCTTTTTGTCCGATAGAGTTCATAAACCATAGACACTATTATTGACTACCTATGACAAAACATAGGTACTCAGACATACAGAGTGGCAGATTAATCAATGGTAATTGCAAAAAAAAAGCCATTTCTAAACCTGTATTGAAACTGAGTATTATAGTTCAAGTTTCATAGGAGATCATATTATTAACTCGTCTAGTCGTAAATCATAAGAACTTATGGGATGGCCTGTCGTCTGTCATCCATCTCTCCATTAACATAATTTTGTCATGGCTATTTCTTCTAAACTACTTGTAGAATTGCCATGACACTTAAGGGTGCCACTTGGACATCAAATAAGGCTGCCATGGTGGCCATATTGAAAATTATGTTATTGCTACTTCTCCTAAATGTATGGTCATATCAGCATAGGGTTTTGACTGAAAGACTTCTTTTGATGTCTGGCTGGTCCTAAATGAAAATGGTGCCAATCTGACAGCCAAAATGCAAGCATCTCGAAAGTCTTGTTATCACTACTCCTCTGGAACAGAAATTCATATTGACATGGGGTTTTCCTTTTGGATGGATGATCATATCAGAAAGGTCTTTTCACCAAAAGACTTCTTATGATGTCTAGTTGATCCTAAATGAAACTGGTGCTGATCTGTGATCCATGATGGCAGCCATCTTGAAAAACTGTTATGGCTACTCCTCCTGAATGGATGGTCATATCAACATGGGATTTCACCAAAAGTCTTCTTATGATGTCTAGTTTATCCTAAATAAAAACGGTGCTGATTGGACATCATATATGACCACTATGGTGGCCATCTTGAAAATCTTATCATACAAGAATATTAGAGATGATTTCAACATTCAGCAGTTAAAAAAAAGAAACAGTCATATTTTGGATTTCTGGAAATTCTTTTTGGCCAGTAGAATGTCATTCTCTTCGATGGACTCTTGGATCTTAATCTAATCTCCACACAGCTTGGGGCAAATATATAGGATTGCCAGTGACACTCACAGCTATCTCAGAACTTGAAGCCAAGAAATAGACAAGTATTAAATCTATTCCTTACACTAAATTAAACTTGTCACTTGTCATAAACAACCACACAAGAGGTACTTTTTGAAATTAAATTTGTTTAATAAATATTATTGTGAAAGGTGTTTTAAGTAAATAACCTGGAAATAAAATATACGTAAGAATTATACACCTCCTTAGCATGTATAAATACCGTTCTGTGTTCTTTTTTTTTCCAAGATGTACAAATTATATTGTTCTCTTCAATAAATCTCACCTTAAATGGGAGTGCAGATTCATTACTATGATTTGGATATAATTACATTTCTTTTATTTTGTATACTTGTTCATATTTTTTTATATCTGACTAGGCTCGAGAAATGGACAAATTGTGTCTGATTCATTTCACCATCTAGTCTTGATCATCTGCCATTTTCCCTAAGGTGAAATATCTTCAATTTTTCCTTTCCTTTCTTTTTTGCTTCTCTTTTTATTCTTTTTCTGAATACTTTAAAAACTTCGGACTGTTATAAAATTTAAGTGAACAAAGTTGTATTTGTGATATGTTAATATATTGATAAAACATTCCCTGCCTTGGATTGCAAGTCCCCTGTATTGAAAACCCAAATATCCTGCCTTGGAGTGCAAGTCTCCTGTATTGAAAACCCAAATATCCTGCATTGGAGTGCAAGTCTCCTGTATTGGAAACTCGAATATCCTGATTTGGAGTGCAAATCTCCTGTTTTGAAAACCCAAATATCCTGCATAAGCACTTGTTAAATAATTTCTGTTTTTCTTAGTTTAAACAATATTTATTCAAGAAAACATACATATTGGTTTAATTGAGAAAAACAGAAATTTTTTGTTATTCGTTTTTTTTTTTATATGGCTTGCAGAATGTAGAATCATATTAATAATCATGTTAGATTAGGCTGAGGTTTATACAAAAATGTATGTCCGATTTTCCTGGGTCAACAATGCTCATCTGAAATAACTCTTGGTCTGAATTTTTCAGATGCTTGCCTGTTTGAGGAATCTTTGGTTGACATTGTGCAATCTAAAAGGCCTAGAGATCTGAACTCACAGCAGTACACCCAATGGGCAAGGAACGTGGAAAAAACAGCTGCAAATGAAGTGGAGAATTCGGATACATCAAGATTTATAATCTCCTGTGTCAAATATCTTGTGGTAATTTTTTTTTTATAGAATGAAGCAAACAAATAGAAAGGCATAAATCCCATTTAAATAGTAAAAGAAAAGTAGTGGTAGTAGTAGTAGTAATAATAGTATATGAGAAATATGTGTACCGGTAGTAGTGGTAGTGGTATAGACTACTGATTGTAGTGGTGCTAGAAGCTGTAGTAAGAGGATGATGGTTTTTAGTGGCGTTATTGTTGGTAGTACCACAGTGGTCCCTTCTTAGAGACCATTTTATAAGAGAGGGTGGGCTGGGGTATTTTTACAGGTGGATCATGCATATGATCCATCGATTTCGAGGTGGATCATGCAAAGCCTATTGTGGAGCACAGAGAGGATCATGCAAAATAAGGACAAGAGAGAGAGGGAAGAGAGTTAGCTCATATAGGATGGAAATATTATACTCAAGAAATAGTACCCATATAGGATGGACAAATTATACTCAAGAAATAGTACCCATATAGGATGATGGACAAATTATACTTAAGAAATAGTACCCATATGGGATGGACAAATTATACTCAAGAAATAGTACCCATATAGGGTAGACAAATTATACTCAAGAAATAGTACCCATATAGGGTGGACAAATTATACTCAAGAAATAGTACCCATATAGGGTGGACAAATTATACTCAAGAAATAGTACCCATATAGGGTGGACAAATTATACTCAAGAAATAGTACCCATATAGGGTGGACAAATTATACTCAAGAAATAGTACCCATATAGGGTGGACAAATTATACTCAAGAAATAGTACCCATATGGGATGGACAAATTATACTCAAGAAATAGTACCCATATAGGGTGGACAAATTATACTCAAGAAATAGTACCCATATAGGGTGGACAAATTATACTCAAGAAATAGTACCCATATAGGGTGGACAAATTATACTCAAGAAATAGTATGTTCAAAAAGCAACTAAAACTGTTAAATCATTAAAGAACATTTGTCATTTTTTTTAGTTCATATACAAATTAAAAATTAGGTTTGAAGATGATACAGCTAAGTGGGATGGGCGATATTAGTTTTATCAATATTACAAAATTGGACATCAGATCGGCACCATTTTCATTTAGAACTAACTAGACATCATAAGAAGTCTTCTGGTGAAACACAATGTCAATATGACTTTCCATATAGGAGGATTATGATAGTAAGATTTTGAAGATGGCTGCCATGGTGGCCATATAAGATGTCAAATGGGCACCATTTTTATTTAGGAGTAGGTCGGCATCAAAGGAAGTCTTTTAGTGAAACCCCCATGTTGATATGAGGAGTAGTAATAACAAGATTTTCAAGATAGCCACTTTGGTGGCTATATTGGATGTCCAAGCATCATCATTTTCATTTAGGACCAACTAGACCATGTAATGAATGTGTGTGTAAAGTTTCATGGCAATCCTCCAAGTAGTTTAGGAGTAGTGATAACAAACTGGTGCTAACAGACCAACGACGGACAACAGGCCATTGCATAAGCTCTTCTGATATATGACCAGAAGAGCTAAAAAAAACATATACGGTAAGATTGTTTATTAGCTTATTGGATACAGCGTGTCCTTTGTTATAACATCCAAGTTTTCAATTCCACTGCCAAATTCCAAACTAATATGTATTCCAAAGGCTTTGTTATAACGTTCCTTTGTTACAATCGTTTGTGTAGTCCGCCTGAGAAAATGCGCTAAATGATAATATTTTTATCACCTGATGCACTGAAGATAGATAAACCATGGCGGTCGTTTAAACAAAAAAAGCGCCAGGTAACAAAAGCGCGATAATCACACATCATTCATAATCATTAAATAATGAAAGCCTAACAAAGGCGCCAGGTAACAAAGATGTAACACCCCATTCATAATCGGTATTAGAATCATGGGTTGCTGGTTCAGTGTAATTAAAGCATTAAAGCATGAAAAAAAATGATTTTGTTTTGTACTTTTTTGACTGTATAATTTAGAAATATCCTTTATACTATCATTCTCTACCTGTATGTTGGCTTATTGAGTACAGCTCGAAGTTAATCTCTTTCATGTTCATTTTGAATTCTGACTGTTGTGAAAACGGCTGAAAATTTGTCGGTCATAAAAAGAAAAATGTCTCTTTAGACACAAAGCTGTATGAGCATTTGCATGTCATTGAAAAACATGTCAACAAAAAATCTCACATACATAGAAAACAGATGACTATTGACAATTTCTTTTCATCCAAATAAATAAAGCACTAATTTGCTACTAGTTAAGTTATTGAATAAAGACATTTTCACATAAAAGTGATTTTTATGATTCACCATGTATCTTGACACTTTCATCAGATGGTAAAACTTACTGGTTTATCATTTTTTTTCTTCATGATAACATGTATTTATACAAATATATGTTGTTTTTTGAAAATGTTATTACCATTACATAAAAGTTCTGACAGTAATCATACCAGTATACATTGTTTACTACATGTATGTCCAATGTCTTCAACATGGACAAGTACATAAACATTTTGAAAAATAAACGAATTTGGCTTTAACGTTTTTCGGCTATAATGTTCTAAAATCCCAGTCTCATCTAAATGTTATAAACAATCTTTACTGTAATTGAGTTTGCAAAATCTAGTCCACTACAAAAATAAACTAATCTACTAAAAAAAAATTGCAAATATAAAAATACAGATATGAGTCACGCTATCACTGACAACAAATTATTTCAATTTATATAGTACATACTACTACTACCACTACATCTATTATTATGTACTACTACTAATGCTATTATTATGTACTACTACTACTACCAATGCTATTATTATGTACTACTACTATTACTAATGCCATTATTATGTACTACTACTACTATTAATATGTACTACTACTAATGCTATTATTATGTACTACTACTACTACTAATGCTATTATTATGTACTACTACTACTAATGATATTATTATGCACTACTACTACTACTAATGCTATTATTATGTACTACTACTATTGCTAATGCTATTATTATGTACTACTACTACTAATGCTATTATTATGTACTATTATTACTACTACTAATGCTATTATTATGTACTACTACTACTAATGCTATTATTATGTACTACTACTACTAATGCTATTACGTACTACTACTACTACTAATGCTATATAATGTACTACTACTACTAATGCTATTATGCACTAATACTAATGCTATTATTATCTATTACTACTACTAATTCTATTATGTACTACTACTAATGCTATTATTATGTACTACTACTACTAAAGCAATGCTATTATTATGTACTACTACTACTACTAATGCTATTATGCACTACTACTAATGCTATTATTATCTACTACTACTAATAATGCTATTATGTACTACTACTAATGCTATTATTATGTTCTACTACTACTACTAATGCTATTATGTACTACTACTAATGCTATTATTATGTACTACTAATATTACTACTAATAATGATATTATTATGTTCTACTACTACTAATAATAATAAAAAGAAAAACAACAATAATTATAATAATAAATTGTCACAAGACGTGTGTTATTTAGGTTTATATACCCATATCATAATTTTTCTTTTTCTAATATATATAATAACACCTGATGTCATGAAAAACAGACAATATTATTGAGGTATTCGAATGTATTTCAAAGTCATTTCATTGCAGTCTTATGTGGTTTCATCAAATAATATAAATAGTTTTAGCCATATGATAAATAAACTTGTACTTATGTACATATTCCAAATTAAATTTAAGAATCTTGTCAAAAAATGTCAATCTTTTTGCTCTCCAAGTTTCACACAAGATACAAATCAAGCAACCTTTTTCATAAATTTTATTTGAAATGTGCTGTCATATGAGGTCCATTATTTATAGCTATTAAAAGTCCTGTTCAACATACCTCTATAACATTTTAATGCATCAGTGTTTTAATCAGTAATCAATCACTCATGTCTATTGTCACTGTCTCTAAAATATAAAAAAAATTGTTTATTCATTCATTCTTTGTATCTATTTTCCATAATTTTTTTTCTTTCTATTCATGCAATTAAGTAACTAATTAATGTGAAATCACTATTTTTCATGAAGTACTAATTCTTATGGATTTCATGAAGTACTAATTCTTATGGATTTCATGAAGTACTAATTCTTATGGATTTCATGAAGTACTAATTCTTATGGATTTCATGAAGTACTAATTCTTATGGATTTCATGCTTGTCACAAACCATGCACTCAAAGATCCATTGAAAAGTGATTTTTCTGTGGAAAATTTTGGAATTTTTCTGCAATCCACAAATTTAAGTACCAAGAAAAATGTAACTGTTCCCCAAACAATGAAAATTGAGATAGACAAAAATAGATGAATTCACAGAACTTTATTTTATTTATAAATTTATGTCTAGTGATTTACATATTAGCACTTTATTGTAATATATCAATCCATTCCACACCATCTCTATGGAAGTGCCATATAGTGTTACCTATCTTGTGTCATATCATTTCACAGTACAGATTTCATTTCCACTTACTAACTTTTTGGAGCTACATGGATTGAAACTAAATTTGGTATAAGACTTTCCATTAAAAAGTCCCAGGTAAACTTTCATTCTCTCCATTTTCAGCAAAATTAAATGGAGTTATGGTCCCTGTTTTGCTTAGAATTATGCCCTTCAATTGCGTAATATTGGTGGGGGCATTTGTGTCATATTTACCAATTTCTTGGTGGTTTTTTTAAGACTTTCAATGAGGCACTGGAGCTGAACAGTTTGTTGGGAATTTCTGATGTCTGCAGATTTCTTGCAAGAAAATTTAATCCAGAGAAGGAACAGCAGAGTAAACACACCCAAGAAGAGAGAGAACTTTTTCAGATAATTTCAAGTGAGTCATTAACTTCAGATTTCTTAGTCCTTCTTCTTATAACAAATTAATTATATATGCCCTTGATATTTTCAATTCAGATTTTGAAAAGGGCAACTAATCTTTTAATATAAATATTTTGGAAGGTGTATTGAAGTTAAATACCATGCATTTTGTTTCAAATTAAAGAGCAAACCAGATGATGGTAATAATAATCAATAAAATGATGATGATAATGATTATGATAATGATGATGATGAAGGTGGTAATAATAATAGTAATAATAATAATAAGAGAGGCAAACCATCACAGTTATCCACACTTTTTAGCTACTGGTCATAGACCAGAAGAGTTTATGGGATAGCCTGTTGTCCATTCTCTGATGTCCGTCCGTCAGTAACACAAGTTGTTATCACTACTTCTCATAAACTGCTTGAAAGATTGCCATGAAACTTTACACACACATTCTTTCCAAGATCCAGTTGGTCCTTAGATGCAAATGGTGCTGCTCAGACATCTTGAAAATCTTGTTATTGCTTCTCCTTAATGGATGGTCATATCAGCATAGGATTTTCACTAAAAGACTTCTTATGATGAATAGTTGGTCCTAAATGAAAATGGGGCCAGTCTGATGTCCAGTATGGTCACTATCTTGAAAATTTTGTTATTGCTATTCCTTCTGAATGAAAGTCATATTGACATGGGGTTTTTCCAGAAGACTTCTTTTGATGATCAATTGGTACTAAATGTAAATGGTCCTGCTGGGACATCCATTATCCAAAATCTTTTTATTGCTACTCATTCTCATTATGAATGATCATATCAACATGCAGTTTTCACTAAAAGACTTCTTATGATGTCAGGTTGGTCCTCAATGAACATGGTGCCCGGCAGACATCTAGTATGGTTGCCACAATGAACATATTGAAAATCTTGTCACTAATTCTCCTTAACAGATGGTTATATGGGGTTCTCACCAAAAGTCTTCTAATGGTGTCTTATTTGTCCTAAATGAAAATGGTGTCAATCTTTCATCCAATATAGCTGCCACAGCAACTAATTTGAAAATCTTATCGCTCAAGAATATCAGAGATGGTTTCAACAATCAGAAGTTAAAAACAAGAAATGACATTATCTTCAATTCCTGGAAATTCTTTTCAGACAGTAGATCATCAGTCCCTTTGAGGGACTCTTTATTCATTTTTGCCCCCACCCCTACCCACCTATGTCTCTAGGACTGCATCCAGGATCTGAATCCTTCTTTTTTAATCTATTCACCTATGCCAGTTATCATCATCCCCCTCAGTCGGTGTATATGGAGTTCAGGTTACAAGAAGGTTTCAGATTACCTATGAAAATGTGACCTTTGACCCCCACCTCCCCAACTCATCTGGGGGCTTGGTCCAGGATCCTAAACCTTGCTTGTTATCTACTCACTCATCTTTGTGGAGTTATCATACCAGCTTATATGATCTCTCTCTCATCTCTCCCGTAACCTGGCTGGTTGTAGGGGCACCACTGATGACTTTGCGACTATCTCTCTCCATTTTGCCCTGTTCTCCACTGCTCTTTGGGACTTTGCAAAGTCCATATGATAGATGATAACACTCCCTTAATCAGTGGAGAAAACAGGTTACAAGGTAAACAGTGACAAATGGAGTCACAGACACACTCATAAATGTATAAATAATCTATTGCGATCAAAGACACAGACGAATGGACACAGTACCTATGACAATATATCCACAAAAGTGCAGTACTATAATAGACAAATTAAGTTGAAAGTATATATCTACCACCTTGTCAAAATATTAATGGAAGGGAACTAAAATTTACAGGATGGTTTACTTTAAGTTGAGATATTATGGTAAAACATTCATTTAAACCAGTTTATATTGCAAATAGAACTTCAAATATAAATCAGAATATATATATATATATATATATATATATATATATATATATATATATATATATATATATATATATATATATATATATATATATATATATATATATATATACAGTCAAACCTGTGTTCAGCGATCACCCATGGGAAAGGGCCAAAGTGGCCTTTGTAGACAGGTGACCTCTGAAGGCAGATTCAGGTCTCGAACTTGGTTCATGACAAATACATGCATTATGAATTAGCATTATTATTAGTAGTAGTAGTATGCTATGAAGATACATATATTTAGTTTAGCTAATTAGCAAAAGAAAAATAACAAAATAATAAAATTAAAAGTTCCACTTTAATCCATCATGTACATTAAATCATCACTTATCAGTAGAAACAGCATCTAAATAAAAATATAAATTGACCTGTGATTGTCAAACACAGGACTGACTTTTTGTTAGGCCATCTGGTATAATTAGACATGAAAACAGATGTTCACACTTCAAACAATTGATGGATTAAGCAGTTGCTCAAACTCACCGAGATCAAAAGACAGTCGGTTTTTCTGCGAGATCTTTGATGATTGGGGAATGAAAAGAAGCTTCCTGTGGCTATTGTTAGTAGCATATAAAATGTAAGGGATATCACAAATGCAGTGTACATGTATCTCTACTTATTTTTTTGTGATTGTACATAATCTCTTACACTCCAGAAAAATGCTGTTCTCAAAATCAGTCATAATATCTCGCCTGACTCCTATTTCTGCTGCAACCACATGACTACTTTGTCTACCATCCAGGAACAAATTGCTTCAGTTCTCTCATGTAAGGACAAACACCACTTTTGTTTTGAAGCCGACATGTTGACACCTTTGAGTTTAACTGACAGCGTGATTGGAGTACTGTAAGTACAATCGAGATATGAAATGCTTAAATATCGATTCACATGATTTACCTTTATCTAAACAATGCCTTGCTCATCAAACAAAAGAAGTGTTTAATTTGCATACTTGGAGAGGTCACTACTAATACGTTCCAGTGACCGCTTAAGGCAGAGTGAAACCATGGTTTGGTTAAGAAACACCTGGCTGCTGACCGCTGAAAGCAGGTGACCATTAAATACAGGGCCTTTATATAGGAAATTTGCTGAGGGAAAATTAGAATGACTGCTGAACACAGGTGACCACTAGGACAAGTTTGACTATAGAGATATATATATATATATATATATATATACTCTACTGAGTATAAAGACAACATTGTCTTTATAATATAGCTGCATACAAGATATTGATGCAAATTAAGAAATATTCAAAGAGGATTTAATCTTTTTTATCCATGAAATAAAATCCATTAAAAAAATAGTACTGGTATTGTTAACTGAGTGTTAAGGTAAACAGGAAATTGTATTACCACAAAATTGTCCATTTACCCCCAAACCTTCAAACTTTCATCCCCTTTGGACTTTCACTGATTGCGCAGGACATGTGCTATATCATGACAACACAGTCCGCGCATTAACTGACGTCACAGGTATTGATACTCCTACTGTAAATTGAGTATGATCACCTAATATGGAAATGCTACTATCACCTATTTATCAATGTTGACTTAGTTCTGAACTTCTAAGACTTTATGCTTTTAGAACTGTAGAGCTAAGATATAACTTTAAAAAATTATCTTGAAATATTTAAAGAAAGCACAAGAATCATATTTGTAATCTTGTTTTCAAGGAATTTAGGATGTTAATTATGCTTATAACATCATGCATATCTATAATTATTATATACTTATTTTTTTCTCCATTTTTTCAAAATTATTGGAACTGTGCAGTATTTCTCCATACTGCATGCATCATACGGCACAACATGCTACCAAGTTTGCAGTGGTATGCCTATGTGAATGCTCAGTTGTATTTCTGTTTGTGACTTATTTGTGTACAATTATGTATTCCCCCAGAATTAATAGAAAAAATGAAACTAGTTTGCTTTGGTTAGTGTTTCGTATTTATTATTTGATACATATTTAAAACAATGTATCAATTTAAATCAATAAAAACTTGTTTTCAGTGTTGCAATAATAAACAATTCCATAGAATGTCAGTGATGGTGTTGGAATGTTACGTCTTAAAGAGCATTACTGTTGGTCAGACACACAGACCTCAAAATGAGGCATCTGTTGTGAAAGATAACTACCTCTTTTCCTCCATGCATTGTATATGGGACAAAAGGGTTTATTTTAGAATCACTCCTAGGTATAAAAAAATGAGTATATAATAAACACGTTACTGCATTTGAATGGGAAATTATGAGCTCATTTTATCTTTGCAATACTGTACTACTAACGTCATGAAGTATTGCTCAGAAGAAACTCTTTCATATTTTTCTATATAAATGTAGTAACTTATAAATAATGGATTACTCAATGACAAAATCATTCTCTGATGGTTAAACTTCAAATAAGCAATTCCTCCAATTAATGTCATCAAGATTGTGATCTTGTAAATTTGGCAAACTGTCAGTTGAGCATAAAGACAACAGTCTCTATAACATATGTACATGTACAGATATCTGCAAGCAAGATATTAATGCAAAATAATAGTTATTCATGGAAAATGTAATTTTTGTCAGTGGGTAATGAAAACCAAAGAATTCAATCCACTATGAAAAATAGTATTGTTGATTTGGTGTTAAGGTAAACAGTGAGACCTCACAAAATTGTATCCACAAAATCTTCAGTTAACTCACAAACCACAAAATTGTATAACTGTTAATAGTTCTGATTTTTAAATTAATTGACTAAATTAGGCAGATTATTTTCAAGACCAACTTACTTTTTTTGAGAGGAAAATATTTTAGAAATAGGACAATTTATTTTCCGAGTAAATTTGACAAACCATCCACTTGGTAGCTCTTCTTTATTTTGCAATTTGTTTCTTTAATCTTATGTTGTTTGATTTGCGATTTGTACAGAGGTACAGAAAGATCTCGGTGAATACAACAAGAACAAAGACCAGACAAATCCTAATCTACAGGCAATGAGTAACATGCTCAGGGAAATGCTTTTGGCTGAAAATGAGGATCCAGAATCCAGAGCCCTGGTGTTCGTAAAGGCTAGAGCCACATGCACAGCCCTTGCAAATTACCTCAGTGATGTTCTTGGTACAGACAATCTTCATGTGCACAAACTGACAGGGAAAGCTGCCACTCTAGGGGATGATGGTTTGTGTTATAGTTTACTAAACATTGTTATCTCACCTGTATCTCATGCATATCACTTTTTTAGAGATGTTTGCTGTTTCAGTATAAAAAATATTAAGATTTTGTGTTACAGTTTTTAAAGGTAGCATACAATATACAATATAGCATTTTTTGTTTAGGCAAGAGAGCTTTTGTATATTTGTTAATTGATGAGCATTACATGTATGTAGGAATCACTGCATCCATTAATATATGTCTTTCCATTTACATCTTGTCAGACTGCTTCACTGACAATAAAATATTGTATGGTTACTATAATATGGAGGGTTTAAGGGAATAACTGATGAGGGTTCAGTCCAATCTCTCATTACCTAGCTTTGGTGTCTGCTTTAGTAGGAATTTAGTGGATTGATATCTTTGTAAAATGCTTTGCTGCCAGCTACAACTGTGCTAGAAAGGGGATTACTTATAAAATCACTTAGTAAGATAGAATTAAATATGTTTTCATTATTTCTCAAGTATTAATACATTTTGAGAATTATATTCATTGCATGTCATTAAGCAATCTTTAGTTACATGAAATAATTGTGTTCATGAAACTAATTCATTTACTAATCAAATACAATTTTTTAATAATGCAACTATTGTTGGGTTGCTTTCTTGCATTAATGTATTTATTGTAAAAATGTCTGAATTTACAGTGAGTAAAAGCTGTAGCATATGTATGAAAGTAAATTGCACACAAAATGTTCTCTGTTTTCATTTTCTTCATTCATCTAAAGTATTCATTTTTTATATCATTTTATATAGGGATGACAGAGTCTGAACAGACAGATACACTGAATAAGTTTGCATCCGGAGAATACACAGTGCTGGTATCAACATCTGTGGGAGGTGAAGGAATTGACATCCCTGACTGTAATATTGTCATAAGCTACAACTATGCAGGGAATGAGATAACAAAGATCCAAATGACAGGTGGGTAACTGTATGATGAATTGATAGGTGTTACAGTAATGTAACATGAAACTGGAATTATCAGTGGGTACTGTGATATGCAATGATAATGGTCGTGATTACTGTTACATGGAATGCTTTATGGGCACTGTAGCATGGAAGAATTTGTGAATTCAATAACATGAATAATTGGTTTGCACTCTAACATGAAATGACAGGTGGATGCTGTAATATGGGAATAATGATGGCTACTGTAACATTCAATGATTGTTGGATTCAGGTCTGTAACATGGAATAACTAGTGGGTTCAATAAGAAAAATAATGGGAGGGCATTATAACATGGAATAAAAATTAAATTCTGTAGCACGGAATGATGGGAGGTACTGTAATATTGGAATGAGAGATGGATAATGCACTATAGAAAAATGGATGAGCACTGTAACATGGAATGAAAGGTGCATACTGTAGCAAGGGGATACTATAACGCTGTGGATATAAAGATAAGAAATATAAAATGGACTGACAGGTTGGTAGTGTAACTTGGGATGATGGGTTTGTGCCATAATATGGAATGATGAGTTTATACTTGTAATATAGAATGCTGGGTAGTAACAGCAACATGGAATGTTGGGTAGTTACAGTAATATGGACTATTGGGTGGTGACAGTAGCATGGAATGTTGGGTAGTAACAGTAACATGGAATGCTGGGTGGTGACAATAGCAATAAGTGATGGCTGGGTCCTATAAAATAGAATGATTGATGTGTACTGTAACTTGAAATTGCAGATAACTGGAACATTGAGTAACAATATATATGTGTACAGTGTAACATGATTTGTCATGGATATTGTAACATGGAATATTAGGTGGGTACTGTAACACAAAATCATATGAAGGTAATGTAATTTTTCAATCTGCATTGATATTTTGGGTACAAAGTGATGGGTGGGTGCTGTAACATGGAGGGTCAAAGTAATTCACCATTTCAGGAGGTTTCTTTGTATATGCTGAATATGTCCATATTTATGGTCAGCCTTACTACGGCATTATAAGACATATTTTTAAAGAATTGCTCCTCCTTAGTGTAGAAAAATATTTTTATTTTGACACCATTTTGTTATATCAAATAAAAAATTAAATAAAACCTGTTTGTACCAAAAAAGAAAGGATCTTCATCAATTAAATTTGAACAATAAGCCAAACCCATGTCTTAATTCTACACACTTGGTACAGATTATCTGAATCTGACAGATCAATTGTAAATAAAGGGAAGTAACTTTTACCAAAATAGTTGATCAGTAAGCTGTGATGATGTTTTAACGTATGGAGATGAATCGCTAAAAAAGAAGTCCTTATTTTGCAGGTCGTGGAAGAAAGAAGGGTGGCAAGAACATTGTCATGGGATACGAGAAGACGTTGGATGTGGACAAGCTTAGCACTTATAAAGGGGCCATGATGTATCGAGCCATGGAGTCCATCAAGAAAATTGATCCAAGGTCACTGCAGAGGAAAATCAAGCTCTTCCAAAAGGAGGAAATAAGCAAACAAGAGTTCCGTGATAGAATTATGGAGAAACAAATCGGCATGAAGAAAAAGGGTCAATTTAGATTGTGCTGCTACAAGTGTTCCATCGAAGTCATTGATGGTGACGATTTACGTGTTCTAAAAGGCACTTATCATATTGTCATTGATAAGGAGTTCAAAAATTTAATAAGCACAAAGCCTCATAAGAAACCCAGTGGAAGGAAAATAGATGGTCTTCAAAAAACAGAAAAGATATATTGTAAGAAGTGTGGTATGGACTGGGGTATTTATTTTATTTACAATACACTCAAGCTGCCCACACTCAAGATTGAATCATTCAAAATTCGCAACACAGAGGATGGAAAGATTTCCACTTGCAAAAAATGGCTTAATCTTCCTTTTGAGATAGAGGCTTGTGAATTATCAGACCTCACAGAATTACTGGAGGAATTGGTGGGTGGTCTGATTTCATAGGATAAGTTTTGTTGATTGGGAAAATAAATGGAAATTAACAAATGTGGCTGTTGTTAGTGGATGTTCTGCTTTTGGGGTGGTCAGAATTGCAACTTTTAATGTAGTCATCAATTTGATATAGATAGATGCTGTATTCATTCAGTTAAAAGATAAAAAAATGTATTAAAAATAAAAACTTATATGGCTTGGCCAAGCCATATAATTTTGACAAAAATGACATCTGAAAAATGTTTTTGTTTTTTTGTATGGTAAAGACCATGATGCATATACTAGGTACTGGGATAGTCTGAATTTTGTTTATCTTTAACTGGCATAAATTTTACAAGGCAAATAGTTCCATTTACTCATAATTCTTGAAAATTAATAACTAGGTCCACACGGGTAAAATAATGTAAATAAATAAACCCTAAGAAGTCCATTTTAGAATATGAACAGCTATTCTGTGTACATTGATGTGTACACCTAATCAAGTGCTTTTGAAAACACACTTGCAAGTCATGAACTATCCAATGCGTGGTCCTCAATTGAAGGTAGTGGTATGATTTGTTTATAATAATTTTTACAGATATGAACCTCAGTTATCCTTTTCAGACTGTAAGATTCCCGAGTGATGACCTCCGACAATAGCCATTTTGCATATCAAATGTGTATCTTATTTTCCAGTGTTTTTGTCATATATCCAGCTACATTGTTCTCATTAGCAGATGGTTGCCGCCTTCATGAAAAAAAATGTCTACTTTATAACACTGTTAATTTTTGCATTGCAAGCCATATAATTTTGAATTTGAGCCTGCTGCTCCAAAAGATAAAAAGAAAACTGTATTTATCCACCTCCCTTAAATAGCAACCACCTTTAGATAAACAAAGTTATAAATGGGTGGTAAAGGAAAAACTGATTCATACCATAATGTGGTTTTTAAAGAGAAAACTGATCCATCTCATTAAGTGGCTCAGGTAAGGAAACTGATCCATCTCATTAAGTGGCTCAGGTAAGGAAACTGATCCATCTCATAAGTGGCTCAGGTAAGGAAACTGATCCATCTCATTAAGTGGCTCAGGTAAGGAAACTGATCCATCTCATTAAGTGGCTCAGGTAAGGAAACTGATCCATCTCATTAAGTGGCTCAGGTAAGGAAACTGATCCATCTCATTAAGTGGCTCAGGTAAGGAAACTGATCCATCTCATTAAGTGGCTCAGGTAAGGAAACTGATCCATATCATAAGTGACTGGTAAGGAGAGAATTGATCCATCCCATAGGTGACTGGTAAAGAGAGGTTGAGCTGTACTACAGTATGATTTGCTAGGAACTCCTTTTATTTGTACATTCAAAAGTTTGTGAGAATGTCTTCATATACCAACACAAAATATATTTAGGGGTGTTTGCATTGTGTATATTGCTTCTACATATAAAAATGTTCTGATTTTATATTAATTTGAATGACATTATATATTTAGTTTAAGTATAAAAAAAAATCAAATCTTGCATAAATTTCTTTATGCAAAGTACTGAAACTAGAATTTAATTATTTCACTAGATTTCTTTTCTTTTATCTGTCTTTTATCCATCTTTTTGTATGATGACTTTTAATTGAAGATGCAAGGACATACATGGAAACATGCTAATATGTCGATACATGAAAACATGATAATCTGAAGATACATGGAACATGCTAATCTGTAGATACATGGAAATATGCTAATCTGTAGATACATGGAAACATGCTTATCTGTAGATACATGGAAATATGCTAATTTGTAGATACATGGAAACATGCTAATCTGTAGATACATGGAAACATGCTAACCTGTAGGTACATGGAAATATGCTAATCTGTAGATACATGGAAATATGCTAATTTGTAGATACTTGTAAACATGCTAATCTGTAGATACATGGAAACATGCTAATCTGTAGGTTCCGGATGCAATGTTTTCTCAATGTTTGTGTTTAATCTCCCTGGCCAAATTCCTAATTACCATGTATTCCATAGGCTTTGTTACAATGTTCCTTTGTTAGAACATTTAATTGGCTATAGCGTTTGATTTGTGTGGTCCACCTAAGATAATTAGCTCAATTATAAGGTTTTATTACCTGACACACTGAAGCCAGATAAACAATGATGGTCGTTTAAAAAAGAAAGGCATAACAACAAAGGCATAGGTTAACAAAAGCATGATAACCACACCTCATTCATAATTGGTAAATAGCAAAGGTGTAACAAAGGTGCCAGGTAACAAAGGTGTGATAATTACAACTTATTCATAATCGGTACTTTAGAAGCATGGGTTGCTGGTTCCTTGCAATTAGAGGATGACAAGAAATGTTAGGGTTTTTTTAATACTTTTTTAGCTAATAATTTGGAAATATCCTTTAGCTATTATTCTATACCTGTATGTTGTCGAATTGAGTAGGGCTTGAAGTAAATATCTCTCGTGTTCATTTTGAATTCTGACTGTTGTGAAAATGGCTGAAAATTTGCCAGTCAAAAAATCTCAGATTAATAACAAAAAAACAGATGACTGTTGACAATTTTTCTCCATACAAATAAATAAAGGACTAGTTGTTAATTAAATTATTGAACAAAGACGTTTTCACATGAAAGTAATTTTTATGATTCACCGACTGGTACATGTACATGTATGCTGATATTTTCATCGGATGGTAAAACTTACTGGTTTATCACTTTTTTTTCATGATAACATGTATTTATATATGTAGGTTGTTTGAACATTTTTTATTACCATTACATACGAGTTCGGACAATAATCATACCAGTATAAATTGTTTACTACATGCATGTCCAACGTCATCTACATGGACCTGTACATAAACAATTTGAAAAATGAACTATGAATTTGGATATAATGTTTCTTGGTTATAATGTTCTAAAAATCCCAGTCCCCTGTTATAAACAATCTTTACTATATATAAATATATATATATATATATATATCCATATAAATTCTTTAAATGGTTCTATGTTAACCTGAAAACTAAAATTGAGAGCTCATATGACAGAAATTGGCTCGACTGTAAATAGCATTATTCTTTCTAACATTTGTTGAGCCTTACCACTGAATGAACTACACAGTAATAACAGAATGCAGCGAAACAGATTGAAAAATAAATGTTCACAGCTGTATTGACAAATACAGAGATTAGGTCAGATTATCATATTCCCCTTCATCTTGAATGTTGCTCACTTAAAACTCATTTATGAGAAATATTGTATCAGACCCATCTAGCAGTTGCAGCAGAATAGAGACGAGAACACTTTGCAGTGACCAATAAAAGGGTGTATTTTCTGCTTGCCTTGTGCGCTAACTGTGCAAAATTTAATAACTGGAAACAATGAGTGCAACACTGATACCAAGATTATATTGTTCATATATTACCAAATTTAGCTGGTTTTTTGTTTGTTCTTTATTGCATAGCATCTGTCGCTAGTTTTGGTCTTGTCGTCACATGGTGCTATTTTCCCTTGCGGTCCAGCACTTACTGAACGTACTTTACTTCAATTTTTTTGCATGTATATAAATGATTGTTTGCACAATAGACATGTAATATATTTATTTGCTATCAGTGTTTCATACCTACATTTACTTATGTATAATTTTGAATATTTATGCTGATAATTTGCTTATTTAAGGGATCAACCATTGGAGCTGGTATTTTTTGTATAAAAAACTTCCGGCTCCCAAATAGCTTGAAGGAAGTATCCTAGTTCTGATTTTTTAAAAAGAAAATGAATTATACCTACCGGGTATTATATTAGTTGAAAATAAATTCATAAGGTAAATGGAAAAAATATACATATGGATATGCTTTTAAATTTGAAAGTGGCATGGTCATAATATATTTTAGTTCATTATATTCTTGTATGTTATTTTTTGTTATTATTTTAAAGCTGAAATATTATTTTAAAATCTAAATTTACCATTAAAAATGTAAGTTAAGATAGTGTCATGCAACAACACTGAAATATTTCTCTCTGGAAGTACACTTATTGTTTGGTATTGCAAGAAAAATCAATAAATTAATTTGATGATGAATCATTTCATTCCCAGTATTTGTAGCTGTGCAATATTCTAAGAAAAGGTGATTTACTACGCGGAATATGTAGCAAGAATAAAGATGCTTACATTAACATTAAGATTTTGTTAAAATTTTCATGATGGGATACAGTTAATGTAACACTGTGATTTGATGATTTATTATTTATTTCTTCTACATTAATTTGATTTTTTTAAAAACTTTCTACATAATTGGTGTCTATTTGAGGTTCATTAATTGATGTACATGTCACCATCAACTATGGAGGGAAGGGTAAATGCTCATAATTACTATCTTTGGTGTAATTTTGATTCAATCACCTGACAAAGTTTTAATTGATGCTTCATCAAGAGAAGTCTGGCATCTCTTCCTTTGCAAACTTCACATGGAATGCATTACCCAATCACTTTATATTAGAAGAATTGGATATATATATATATATATATATATATATATATATATATATATATATATATATATATATATATATATATATATATATATATATGGAATGCATACTGTATGCTTCATGTTGTGAAACATTCTCTATATACCATTTTTTAATACTTTCAGATATACATGTATTGTCTTACCAAACCAAGCAGTTTTAATGCGCTGTATGTAGCAATTAAATTAAAAAACTTTTCATTGTTTAATTTTGATGATAGTGAGAGAACCTTATACTGAGGGATCTTATAACAAGGTCATGTACTATGCTGTTTTAAAACACAAAAATAGTGTATTTAATGATGTGCAATGATCTCTTTGTTTTCATTAGCCAAAAACTAAATTAAGTTAAATAAATAGTAATGATAAAACAAAATTTGATAATTTAATGGGGATCATAGACCATACCTGTGTTATAAGAGGGACAGTAGTATATAGAGGGGTTTTATAATGAGGGAGCACTGTACTTACAAAACATGCAAAAGGAAATTTGGTGAAAATATTCCCTGGTTTACAGTATTCCAAGTGCATATCCAGTCTTTTTCCATGAGGGCTCAGGATTGAGACGGGGTGGTTTATTGTGCTAAATATGGCTATCTTTCTAGGTTTCTAGGCTAAAGTTGTATTAGTTTCGTTGTAAAGTCTGAATCCTTGAACCCCCTCAAAATCTGCCTCTGTATTCTAAATGCACCAAACTCTGTCCCTGTATTCTAAATGCATCAAAATCTGTCCCTGTATTCTAAATGCATCAAACACTGTTCCATGCCTGCTTAGTGGGGTATATGCTCCAATTTGTAGAAGGGACTGTTCATGATGTTGTTCAATTACCTTATAACACATGTTGGTTACTTTTATTGCTATAAGTTGTTCAGTAGTCTCTCTTTATAATGCTGCTATGGGAGCCATCAAGTGATTTGCATTATAAATGAAGGAGCCTTATACAAATTATGTTCTAACAAGTCTGTGTCATAACGGTGCATACAAACACAGAAATGTGATATTTAATGATGTGGAACCATACCTATGTTATAAGAGAGACAGTGGTATACTGAGGGGATTTATACTGAGGAACTATTGTACTTGAATAAGATAAAAATGGAATCTTTGAGAAATCTATATTTTATAAAGTTAACATATTAGCTGTTAATCATTGCTTTTCACATATATACTTCATCTGTTTGCATTTTTAGTTAAGTTTGAATTCCTATAATGCTAACCTTTGAAGGGAAATAGATCTTTTGATTTTTGGCATTCTAAATCATTTTGTCATTTTATTGGTATTTGAACCCAAACAGCAAATAGAAGCATACCCATGTTAAGTTAATAAAAGTATAATGTGCCTAGAGAACAGGTTTGATCAGTTTGTAAGCAAAAGGTTTTGCTATAGCAGATTACAGTAACTAAAAGAATTACAAGTCTTCTAAATTTGTGCCCCAAGAAATCAATTTTATACACTGACAAAATTTCAGTTCTTTAAAACTTTTGGATACAGTAGTGTTATTCAATTTTCCTCGTTACCATAAAATAAAAGTTGAATGTTATTGAAATGTTTTATTACGTTCAGACAGCCAATGAATCTCCAAACATACAGATCCTTTTTGTGGCAATAATTTAGGCTTCATATTTTTAAACAAACCTTATGGTTGTCTGTGGAACATGAGAAACATTGTAGTCTTATGATCCATACAATACCAACAAATTCTTCTGCACCGACACCAGCTTTTTAAATATTTTTTAATGCTTTGTCTGTGATAATTTGTGGTAAAAACAAATAAATTTTTAAGTTGATAATGTCACCATTTTTCTCACTTTCATTGAATTCTTTATCTTTACATTTTTAGAACTTACCTTTTAATTGGCACCATATTACCACTATTGTGCTGACATGACACTAAACCGCATACATACATACATACATACATACATACATACATACATACATACATACATACATACATACATACATACATACATACATACATACATACATACATGTCTGTACCTACACATAATTACTAATGACACGTTCAGAGCCTGGTTTATAACATTTCTAAGCCTCATGGGAATGAAACTAGTTCACAGTGAAATTGATATTGATAACATGTTTTTAGGGGAAACAAATGTTTAACAAAATGAACCAATTTGTGAGGGATTGATTTTTGCAATGGGGTGGGAGAGCAGAAAGATTTACAAAAAACCCAGCTTCCTTATTACAAATCATCAGTGTTATACATCTATCCATATCTATGACAGTAACATACAGTACAAATCATCAGTGTTATACATCTATCCATATCTATGACAGTAACATACAGTACAAATCATCAGTGTTATACATCTATCCATATCTATGACAGTAACATACAGTACAAATCATCAGTGTTATACATCTATCCATATCTATGACAGTAACATACAGTACAAATCATCAGTGTTATACATCTATCCATATCTATGACAGTAACATACAGTACAAATCATCAGTGTTATACATCTATCCATATCTATGACAGTAACATACAGTACAAATCATCAGTGTTATACATCTATCCATATCTATGACAGTAACATACAGTACAAATCATCAGTGTTATACATCTATCCATATCTATGATAGTAACATACAGTACAAATCATCAGTGTTATACATCTATCCATATCTATGACAGTAACATACAAATCTCCAGCTGTTGTTGACTCAGCGTGGATGGTGTACCACAGTATTAACTTATGTACATCATGCACTCGGGATAAGATCAGACTAAACCCAGATCTACCATAGCATGATGTGCCGACAAATTGAGGGCCACTAAAAAAACATCACATTCAATCCAGATCTACCATAGCAATATGTGCTGGCAGATTGAGATTCACTTGGGATATGATCACATTAGACCCAGATCTACCTTAGTCTGATATGCCAGCAGGTTGAGGTCCACTAAAAATAAGATCACATTAGACCCAGATCTACTGTAGAATGATGTGCTAGCAGATCAAGGTCCACTTAGGATAAGATAAGATCACGTTACACTCAGATCTACCATAACAAGATGTGCTGGCAGATCTAGGTCCACTCAAAATATTATCACATTAGATCCAGATCTAGTGTAGCATGATGTGCCAGCAGATTGAGGTCCATTCAGATTATGATCACATTAGACCCAGATCTACCATAACATGATGTGATAGCAGATTGAGGTCCACTCCAAATATGATCACATTAGACCCAGATGTGTCGTAGCATGACATGCCAGCAGATCAAGGTCCACTCAGGATAAGATCACATTAGACCCAGATCTACGTTAACATGATGAGCCAACAGATTGAGGTTATGTTGTTCATTTTACTTTTAATTTCAAATGCACAGGGTGGATTCTGATCTGCTGTCGCATTATGTGGTGAATGATGTGGATCTTTACAGTTTTGCGTTATGTCCTACTATTGCCTTCTCTCGAGGGAACTTCCCACCTATAGCAGAGGTAAATTAAGCTACGGTGAACTGAACCATGGCCTGTGGGTTTTGAGGAGGGCCTATTAATATTGACAGCCCCGGGGCCACTTAAATTTTCTGAAGTCGCTATTAAATTTGATTGGAGGTCCAGTTGATTTTCTGCAAAGCCAGTTGATTTCCATGTAAACTGGCCTAGCTGGCCAATGGAAAAATATGTGTTAAGTTGACCCCAGTATAATATTGTCAAGGGTGGGGTGGGTAGGATATAGTGCATGAGCTGAAAAGAACACTTTAGGAGGACAGTTTCCAAGGGAGAAGTCAGTGATAAATTTAGTATATCACATAACGTGTGATGTGACATTGGGTATCTTTGGACAAACCCATTCTTTACAATGTTCTCATAATTCTAATTCTAGCCCTAACATCAAGAACATTGTTTGCATACATTGTTCTTGAGTTGAAAACTCACACCACATCTGAAGCAGGAGTGGACAAGAAAAAAGATGGCAGAACATGTCGAGTGTTGATGCGTCATGTATTTTGTTCTGAGATCAACTCTAGTTATCAGGGCGAGCACACTCAGGAACATCCGAGAATGTGTACTTAACATTTGGGTGAAATCCCAAGATGGTCGCCCAAAGACTGCCTAGTTCTTCGTTAAGATGATCACATTCAGGAACATGCAGGAACGTCGTCCAATAAATCAGCCCAGTACAGGTTTGGCGTTTGGGCAAGAAGGTCACCCAAAGACAGCTATGATGTTGGCACATGGCAATAGTGCTCACTGGTACAGATGTAATTACAGTTGCCATGTATAATATCCCAGACTAGCCTACTGTCCTAAAATAAACCCCAGGAGTAATCCAATCAGGACTCTTGTTGTTATCATTTGAGGTGAAAGGCATAGGTAAAATACGGTAACTGTAAATCCAAGTTTGGAACTGCTACCCCGGTGAAATGCCAGGCATAGTATCCTGGAGTCAATTGGAAAGCATACTGTCCAAAAAAAATGCTTATAGTTAGCCATTCTAGACTCGAGATTTTAGAATGTGATGTAATAAACATGGATAAAACACGGAAACAAAACCTGAAATCCATGCTTAGAACTGGTAGCTGGATGAAATCTCTCTCTCTCTCTGTGGCATGGTCCTTTTGAGCAACCCCCTCCTCCACCATCTCTTGGCACTGAGAGAATACTAGTTGATGGAAGTACTATCCTCTTAACATACTTTCCTGTGGGTAATGTGCAGCATTTTTAAAGCTGTAAACTCTACAACACAAATAACATACATGCTGTAAACTGTACAACACAAATAACATACACGCTGTAAACTGTACAAAACACAAATAACATACATGCTGTAAACTGTACAACATAAATAACATGCTGTAAACTGTACAACATAAATAACATGCTGTAAACTGTACAACACAAATAACACTAAACTGTACAACACAAATAACATACACGCTGTAAACTACACAACTTACATGCTGTAGACTGTACAACACAATATACATGCTGTAGACTAAAACAAATAACACTGTAGACTACAACACAAATAACATACACGCTATAGACTGTACAACACAAAGAACATACTGTAGACTAAACTGTACAACACAAATAACATACACGCTGTAAACTACACAACTTACATGCTGTAGACTACAATACACGCTGTAGACTGTCAACACAATATGCATGCTGTAGACTACAACACAAAAACATGCTGTAGACTGTACAACACAAATAACATGCGCTATAGACTGTACAACACAGAACATACACACTATACTGTACAACACAAATCACATACATGCTGTAGACTGTACAACACAAATAAGATACAATCTATAGACTGTACAACACAAAGAACATACACGCTATAGACTGTGCAACACAAATAACATACACGCTATAGACTGTACAACACAAATAACACACTGTAGACTGTACAACATAAATAACATACACGCCTGTACTTACAAGGAGGGAGCTGAGGTAGCAAAGTTGGTCGAGCATCAGACTTTTTTATTAAAGGGTTGTGGGTTTGATTCCTGCCCAGGCCAGCCTGGGTCAGCTGCCTCCATGTTGCCTTGGGGAAAAGCACTAGCTTCCATTTCCTCAGCATGATATAGCCAATAATGTGCTATAAGATTTAGCAGTAGTAAAACATATTGAAATTTTGTTACATAAATAAATTAAAAGATGAAGACTTCTATACATACATAATCAATTGTGTTAGAAGATCAGGGCCCTTAACAGAGTTTCAGGATGAAGATTCCTGTACTCATCACTCATGGAATTCAGGAGTCCCCAGCCTATTTCTGAGACTCGCTGGCATAAATTTGGGAGTCCCTCACCTTCAAAAGGATATAGAAAGGAAAACGAAAAAGTACATGATCATTATTTTATTACATATCTGGATTCAATTCTTAGCCCTTTATTATATCACACTAAAATGAAAATATTTTTCAGTAAATAGAATGTTAAGTTTAAACATTATACATGTAAATTTATAAGTTTTACCCCTACAACAACACTGAAAACAAAAAATGAACCACAACAATAAAATCATCATCAATTAGTTTGAATCTCAAGAATGATCATTTAGAATGCTATGAACTTTTCTCTGCAAGTAAAATAGCATCCCCATTCTCACCAAAGAAACTTACATGAGTAAACACCTGGCATTACACTGTACCGTATATATAAACGTAAATTACCACCATTAAATGAACAAAGAAGGAATGAGAAGATATACCTAGCAGCATATGTGCAAAAAACTAATTCAAAATAAATACATTTATTAGTTAACTGCTAAATGCCTTCAGAGTTGGCCCTATAGGGAATAAAGGTGGGATATAATGTGGGCTGTATAAATTAATCTTTGTACATGTACAGTACCTAAGGAGCTTGAGACAGCAGATGTGAACTGTTGTCAAGATAAAGCTGTTGGTATTGATACCCAAATATCACCAGTCTAATCGAACTTTTGTCAATTTTTGTTGCCTGTTGTTGACATTAAGTTCATTTTCATTACAAGTCCGTTTCCCGAAAAATGAAAACAGAGTTTGCCTACTCATTTTTACGAGTCGACTTACTTTTATGCACTCTTTTAAAAAGTCTCTACTGATACTGTAGTGCCCTAGTACAAATCACACGTACATAAATAGCAGTTATTATTAGGTTGGCATATTGATGATTTGACAATATTATTCCAAATAAAACTCTGATAAAGCTTTGATTTTTTTCATGATTTATATTTGCGTCGTCACCAATTTAATTTAAACACTGTTAAAAAAAGGCATCGTTTATTTGCCGTTAATTGTTAATTAGTCACACTGACTTCATGCCTGTTTTCTTAAGTCCAGCCTTTAGCTATTCTGCAGATTGACCATGGCTGACCAAAACATGAAAAGGGGGAGTGTTCCGGGGGAAAATGATATCCGTCACAGGGACGCATTACAGGGGAAAGGGTGCATCCTTTGAGAATTTCACACGTATTTGATCCGGAAGCTCGGATCCCTGAGAACCCTGGAAAATCATTAAAGAAGTTTTGAATACAAATAAGTTGTAAAGAATTTATATGGATGAGTAGGCAAAATGTAAGCAGATTCAACACGAAAAGGCTGACATATTTTCAAGAGAAATGAAAACGAGAACATTTTATGGCAGTAACAATCAAGACTTGTATACATTTTTCAATGGCACCCAACACCACTTTAAGAAAGTCATAATTTGTAAAATTTGTCAATTTGGTTCTGCAAAAGTTTAGCTTGATTTTACTATCAGGCTTATAAAGAGATTGACACAGGATGGAATGGTGTTCAATACAGAAAATAAGCACGAGGACTTGGTGGATCTTTGGCAAGATTGAATATTTAACACCGCACATAGACAGGTATCAATCGATAAGAGGAAGCTTCTATATGATTTACCTGCATGTGACAAATGCGGATGATAAACATTTAAGAGATAAGATAAGAATTCTTTATTTCAGACTGCATGGTCCATACATCTAAATTAAAATATACAATAAAATAGAATATAAAATATAGAAGTATTTTAAGACATAGAAGTTCATAGGTGTCTTATGTGCAAATATACAGACCCATCTACAACTACAGAATGTGTTTGTCATTGTTAGGAATAAAATCATGTGAGACATTTAAATAGTAATTTGTTCCATCTATCTATAATCTGAGAACTTAAATGAATATCATAGTTCCACAACGATTTCAAGATACAGTTTTGTACTATTTGATATTCGTGTCATCATTGAAAACACATACTTTCTCATTAATTCTTCAAAACTAAATACATTATAGTTTACAAACATGGTAGAGGCACTATTCCATCTTGGAAGGCTTAGCAGTAAACGAAGACTATTATTATAACCAATAACTAGTTTTCTTTTCATACATTCACTAAAGTTTGTCCACAGAGGAGCACAGTACATTGTGCAACAATAAGATTTGAATAATCTAATCTTGATATTCACAGAACAATTTCTAAATTTACGTAAAAGCATGCTTGTTCTAGTACACAGAAATCTGTAATGTCTCATCATATCTTCATCATCTGACCGGTTGGATTTTAGCATATGACCCAAATACGTGTAACTGTCGACATATGTAAGAGCATGGCCGTTAACAACTACAGAGGGAGGAGATGGTAATTTGACAGCAGTTGACTGAAACACCATGCATACCGATTTTTGTGTATTATATATGATATCATTCTCAAATGCGTAATGTTCACATATCTTTAATAATTTCCTTAACCCTGCGATAGAAGGACTTATCAATGACATATCATCAGCAAAACTAAAATTGTTAAGAAATGACGCATTTAGTGTCAAATGTATCCCCACGTGACACTGTCCCAGCTTACGATTTAAATCGTCTATGTATATATTAAATAACAAAGGCGAAAGAACACCTCCCTGCCTCACCCCATTGGTTACATGAAAGGAATTGGATACTGCACTTCCCCAACGCACATAGTAAAATTGTTTACCATACCAGCTAACTAGGGTATGAACAATGTAAACGGGTATTTGATTGTCGTGCAACTTTTTAAACAGCGTCCAATGATTAACCCTATCAAATGCCTTACTAGCGTCTAAAAAACATGCAAACACAGGGCTACCGTGTTCTAAGTAGTAGTTGACAGTTTCCTTAAATGCATAGAGGCATAAGTCTGTTGAATGTTGTTTTTTAAAACCAAACTGATTATCAGAAATTGTTACTTCACATCGTTGTAGTACAATACATTCAAATATTTTCGAAATAATTGTCGTGAGAGCTATAGGTCTATAATTATTTTTGTCTGCCATATTACCAATTTTGATTTCAGTAGCGGGATAATTGTAACTTTTGTGAAATCATCAGGAACAAAGTTATGTCCAAACATGCAATTAAATAGAATTATTAAACGAATATGTAGTCTATTATCTGAAAATTTAAAATGTTCTACATATAAGAAATCTGATCCTGGACATTTACCCCCCTTTTGTTGAGCTATGGCACGTTGGATCTCCGACAATGAGATCAGTTCAATAAGATTAGAAGGGACCTTGCATGCTGAAAGAACATACTCCTTATTCGAATCGTTTTTAACACTATTGAGTAATGCTTCAAAATGATCTTTCCACATGTTGCATATGTTATTTTGGCCATGGTTCCCATCAATGCAAATTGGTAGCCTATTAGAAGTGATAGTAGTATTTTGTTTAACCTGCTTCCAGAATTCCCGTTGGTCTAAATTTGTAAATTTATTTGCAAGCGTGTCTGCTTTATGTTTTAGTTCTTCCTTCTTACATAGTCTAAGGGCATACTTAAACTGAGCTCTGGTTTGGCGCATTTGGTTACTGAGAGGTCCATGACGAGGTTTACCGTTATCACGCCACATAAGGTAAGCATTTCGTGCATAGTCGTGCAATTCTTTAACACAGTCATTCCAGCCTGGCATAACCCTATGACCTGGTTTGGATTTTTCACCAAGTCTTTACTCGAGTTGGACAAGGTTGTTACTATATCATTGTAAAATCCATTAATCTGTTTCATATGCACAGGATTACTACAGCCATGATCATTACAGGCCGCTACACAATATGGGATCTCTATCTTGCTTAAAAAGAATGAAGATGTTTGAGTATAATTCAGTTTTTCGTCGGCAGTGAGGTCTGACCAATTGATGTTGTATTTCAAATTTAAGAGTTCATGGGGGCATGAATCAAAACCATAAGTAGGTCAGCATTGATAGTCATTAAAGTAGGACGATGGTCGGACCCTACTAGGGTATGAATTATTCTCATATCACATATAGCTGAATGAGCAGATTGTATAGAGACACAGTGATCTAACCACGAGACAGTATTGTGGGAGTCACTGAGAAAAGTAAAATTTGTTGTGTGGTTTACAATATATTTTAAGTCCGATATGATATAACCATATACATTACAAAATTGGCAAAGCTCATCTCCAAATGGAGTGGATTTGAACGTATTAGCATTCCAATCTCCCAATACGTAAACATTTGGTGTATTAGCATTTTCTACAATATAATTAATTTTACCCAAATAATCGACAAATTCCCCAAAATTTTCAACAATATCACAAGGCAAATAAACATTTACAAAAAGCAAAGAGGAATCGCCTGTCTTAATAGTAATACTTATTAATCTGGGGTCATCGAGGTGTTGAACTTCTATAACATTTACAAGAGATCTACGATATAATACACCGACACCCCCGTAAGGTCTACCTATCTGAATGTGTTTAGAAGAATGAATCGGTGATACCCCTGAACCATAAAAATCCTCATGCACTGATGACAGACAGTCTAACTCACTGTCGAATAGCCACAATTCTTGTTGAAAACAAATGTCAGATATATCGCATAAGGTTCTTACATTTTGGATATTTCTAGATAAAGAACGACAATTATAGTAAGAAATGCGTAAAGTAGCCATTATGTATAGTTGTGTCCAATATAGAAAAATTTCGGAACATTAGAGTTTAATTCCCACTCTGGTAGTAGTCTCTAACCAATGTATTCCTTGGCCACGCATCCACGTTCATTATCGAATTGTGAGTGAGGTTATCACAGGTGATTTTGAAGCTGGCATAGGTATCAATTTTTTTCGTACGTAGCTTCTCCACCTTGGTTGGCTTTGCTCCAGAGGAAAGCTCACTATGAGATGAGATGTCTGATTCTAGAGTTTCAGGGGCTAGTCTTGTCACAAATATACATCTCTGTCGCATTGGCTGCACTGTGCGCAAATGAGAGAACGCTGCTTTTCCAATGATGATACTACCACGCCTTCTTGGAAACTGACGTGTGGATGGGGCATTTGTAAACTTCTTCGCCCGTCGCTGATACAGATTTGTACGGGATGATTTCGGTGCAAATCCAGCTCTACTGAAATTGTTGTTCCGTAGAGAACTAACCACCTTCGCAAAGGTTTGATCATTTTCCAAATCCGCATATGAGGCATTGGTGTCTTCTGACGATGCAATAAATTTTAATGCAGTTATGCTGCGATTTAAGTCACCATCATCTGAACTATTATTATTATGTGTTTCTGCTGCTGTACCGCAAACAGCAGAGCGGGTATTGTTTACACCAATTCGAATCTCTGTGCTGTTGGAATCCGTGCATTGCATATCGGCGTGTATGTTCCGAGTAACGGTTCTTTCTTTTGAATGACTGGTGTCACTTTTTTTCGTTGTTGGCATACATGATTGATTTAGCAGCTCTGGATTTGTTGTCGTGTAGCGTCGGTTTGCTGTTGCATTCTCATTGAGTACACCGTCGGACTGAGCTGTGTTCGAATTATCAACATGAGGTGACAAAGCACTTGTGACTGCGAAGATGACTGAGTTTCCTCACATAAACGTTGCATTGTACTTAAAGTCTCTGCTTGGACTGACTTTAGAATGTCCACAGAATGTTTTACATTTTCCATGTCCATCAATAAAACTGACATGTCCACATAATTGTATGATACAGATGGCAACTTTGATAGATCCAAGGCACAAAAACTTGGCATGTCATTTGGGTCAGAGGACAGAAATAAATTCAATATATCTTTCATGTTATTTACAGATTTATCAGTACCCTTCCGCTTTATCATTCTTTCATCTCTTTGCACCACTGAAAATAGGGTCTGTTTTGCTGCTTCGATATCACTGTCACAATATGTGTCCACACAGAGTTTAACAATATGATCATATGGCAATGTATTCGTTTTATTTTGTACAAAACAAAGCAGTTCACTCACCATTATTGAGGGGCTATCAACGGACCGCTCTTGTTGGTAATCTCCCGCCATATTTGTAGGGCTTCTCGATGCCCTAGGAAATCTTTTCATCTCACATTTCTTGCATAGGAATAAATCTCCCTGGCACAAGTGACCAGTAGAGCTTCCACAATCTTCGCATTGGATGTCTAACTTGAAATTTCCAGGAATAGGTTAAAATAACAACTAAAAATATCTAAAACATTGGGAGAGCTACTCTACCACACCGCACTATAGCGACGCCATCGTGTGCCTTACATTTATCTTACACAGTTGAATTAGTGGAAAAGTACCATTATGTTGGGAATACAAGATTTATTAAAATTGGTATCATCACAAGTAAGCAATCATGTGAAGAAATACATACGTAAAAATGTTTGAATTTGTTTCAATTTACCAGAAAAAGTAACGGATTACAAAAAGCTATGTTACAGTGTAGACAACTTGATAGTCAAAATAAATGAAATGGGATTTGTTGTTATATTTAGAAATTATCACCATCAATTAAAAGTTCTATATGTCCTTGTTGCGACTTTGTAAGTATCATTATACCATACAATTCGTCGTGTATGTGCTATTCAACATATAATTGCAATGTTACAAATCAAACCAGTACATCCTGGACATTAAAAACAGCTAAGCAGATAACATCATGGTTTTGTATGTATGTCAATTCAATTCACAAATCTTACAGACCAACAGTTTACATACATTGGTTCTGAGTGCATACATGTGTTTTATAAATGGCTGGGTATTCTAGCCAGACTAGTCTACACTGACATGAAAAATGCAAAATGTATGGTATTCATATATGAAGATGCAAAACAGTATTACTAAATGCGTACATGTCAAATATGTTAAAGTTAAATATTGAAAGACAAAGTTATAGACCACAATAATTTACCAGGCACTTACAGGGGTCCTTCTCACAGAGGCTGTAATTTGAATTTCAGCTACCCAAAATACATCCCACTATTCACTGATAATGTGTGAGGTCATTAGAGTCATCTGTTCACTAAGACGAAAGTAAAATTTATCCAGATGATGAAGTAACATCATACTCAATAACGACGAAAAATATACTTCTTTCAGCAATGATTTTATAGTAAAACAGTTCATGAAGGATTGTAGATAAATAACAGTTACATTTTAGAGACATGAAACCTAAATTTTTGAGGAAAGACATTTACCCATATAAATACATGGTTAGTTTTGATAAATTCAATGAAACATCTATAGAAAGGTTTATTAAAGTCTTAGTGGCTCGAACATATCTGATAACGAATACCAGGATGTACGGGATGTGATGTCACACTTCAATTGAGCACACTTAGTCTCCTTCACGACCACAACGTCAAGAAAGTCATACTAATGTTATGTACATTTCTTATGAGTTCGAAATGTATGTATGACACACTACAAACTTGAGCATGCTCACTATTACAGTGCACCCTGTTTAATTTATGATGACGGTATAAAAATATAATTTGTAGAACTTGAACTTCGGACAGATTATGTCATGTTTTTGATGATTGAGAGCGGAATAAGAGGTGGTATTATCAATACCACATAGGCATGCCATTGCAAATAATAAATATTATGTTGATGATGATGGAAAGATAAAAATGTGATGGTGACTTCGAACGGTCAATGTTATATATCATGTATTTAGATACCAATCATTTATATAGCGGGGCAGTGAGCCAATACATGATGTTTATAAACTTCAGATGAGGAAATGATAAACAAATAGACGGTTAGAGAAACCTTGTAAAACATCCTTGACGTTAGTGACATACAGGGGGCCGGATTAAGACCTTTAGAGGCCCTAAGCTCAGAAAAGATAATGGTGCCCCCCCCCCCCCCATGTAATTAAAAATATAACAAATATTAAACTGTAATTTCTCTCTCTCTTTTTGTGCCCCTGCTTTGCTGGTGCACTAAGCACGTGCTTAGTCTGCCTATTGGGTAATCCAGCACTGAATTGAAGCAGGGCCGGATTAAAACTATTGGAAGCCCTAAACACTGAAAAGATTATGGCGCACCCCCCCCCCCAAATTTCATTCAAAATAAAAACAATACTAAACCGTAATTTCTCTTTTTAATTTGTTTGTTCCCCTGCTTTGCTAGTGCCCTAAGCACGTGCTTAGTCTGCCTATTGGGTAATCCAGCGCTGGTGACATACGATGACTTATTAGAAGTTGATTTTGAGATACCAACACATTTATATGACCATTTCAATAGCTTTCTACTTGCCCCAGAGAAGCATGTAGTAGACAAATATGATTTATTAGAGTTGCAAAATAAATTTATAAAAGATTGCAAGGCTACATAACCAACTGTACGAAAACTATTGTGTACATTGAAAACATAAAGAAATATGTCATTCACCGCAGAAACTTTTTACCAGCACTTGCATATGAAACTGACAAAGATTTTTTACCAGCACTTGCATATGAAACTGACAAAGATTTTTTACCAGCACTTGCATTTGAAATTGACAAAGATTTGTTACCAGTACTTGCATCTGAAATTGACAACGATTTTTTTTTTACCAGCACTTGCATTTGAAAGTGACAAAGATTCACGGAGTTATCTTTATAAAGGATCAATATTTTCTTATTTATTCTTTGGCAAATAATATGTTGTACATTGGCCAATTTAAGACAAATACCATACAATCTGTTATCGCGAGTACTTCTCTGTCCAAACCAAATGCATTGAATATCAGTGTAATACTTGTTGCACGTAAGTTGCTCATATCTGTATGCATTTCTTGCTGATCGAAAAAAAACTTAGTTGTTTCTGTAAGCTGTTGCCTCAATCTTGGAAATAAACCTACTATAGTCACTGAGATCTTTATATTGCTGAGTTTTAAAATCTTCGGGACAAGTTTCACTCATGATACCTTGCTCATTTCTGTTTGCCCCAACCTATACAGGTAACCACAAATCTCCGTATGTCGTGTAAATATTGTAATCATTCAACTTGAAACGATCATCTCTTTCATATCATATGGTCATGTCTTTCACTAGCATTCTCCCCAAATTGTTTACCACTACATTGTTATTATCTCCTTTCACCTTCATGTCAAACTACACGAAAACACTACCAGGTACAATCATGCTATTTGGGCATAGTTTTGGTATAGAAACTTGCAATGTTTCTTCTGGTTTAATGCTGATTGGTGTTTGAGTGATACAATCATGTGCTTGATTGAGGTTTTTAACTCCCCGAGATATCTACTCCTGCTTGTTGGGAGTGATTGTTTTTGCCGTAGGTCGACATCTTCGCTATTTATGTGCTACAGAATCCAGGTAAATCCCATCGCATTTTCAATCAATCAATGAATATATATATATATATATATATATATATATATATATATATATATATATATATATATATATATATATATATATATATATATATATATGTGTGTGTGTGTGTGTGTGTGTGTGTGTGTGTGTGTGTTTTCAAGTTTTGACATACCATTTAAGCCATATCAACCATGATTATCACTATTAGTAGACACATACAGAAAAAGCATCATCCATATTGTTCACGTACTGAGGGACCAAACCTTGTTCGATCAATCTTTCATTCAGATAGTCGAGAGTCTTTTTTATTATCTTGTTATGTTCAAAGTGTTCCTCGTCAGCGCCATTAAGATCAAATAACTTGAACAGGGAGTTGTTTCTGTAAATGCAAAACCGTTAGCTATTGCTCCTCCAGTCATAACTGCTGCTGTAGCCATTTTTTTTATTTAAAATTAGAAACTGTTGATACTTCTGCGAGTTTTTTTTCACATCCTGAATGAAGAGGTCTTCTTTTGTGTTTCATGTCAATTATTAAAACAGTGCTCTCTTCCCAATGGTAAGTACAAGTTTTGTTTACGCTTAAAGATTTTACACAGATTATTGTGAAACGTCTAATGAATAAGCAAAGTTTATTAGAACATAATTAAATCCGTAAATGTCAACTAATTTCTTGGGGTAAATTTTATATTTAAAGACATCCAACAACTATTGTTTACTTACGTTTTTGAAAAAGCTCAAATTGAGGTGTTTGATCTTTTCAGCAATCACAACCACATCTGGTAAATTAACACTTACATTAATGCTATCGGGATTCGTCTGACTCGGTACAACGCAAAAATAGTTAAACAGTATACATCCAGGCATTATTTTTTTATATTTTTTTTGGTATCGATCTTTTGTCCCCCCCCCCCCAATCAATTTATTCATTCTAACTCACAATGCAATTTTCTTTATTCCCATTTCCGTGTTCAAATTAGTTTTGAATTCCTCTATGTTTACGTTTATTTCAGTTTTAACTCTATCAATGCTACGACCTAACGCTATTGTCTTTTTATCTGCTACAGCTTTGAATGTTTTTGTAGCTGTTGTAAACTTTTACTCCAAATCAATTAAATATTTTCTCAGCCTCATCATTCGTTTTCCTATTTCATCAATGCTATCCTGCACAACACCAATATATTTTGATCGCTTCTCGAGAAACATACTCTTTTGTCTCTGATTTACATTGTTCAACCTCTGCTTGTAATTTGTTGCAAAATTTGGTGAACATTTTGAAGTAATATTGTGTACAATCTTGATATTATTACCCAAATCTAATATAGGTAAATTGTAGTTTGTTGCCATTAATATAATAATGTTTTCGTTCACACTGAGTTTGTTTTTCCATGTCATCTAAAGTTTTGGCTATTTGTTAAATAATTCTTTTACTGCAATTCTGACTTTGTATTAATGTTAGCTGTGATCTTGTCTTATAGACCAATTATATGTTGGCTAACCATAATCATCAGCGTTTTACTCCTTTGATTGATCTGCTTGATTTCATTATTCATGTATCTCTGTAACTTCTCCAACTGAGATTGTAGAGTGCCCTTATTTTCCAGAGATCCAGATATGTTTGCATTTTCTTTAAGTCACTTTCTAATGCATCTATAATGCTGTGTTTATCCTCTGTTCGATCGGTTGTAAACGTTACCAAACGTTAGCTGAATCACCTGCGTTTTCTTCTACTGATTGTAGTGTTTGTACGGCAGCAGATAAAGTATTAAATCTCTGAACCAGTCTTGAGGTTCTAAAATCTTGTTTTTTCTATTCCCATCAATCTGTTTTTGTAGCTCCGAGATTTCAGTGCCATTCTGTTCAATAGCAGTTAATTTATTTCCAACTTGTTCTCTCCACGTCTTGATATCTTTCAAACTGTTTTCACTAAATATGTTTATTATCTAGTTATCACTTTTCTCAATAAAAATCTTTTATTTGCTGTGTCAGTTCATTTGTCAGGATCACGCAAATTGACTATACAATTATTCCTGAAGTCTAAGTCACTGTTAATTGTTTGACCTGGTGTTGTATCTTTTCCATCTTTTTTTCTTTGAATGTGTAAAGATTCACTTGGACGTCGAAGTGTTACATTTCCAAACATTATGTACCTACTCTATTTACTTCATGTGGAAAAACACACGTTACAGGCATACTGTTAAAATCTATTACTTTTTCATATTCATCACAAATGCTGATGCTCAATCTGTTAATGATGCCCATCTTCAATTGCTTGTAATTGCCATAAATATTGTTAACTGGTAAAGACTTGAGGAAAAACGAATAATAGCCATCCATGTAATTTCTTGTGTTACTGATTTGGTCCATGAAAATGTATATATATTTTTGGTTTCAAAAACCCACCTGCTATATCTGATTCAGTAGATGCCAGTATGGTTCTCTCGCTATTGAATACTAGCAATTTAGCATTATTGTCGGTTTGTATACTGTGTAATTGTTCATCGTAATGCTTTTAACTTTTAAGTTGTGTTCCAAACGTTCAACATCAATACTTGTATCATTGTCACCATTTGCAGTCATCACTCTTTGACACTTTTGATATACATTTCTTGGATGTAATAACCATCTGGAACTAAAACAGTCATAGTTTCATTCTTGTCACTGATGTAGTAAAAGATATTAACAACAAAAGATACTCTCTGCAATAAAATGAATAGTTTGCCATTTTTGTTATCAATTGGAATGGCAAGATACATTTAATTTTCAGGTAGTGACTCAGTTGTAATGTGGCAGTTTTTATTGGAGCTGTCCATTTATCTGGCAGTGTTTCTTTTCAATTTCTTAACTTCATTTTTTTCGGACTGCATTTTTCATCCTTTTGTACTTGTTGTACTCGTTGACGATAAAAATGAATTCATCATCTCTTATCTTGTTATCATGTATAGTTCTGCTTATCAATTCGTTGATACTGTTCAGTGTATCGATGGCTGATGTTACTATTTCATTATTTTTTAAAACTTGGCCTCGAATCAATTTTTAATTCAAAGCCTATGAAACAATCCCTACGACTGCTGTGCTAAATCATGCAAAGGTTAGTGGAACAACTATACCAGTAGCTGTTCCCGATAAACGCAATCCAGCTGTTGAAATGCCTACACCAGCTGAAACTGTTTCCATACCTGCCTAAGCATCTCAAAGCTTGGTGTATCATGCTGTATTTCTTTTTCATGCCTTTGAATTGTCAATCTCACTGACCAAATCATTTTGTATCTCTGTAACTTCTCAAAGATGTTGTGTTGTTGTTTCACTCATCTCATACTCTATTTACCTAACAAAAAATCTATCTATTGTGTAACAGTATTTTCGGGTAAAAGTCAATTGGATATTATGTAATGTATTCTGAATCGAGCAAACGAAACTGGAATAATAGACTTGAAAACGTCTTCAATGTCCATTGTTGATGGAGAACCATTAGAGGACTTAAATAGCTTTTTCAAAAGCATGCTGTATGCAACAGTAAGAGCAGAGCTTAATATCGCGTGATAAATTTGTGCTTATGATGTTTTTTGTTTCTATAAACATGTTGTTTCTGTAGCAAAACATTTAAGTAGTGGAAAACAGATTAAAGTCTCTTTGCAATGTATGTTTTATTTAAACTAGATTTTATAGTTTTAACAATTTTGCCGGGTAAAAGTCCATTTATGAACTGACTGAGTGTAAATGGGATAATTAGCTTCGCAATTTCTTTAATGTCCATTATGTATGGTGGACCAATTATAAACTTCAATAGCTTTTTCACAAGCATACTGTATTCATCTGTGAGAACAGATTTAAGTGCCTTGTGGTAAACAAAGTTAGTAATGTTTTTGATTATCCGATTGAGCCACCGTTTACCATCAAACAACCAAAACAATTATTAAGGAAACAGAGATGCAAGATTTTGGTTGTACAAATTCACAACTTATAACCCAATTAATTATTAAACAATTAGAAACTGAAACAGATGCATTGTTTGATGATATTCAAAGTGTTCAACACTTTTATACAGATGAAGAATAGATTGTCCTAAGATTATTTACCACCTAAGAAGAAAGAAAGCTTAGTGAACACAAAGAAGCTGTTGAAATTGCAGTCTCAAAAATAGAAGCTTTTAAGATACAACTCTGGCATCATGATGAAGACAAAATTAAGAAAGAAACAAATGATTGTGAAAAAGATATATTGCAGAATAAACTGGACAAAGTGAAAATAATGACGTCAGAACTAGTTGAGAGTATGGACACATTTTACAATATTTACAAGTTTAACATGGAAACTTAAAAAAATAACATTATCAGTCGTAAACTCCCTCTGAAGGAAAGACAAAAACTGTTGTTCAAACAAAGGATATCACAATTGCTACTATCCTTGCAGCGATTGCAAATACAATATCAACAGTTGCACTCTCTATAGCAAATGTGGCAAGACATAAGGTTTTTCCCACCCAAACTCCACTAAATCCCTCAAGTCTTCCTACTCAAAGAGAATCATTTTTAGACATGATCCAAGAAGTCTTGAAACATTTAGCTGATTATTTGTTTGATTTAGCCAAAAGAGCAGCAGCAGCATTACCTGGAATTATTGACATGTAATATTCTGGTTATTCAAGAGTGCAGGACAAATAATTTGTTCCGGAGCACATTATTTTACTTGTATTGACATTAATGGGTTTGTGCTCGCATTTTTGGTCAAAGGTGTAAACTTAGCATCTTCCAGAGTTAGCGGTTTGTAACCTAATTAATCAGGTAAAGTATACCAGTTCCAACAATCATAAGCATAAAAATAAACAGAGGATATTTTCTTTTCCTACGTTAATACCGGATATATTTCATCGTGTGGTACAAAAAAACGAGATATTTTAATGAGTGGTGAAGCCACGAGATAAAATATATTGTTTTGGGTACCACAAGATGAAATATATATGGTATTTACGCAGGAAAAGAAAGTTTTCTTTTTATTATATACCAAACTTGCTCCAGAATCGAAGATTAGAACATTAAACTCGCTCTTTAGCACCCCACCCCGCCCCCTTTTCATAATTCACATAATTTTCATAGCCTGATCATATAACTATTAGTGACTTAAAAGAGCGGTATGATTGGGTTGACCTAATCTGTCGCAGTAAATTACATTTTTAACATTTTGTAAACTATTTGATCATAATTGACCATAAAGCAAGTCCGATTCATCAAAGCGTCACAGCGGGTTTATCATTGTTGTCAAGGAAGTAAGGGGAAATAACTTCATAGAGACGTGAACAACATAGAGTCAAATTTCTTCAGTAAAAATTAATTTCCATGTCTGAAATGTAATGCAGTTTCTATTTATTTGTTCTAGCTCACAAAGTGCTCGTTTGTGTTGATGCAGGTTTAACTTACGTAGGCACACACAATCCAGCGTCGAATGTCATGATGGGAAATCTTATATTTTCACATGTGAAAATATAGGAATGAAAAAAATATGAAAATTATTTCGCCAATAAGTTTATATATTTCACACTGAAGTATATAATAAATGATTGTTTTTTCGTTTTCGATGTTATTTTTGGCGTTCTAATTGTAATGTGTCGTTTGAAAGTCAGAGAATCTCATACAATTTGTGACATCGTGATCATAGACCTTCTTCCCAACATACTTTTTGCCCACTTTTTCTTAATGTTTGTCCTCTACAGTTAGCTGTCATACTGTTATTGGTGCTTTAACAGATACTAGAATACCTCTCTTGGCTACCTCAGTGCTCAACTCCAGTTTAAACAAGTCACTGGATTTCTGCAAATTGTTGTTGTATCCATCTGTACTACTCAGTTTCATTACCATATCTCCAGGTAAGAAAAAGATATCGTCACCTCCAATAGCATAGTCCAATTTCACGTTTGAGTTTGTTATGTAGTGTTGGAATTTTAGCATGATGTTTTCATCTGTGTCGTAACCTTGATGTCCTAGAATTAGAAGCTCCATCACCACTTTAACACTGTGCGATTTCGTCGCAACAGACTGAGTAATAGATGTTCTGTTTTGTACCAGAGTACACAATATGCAGATTACATATAATCTGATATTTTGATTCAAGCTAGGTATTTTCCCATCTGTCAGACTATTACTATCTTGAATAAACAAGTGTGTCCAACCTGTTTGTTCTTCATTGCCTTTCATTGCTTGCCATAGAATTCATTTCATCAGCTGGCAATGTGCTCCAATACTCAACAGTACCTGAAACATAATTGCATTGACGTTTATAAGCGGATAACACAACAGCTAATGTAGGTTACCCAAAACCTTGGTGCGCAGTTTCATATTCTTCTGGCCCCTTATCGATCAAGTATTTTACCCTTGATTACCCGGTAGTGGAATTTTAAAATGTTTGCAGATGAAATTAAATTGTTTTAAGTCAATGTTGTTGAAATTCGATTTGAATGGATCTTCATCTGGCAGAGGTATTTTACATTCAGATAGAAGCTTCTCATCTGAAATAAAAATTTGTTTTCTGTTTTCAATGTTATCTTTGTATTTTTTATGTGATGTCGTTTGTTACCTTTGCAGGACATTGCCTACAATGTAGTCTCCTTGTCACATCTTTCATATGTATCATTTTATCGCTTAAGTGCGATGTTTTTGCAAGTTGTCTCTTTGTTTCTTTTGGTCTAGTGATCAATGCAAATTCAGAGGACATACAGGTTTTAACTCCTCATTTTCCAATACACTGTTTTACCATACCTGTCACATTGTAAAACTTTTATCTTTGAAAAACTCAAAGTCTTTGTGCTGCTTGATAGTGCTACCTATGTATTGAGCTTCTACCATTTATGTTAATAAAATAATGTTTTCTGCTGGCTCCCAACCAGTAAACGAATTATCATATCCCTTCCATTTCACAAGTATATACATTTTTCCTTTCATTCTCTTGGTCTTCAAAATCTATTCAACAGTGTACATGTCATCTCGTTTGTCATATAGAGATAACGCTTGCTGATAAAACATGCCCTCTAAGTCCACTTCAATTCAAGTCTTGAAGTTGGTAAACAACGCGATGACCTATTATTACTAGGCTGACTTTGAATATTTCATCTTTGAGGTTAGGAAGGTAGCCCTTTGAAAATATTATTTTGCATTTTTTTATTCTAACAGTTTCACCAATTTTGAATGTAGGTGTTCCATATGTATCAGTTGTTACATAATCAACTAGACTGACCCATACTTATGACTTATTTTTTTCGTGTTCGTTTTTAATCGGGGTCATGTTTATTGATGTACGATGAATGTTATTGTGGGCTTGAATTAGCTTTGGTAAAATGTCAACTCTTTTTTGGGTTTCATTTTTGAACGAAATACTTCCACGTTCAAGGTTTCAGAGTCTTTGAATTTCAAGATTAGATTATTCAAATCTTATTGCTGCACAATGTACTGCGCTCCTCTAGTTATTGGCTATACTAATAGTCTTCATTTACTATTAAGCCTTCCAAGATGGAATAGTGCCTCTACCATGTATGTAAACTATAATGTATTCAGTTTTGAAGAATTAATTAGAAAGTATTTGTTTTCAATGATGACATGAATATCTAATGTTAAAAATTGTGTCTTGAAATTTTTGTGGAACTATGATATTAGTTTAAAATCTCAGATTATAGATAGATGGAACAAATTACTCTTTAAATGTCTAACACAATTGTGTTCTTGACAATGTCAGACACATTCTGTAATTGTAGATGGGTCTGTATATTTGTACATTGACACCTATGAACTTTTATGTTTAAAATACTTTAATATTTTATATTTTAATTTAGATGTATGTACCATGCAGTCTGAAATAAAGAATTCTTATCTTATCTTATCTTACATGTGGCTTCTGGCGCACATCTCTGAAAATCCAGTAGTAAGGAAAATGTGCCGGCTATGAGTGTGTATTTTGGTTTATATTCATTAGGAAGGAAAGTGTTCCATCCAACAATGTTCTTGTGATCACATGCACATTTTGGGGGTATTTCAGTAGTACGTAATATATGAGCACACGATAGAGCAGTAATTTGAATTAAGCAGTAAGTCGTTTTATTTTATTTGTTTTATGCGTGGGCGACATCTTACGCCAAACAGTAAAATTTCATGTATTTTAAATTGAAGTAGTGTTTCAGCACTCTCATATATACCAACTTGTACCAAAGAGAAGAAAAAGAAAATAACTGAAACTGGTCTTAGGGACCAGGTACGAGAATAAAAGTAGCTCTTTGCATTGAAGGTTTTCCGAATTTCTAAAAGAGTTTGAGGGCATCTGTATGCACTGTCGTAAATACAAAATTGAATATGTCGTGGTTCTAAAAGTCAGATATTTAGTGAACCTATTAAGCGAGATAGCATTTATGGCTCAAGTATGCACGTGAAGGACACGTGAGATTCCACTGAAAAATAAGTTACAAAGGAAACTTGTGTGTTCTTTTGTAAATAGTTCCAACATTTATTTCAGCAATGGATCGAAGTTGGAGTGTGAATCTCGCTATCGGTATTTCTATGCAAATGACTCGAAAAGTTCGGTATCACTTCTGACACCAAGTGTGCCAGCCTGGCCGATATGGACATAGCAGGGAACATTTGGTTTTTGATAAAACAATGTTCTATGGTGCCATTTGCTGCTATCAGTACCTATCGGGAACCGCTTTTCACGACAAGGTGCCTGTTTACAAGAAGAATTAAATAAGCTGTGTTATATTTGTCTCTAAATTTTTTTCCACCTTTCTTGTATAAACTAGGTAGATTGTTCAGCTAACCACTTTTTCTATTCAGCATATTTTATTTTCTGTTTGTCATGTTTAACTTATTTCCACAATTAATTGATATTTTTGTAAGCAACTGTACTTTGAGAATAGCAGTATATGCGTCTTAAATGCTTTCATTTTTAAGCCATTTAAAATGGCATTAAAACAGCAAGAGATTACGATACGCTTGACAAATTGTCTTTAGGCTTTATGAACAATCCAACCGGAAATCCATCGACAACTGTGGTGTCAATTTCGCTAATACAAATTTGTATATTTACTCATATCAAATGCGTAATTTATTCCTTATTCATCCCGTACTGTTTTAATAATCTATTAATATTCAATACTATTTTTTTCTAAAGAAGCCAAAAATTCCAGTGATATATCTCTCTGAATGAGTTATTTGAAAAAGATAACTGTAAGATTCTTTACGTCCTAGAACAGGGCTACCCTTTTTCCCTTGGGCCACTTAATGTTACGAAATTATATATTTATTGGCCACTGCTTTCTTCCTTATTTATTGTATGAAAAAAACCTGCTGTGATTATCAACAAAATTAAGATTATTGACATAGATTTGATCATTACTGGATTTAAAATTTTTTTATTTACTTATTTATTTTTTGTTTAAGTTGGAACCTAGCATAAGGGTACTAACAAACTAGCAGATGAAGATAAAATAAAATCAAACGTTTTATTTCATACCCAAGAAATATTTACAGTCTAAAATACTTTCATTTTCCTTACACACACTACACATCTCCATTTGTGAATATTTAAAGCAATGGATTTTTGGAACTGGGAGCCCACTGATGGTCATACGTTTTAATCAAACTTGGATAAATCAATAGTCCAAAAATCTTAACCTTGGTTCTACTTTCGATTTCGACTTCACTGCTGACCGCCTACATTAACAACGGAAGTGAAACAGAAACCGTGTAGCGAAATATTTATACGTAGGTAATCCGTATTGCCTTATCAACAACATACTATGCAGAAATGTTAGGCAAATAGCCTATTTTCGATGCTTTTGGATTTTCCATTACAATATCCAGAAATCGGGACGTCATCGTGATTTTGAAAGGACAGGTCTTTTGGAATGTTCATACTGAAGAGAAAGATGTGAAACGTTCACAGCGTCAGACGGTAAAGTAATGAAAAAAAAAAAACAAAAGATCATGGATTAAAACACTCTTAGTTATGATTGGGCAAGCAATTAATTTTTCGATCTGGCTGACTTCTTTTCCTCTTCTTGTGCTATGACTGTGTACTTCCAATTTCTACTTTTGTGATGTTATCCTACCTAATCTAAATCGACTGTTTAATTCCCCGATTGTAATGTAATGCTTTTAAAGCGGCGCTACGCAGAGTTGTCGTTACTGTACAAGGGAAGATTCAGAGAATAATAAAACCGTGGCGAGCACAATGTCAACAAATCGTCTGCTTCACAATTTAAACAATACAAACAGAATTGGTAACACGACTTAAGCTCTTCGATAAAAAAAAATGTTGTAGAACTTGTGGGGGGCCCATTAAGGGTGTATAGTCAAACTCGTGCCGTTTGGTTTTAGTATGGGCCCGTTTCATTATGAATCGTACACCACCTTCGATCTTCGAAAGTATATACCTGGGCCAGTTACTATATAGCTGAGGACTATTTAATCTCTATATACCTTACAAAATTTCAAATTAAACCTTGTTCCGTCTACGCATACTTCTTTAATTTGGAAAAATAAAGTTGATAACGGCGACTGCAATGTTAAAGAAAATGCTATTTATAGTACAAGCACTGCCTAAGACAAGTCGTAAGGTGCATGGTTGCGACGCGGATCATCGCGCAGGTAAAACTAAAAGACGGTACATTTATACTGTATAAAACGTGCACAATACCATCCGCTATAATCAGTAAAATTAAAATAATGGCTACGAAACTACAGTGAAAACAATTATGTGAATCATAAAAATGCAATGTAAGTAAAATATAGACTTTATCATTTTTTTTTAATTATATGCCACACATTCCAAAAAAATGAAGTCTGAATAAAAATAGTATTATAATATTTTTGTAAAATCATAATTAAGTACATTTAAAATTGCAAGTAAGTGTTCAACTATATCTACTTCTTTTAATCATCGTTAAAAAATTGTTTGCATTCATGTACATTACTGTTTTTCCGAGCGTGTGTAACTTTGCTTATTTCCATGGTTCGTGACGCTAACTAAAAAGTCGACCGGAATGTGCCAGTTAGGTCAAGGTATGGATATTATTAGTTTATAGCATCTCCGTGTTTTTTAAATTTAAAAAAGATTAAATTTAAAAATAAACATTTTTTCCGTTAATTCTATATGCAGTTTGTGCACTTATATTACTGCTTGCTTGTTCTTTACCATATAAATACATGACTCAGTAAAATGAGAGAGACAGACAGACAAAAAGAGAGACATAGGGAGAGAAAAATTTAAAAATAGACACTGGTGAATGGATACACATTTTATTATAATAGATTCAATGCCTTTTGATGTGGAATATATGTTCATTATGAAATAATACTGAAACGAAAAAGTCCGTAGTCAATATACATTTCGAGTGTAAATTTTTCTTACATTGTATAAGAACCCCACATGATTAAAACCAAATATTTACATTAGCTATCCTGTTGTATAAATTCCCAAATTCCCAAATTTTGTTTTCCTGTTAAAAATATGTAAACAAAGACATCATGTGATTGGCGATGCTATCTTTAGCATATAATAGAAAATTTGAGGCCAAAATGTCGGACACAAATAAGGCATTAGTGAAAATATTGAATTTCATTATGATTTTTAAAATTACATGAAAGTACTTGTTTAAATCTCATTTTGTCTGATTTTACGATTAATTCAATGCTGTCACTCTTGAAGAACTCTGGTGACACAGTTGATGATGTCATTATCTCGAAACAAGCGCGTTAGGGCACGAGAAACATGGCACACGATTGAAGGAGGCGTATGACATTGGGTGGTTGGACGACATATTACAACTCGGCATACAAAAATCTTATCTTTATGAATTTAATTTTGAAAATTTGTATTAAATGTGTTGCCGTCACATGACATTTTCCAAATTTTTAAATTGTTTTTGTTATACTTTAAAACCATGCTACCAACGGTCATTGTATTTCTTAATTGCCGCAGTAAGGATGTTCACTTCAGAGCACCTGCCATCATAGGTCACCTTGGAATACCCAGCACTTTGGCGGACCTGTTGATCAGAAATGAAAATCATTCACCCTGACCAGTGCCTCATATATTGATTACTAATTACTGACAACATTTTTGGGTATGTTTTCTAAGTAGTAACGTAGTAATAGAACATACCGGCCTACCTGATACCACACAAGAGGGTATTGTATAACTGATTTATTGTATGTCGACACCTTTTTTTCTGATTTTTAGCACGTCATTTGTTTTGTTTTTTTCAGTGTTCCATCCAATCAAATTTTGAGTTGAGTCTACAGTAAACAGATACTGTATCATTTAGTATGTTGCCATACTGTTGGACCATAGTTTAGAACACAGAGAGATCCAATTGGCTGGTAAGTGAAAGTGGGAGGAGAAATCAGTGGAAAGTCTGGAAAAGTTAGAATGAAGGATCAAATGAAAATGTAGAATAACTTGTATATTACATCTCATTTCTTCCTATGATAAAATGAGTATTCCTATGATAACACAGTCTGTGCTATTGGGAATTACAGTAGTTAGAATTTTCACATTTGTATTTTATTTTTTTTTCCTTTATGCATTTGTAACAATGTTCATACTGCATTCATTTTCACTTTTAACCATTTTCAGTGGATTTGGTCATTGTAGGGCATTATTAATGTCTTTTTAGCATCTCTGCAGATATGTGCTGATAAATCTGCACAGCACTACTTCTACATCGACTTCGGTTCATCTGACTGACTTGTTATTAAATCCAGTATTATACAAAGAAGTACAACAAGTTACTTTCCCAGAATGATTGGCATTATGTTTCTGTTTGTGGTGTCAGTTCCTGTTGCAATGAATGTTTTTAATTTTTCCAAGTAGGTGTTTAACTTATTCACATGAATACTTGAATGCGGAATCTCGGTTTACACAAATCAGTGGGCAAAGGTCATCTATAGTATGGACCATACACTTCTTATAGAGATTCACCACACATCATGGATTATTTGGATATGATTAAATTTATAAATTTTGGCTCCATATGCCGGTGCTCCAGTCCACCTTGAACATTTTTACTCACTCTTACTCTGAACCAAGCATACTTTCCAACAGCATTCTGTTTAAATTGTGAACTGCGCAACTTGTAAATCTCGGTGTTCATCCATTCTGTGCATACCATATATATATATATATATATATATATATATATATTAGCCCAAATTCAAAGTATATATAGAGCGTTATAGCACAAACTCAAAGCAGAATAGATGCTAAAATAGAGTTCCACAATTTATCTTTGTCTTCTGGTGTAACTGGATGAGCACATTGTTTTATTAACACCATTACCAGTGGCCATAAGATCCTTATGTGTCTGTCCACACTGCTGAAATTTAACAAATTTTGTATCTACCTTTAAAAAAATTATATTTTGACTCCATATTTGTAAAGATATCTTTGTAATCCAGCAATAATGTTCCACAGAGTGTGTGTGTGTGGGGGGTCAGTGCCATTCTTTCTCTGTACTTCTGTTACAAAACGGGACAGCAGATAATTTAACTGGGCATTTGTGGCTTGAAATATATCATTTGACAATGCATCATCACTTAATTGAATTTCCATTTTAAAAGCTTTGAGCTTTGCCCAGTCATCATTCACTGGCACACACGATGAGTTGGCCTGATGTGTTTGGCCTGGAATTCCAGCATTAACTTTCTCTTTTAATTCTTCATCAGTTATTGGCTAATTACACTACCTACTGTCATCAACAAGCAGTTGTTGTGTTCGAATGTTTTAAAGATTACCCACAAATGGTGTTAGATTGAAATCCATATTTCGGAAGTCCAAATCATCAAAATCAAGTTCAGGAAGTCCAGAACCCATTCTTGTAGTTGAACAGCAAAACAAGTGGCAAATGCACAATGTCATGATATTACTTCAGCTGAAATATTGGATGTGCGCCAGACTAATTCCGTCCACATCAACTTCCACTGGCCCAAAGTAGACTGTTCACTCTAAGCTATGATGACCCCAAAAATGAATGACATGTACTAAATAGGTTAGATCATATTTGGCTCTCACTACTATTTCATGTAGTACCTCCCAAATATGATCTAACCTATACTGATTGCTGAGCGTTATTGAATTTCTAGAGTCATGTGAGTACCTATTTCTTAAATATCATTGCACAGATTAGATTACCTATCAAAGAGAAAATTGTGTAATTGCATAAAGCCTAGCTGCAGTCAAATATATGTGCTTTTGGTATGAGGCAGCTAATGCAGTGCAGTTTCATGGTGGCTCTCAAAACATGGCTGACAGAAAATAGTATCTAGTTTGAGTTTATTTTATTTGTTAGTGTGCCATAAAGCCAAGAATGATGCTAAGTGCTTTCAGATTTGTTTCATGCATTGGTAGAGACTTGTACTTTTTTACTGTGCCACTTGAATCTGGCAAGATGTTAAAATAATGACTATGTATGTTTTACAAATGAGGTGTAAAAAGGCACTTTTGGTATCATGCGTCCATGGATTTTTGAGGGTAGACCATTCCAAGAGGCTAAAACGTCATTACTTTACTGCACAACATATGTCATATGTTGTTTCTTTGCTATTTTATGTGTCTAAGAAGAATCTGTAAACTGAGGTACAGGAAGAATCTTTAACAATTTTGTTCTATATTTCAGTAAGTTAATATCATGATGACATAGATTGAGTTGAAATAGTTGAATGAGTTCTTAAAAAATTAAGGTCATAAACCTGATGATTTCATACAGGATAAAGACCAGATTTTCACTTAAGCTGATGATCTTAAAATACATGGATGCAAAAAATGTCAAGTTGTGAAAATGATGTAAGGTACTGAATGAGATAATGTGTCTACTGTATTTATCACATAGTTGATACACTTTATATACATTTGCAATTTTTTTTTTATATGTCAACATGTTAAATAACATATCACTGTTGGTGAATTTGATTGGTCCAAATAAACCCAAGAAATCCTTGCACATGATTCTCATTGTTGATTGGCTGTGACCATGGGAATTTTCCATGCCTTACCTTCTGGAACCAATTTATTTTATATTACTATCAACAATATGGTGGCCATCTTCCCAATCAATAACCGATTGGACAATGGGAAAAAACAGGCAACCATCACAAAAATGCACAGTAGTGGTTACGTAGGTCAGAATATGGCCCATTTACTCTACGTAAAATTATCTGAATTCCAAACTAAAACTAGAACAAGAGTAAACCTGCTGGACATTTGCGTAGTTTAACCAAAAATGTGGAAGAACCTAGAAAATCCATCATGTTGTCCAACACAAAGTTATCGAGTCTACGCAGAGAAACATCAGGCAGCCAATTGTAATACAGAATGATAGTCCCCTTTACATTTCCGCTACCTCATGGAATGGATCTTGCATCTCAACCCCGGGACAAGCATGTCAACTTATAGGAGTAAATAAATGCACTTCTTTTATGAAGAGAATGTTGACAAATGTTGGTCTCTCAACTGACAAAAAGTTACCAAACCACAACATTCTTCCAAATCAAATAATGTGAACACACTTTTCAGTGGAAACATTATGGAGAATGCCCATGGAGGAATCAACACACTTTTCAGTGGAGACATTGTGGAGAATGCCCATGGGAAATCAACACACTTTTCAGTGGAGACATTGTGGAGAATGCCCATGGGGGATTCAACACACTTTTCAGTGGAGACATTGTGGAGAATACCCATGGGGGAATGAACACACTTTTCAGTGGAGACATTGTAGAGAATGCCCATGGGGGAATCAACACACTTTTCAGTGGAGACATTGTGGAGAATGCCCATGGGGGAATGAACACACTTTTCAGTGGAGACATTGTGGAGAATGCCCATGGGGAAATCAACACACTTTTCAGTGGAGACATTGTGGAGAATACCCATGGGGGAATGAACACACTTTTCAGTGGAGACATTGTAGAGAATGCCCATGGGGGAATCAACACACTTTTCAGTGGAGACATTGTGGAGAATACCCATGGGGGAATCAACACACTTTTCAGTGGAGACATTGTGGAGAATGCCCATGGGGAAATCAACACACTTTTCAGTGGAGACATTGTGGAGAATACCCATGGGGGAATGAACACACTTTTCAGTGGAGACATTGTGGAGAATACCCATAGGGGAATGAACACACTTTTCAGTGGAGACATTGTGGAGAATGCCCATGGGGGAATGAACACACTTTTCAGTGGAGACATTGTGGAGAATACCCATGGGGGAATCAACACACTTTTCAGTGGAGACATTGTGGAGAATGCCCATGGGGGAATCAACACACTTTTCAGTGGAGACATTGTGGAGAATGCCCATGGGGGAATCAACACACTTTTCAGTGGAGACATTGTGGAGAATACCCATGGGGGAATGAACACACTTTTCAGTGGAGACATTGTGGAGAATACCCATGGGGGAATGAACACACTTTTCAGTGGAGACATTGTGGAGAATGCCTATGGGGGAATCAACACACTTTTCAGTGGAGACATTGTAGACAGTCTCATCCAAGTCCATTTTTATGGTGCCTCAACTACTTCAGCAGCCCTTACCGAGTGAACTATGTGACATCACATGGGAATTTCCATTAGAGATCCAGTATTGAAAAATTATGTTGTATGTGTCAAATGTCCTGTTGATTGGAAGCTAGGACGGTTGGTGTCTTTGAATTGTAATTTGTAACAAAAATCTTCTTCTAAATGTTATTGGTTATCGAATTGTGCAGTATTGCTTCAACTTGCATCTGGAACTATTTTTTTATATGCAAGAATTGAAGGGTGCAGCTAAAAATCATTTGTACGTGTACTTCTTTCTATCTAGACTATTTCCATTCAAAATGAAAACTATGTGATAAACAGAATCTCTGATGGGTAAGGACAGTTTGAATTTATGAAACACAGTCAAGGCTCACAAAAGCTGGAAATTATTCAACTCATTTCATAAATTCAATATTAAATCATTACTCATTGAGATCCTCTATGTATGCTAGTCCCAGGTACTTAAAAGTGGAGGAGAAAGTGGACAAAACATGTGGGGTTTTTTTGTTTTTTTTTAGAAGATGCTAAAAATTTGGGAGAAGGGTAGAACTGTTGGGGTCGGATGGAGTGGGGGCGGGGAAGAGCTGTGATATCAATTTATGACTTCATATCAAAGCTAAATTGTGATTCAGATATTTCTAACAAAAGCTGCTGGTTTATTTTATTTAATAGCAGAATTACACAATGAATGCTAGTAGTAATTCACTTCTGAGGTTTGCAAGGAACAGGAGGTAAATGCAATTGAAAAATGAATATTTTTTTATGGTAGTTATTGCTCTTAATTCAGTGAGTGAAGTACCACAATCTGCAGGTGTCACATCACAATGAAGTGTCTTAGAGACAGAGAAAAAGATAGGGCTGTGTAGTGGCACATAAGTGTGTTTGTGTGTGTATGCACACATAATTGACATGTTCAGTTCTTATAACAAATGTGTAATTGACTGTTCAGTAATATTGGTAAAGCTGTTGAATTTTTTTTGTTAAGGAGCTAGTCTTTTTGAGTCAATTTTGTTTGTTATCTAATAAATTGGTCCCTACACATAAAATCTGTAAATTGTACTAATGAGAAACACTATGACTAGGCCAAGATGGGGACTCCAGAAGTCAATCTACAGGCATACAACCTATACAAGCCTCACCTAGTCCACTATTTGAGGCCAACAGATGTTGCATTAAGATTACCAGATATACTGACACCAGGTAAGTAATATGCTTTACATCTTATCAGTACAAGAGTTTCACATCTATTCTTGTATAAGTATATGTATTCCAATTTACTTAATGAACTATATTCTTCTATAGTCATTTGCATATAAAAAAATTTAAATGAACTATTTTCAAGTGAAAGTGTGAAGTCATATTTCAACAGCCCTTTTAATTATACATTGAATATGTCATCAAAGTGGAAAAAAACAAGAGGGAAAAAAAACAAAATAGTTTATAACAATATGAATTTGTGCAGTGAATTTTGCTGGATGCATCCATATTAGGGACACCTGCATATTAAAGACACTATTGATGAACCCCTTTTATGCATGAAGTTTACTTTAATATTTCATCTTCTATAAAGGACACCTATCCATAAAGGACATTGTATGTCCCTATAGTGTCCTTTATAAATAGGTTTCACTATGTATGTTATAGTGTGAAACTGCCCTTGCTGCTGTGTTCCATGTGTGAGACCTCTCAGAAACATCTGTTATACAGGTTACTACACCATTATTCAGATGTGACCGAGAGGCTTCAAAATTATTGCATTAAACTGCTCAGTGATCTAGTGAGATCAGTAAGAAGCAGTGACTGATTTGACAGTTGTATACATTTGTGAGTTGTATTGTCCTATGCTCCTTTTTCACCCGTGGCTGCCTGTGACAAGATTTCCTCATTTTTCAAGAATATACATAAACAAAAATACGTCATCGACAACACAATGTACAAATTTCCTACACATCAATGAAAGTGCCCTTTTTATCCATTGATAAATGACCATGTTTGGAAGAAAAACTTTGATTGGCTCATTCAAACAGCATGGAAGGTCATGTTGAGTCAACATTGCCGGAAATTTTCCTCACACTCACAGTGACTGGTTAAGCAGGTTTATGCATGTTCATGAGAAACGAAGAAATATTATTGCAGCAGGCATGGGTGATAAGAGACAGTAGATGATTTTCACCCTTGGCTTACAATAATGAGTGTGCAGAGGTTTTAAATTTGCTTTTGTGATGCTTTTTTTTTAATACATCCACTTCTTTATTTATGTTTTTGTTCCCTTATATATGGAATTACAGACACAATAAATATTCCTTACCATTTATATCTTTATAGCCAACATGTAAAATTGAACCCTCACAAATTTATTAATTTTTTCTCTGAATTTTCTAACATTCAAAGCAAATGTAATATCTGTGATTGATAACACCATATTATTTCTGGGGCATCTGTAGATAATACATGTATTTTCTATTTAAGCTGGAAATTAATTCTGAAGTCAGTTTCAATTTTGATTCAGCTGAATAACAACAGAACTTTGATAACTCAAACACCAGTGAGTTGAATACTTGGCATTTGATGACTCAAACACCAGTGAGTCGAATACTTGGCATTTGATGACTCAAACACCAGTGAGTAAAATACTTGGCAATTGATAACTCAGACACCAGTGAGTTGAATACTTGGCATTTGATAACTCAAACACCAGTGAGTTAAATACTTGGCATTTGATAATTCAAACACCAGTGAGTCGAATACTTGGCATGACTCAAATTACTTGCGTAGTCCTGGTGTAACACGTCTGCATATTTGTGACCCTGAGAAAATCAAAACTTGAACACCTAATTTGGGTCTGCAGCGCTTCAACTTTTAAAACTTCTGAGTAGTATTTAAGTTATAGGTTGATGATTTGTTTTGGTTTAGTCATAGTCTTGAGGTACAGAAACACAAGTAGGTTATTTAGTGCCGAGGTACAGGTTTCATGTTTATTTTCAAACGCAACAAATATTGTCTGAATGTGCAATACCTTTACCCAGGGCTTTACAAATGTTATAAAAGTCAGCTTGCCTATGGCTAGCTGATTGGAAAATTGAACTTGCCCTTGGGGGATTTGAGCTTGCCCCAAAATATGACATATAACAACTAAAGTAAAAAAATATAGTAAATAAAGCATAGGATGTTTTAAGAAATCACATTATATTTAATTTACAAATACAAAACTGTCATCTTCTTGTTATTTTTCTTTGCACCTTAAAACAATATGGTATTAATTTAAGTCATCAAAAAAGATATATGTAAATAGTACATGTAGATATATATGTAGATGAGGAAAGAAAGGAAGATGAAGAATGTAGATATAGTTAGAAAAGGAAAGACAGACATATACATGTTTAAAAATAGATAAATGGATAGATAGATAAGGGTTTTGGAAAGGGGTAGATTTTTAAGAGAGTGATGTTTAGGTCAAAGACCTTAAACTGAAAAATGAAACAGCCAAGAACAGAACTGTGTTAACTTAATTTTTATCATGTTGTAATATATCATAACATTTTTCTTTATCTATGTTTCCACCTAAAATTCAACTGAACATGCAGATTTTAGTATCAAATCTGGTAAGAAAACAAGGTAAAACCAAGTCCCTCACTAAAATATTCCATGTCAATGAATTCACACTCTTTGCTTTTTTTAGGGGAGTGTTGTGTCCAGGATTTGAGGCTTTCACATATATAAGCAGCCTGACTTAAGTGATAGAAGGCCATAACCCTGATTATGAGTTGGAAAATATTTGTCTTGAGTTTCATACAATTACTTAAGAATTAATGGCCCAGTCTGTCAATGATGCATACAAAAATATAATTTATTTCTTTTACAACTACATAGCTAGAGAATTATTGATGTTGTAACTAATACAGCTTTAATAAATGTTATACTTGATTCACAATGAATGAGTTTAAAAGGTGTTTTGATACAGTGTAGAAACAGAAAATCAGTGATCCGACAACATTTTTCAATCCAGACATAGAATAGATTGTGATTACTATAGAAAGATTACCTAATATGTCTTTGTCTCAAGGTTTTAAATTGCGGCAACAGTTCAAAGAAGCAACAAAAGTTGTTGTTTTGTTGGGGTTTTTTGCAGCACAAATATACATAGATTTGAGCAATGTGAGTGTTTATAATTTTGATTCAATCACCCATGTGTATATATATATATAGGTCAGGCTCTATTTGAGAAGTACACATGATAACCAATTGCATGGGAGCAACCATATATTATCTAATGTTCAACATAGAGAACACCTACATATAAATAGAAAAGTAAATGTAAATGCACATAAAATGTACATTTACTTTGTTGCAGATGTGGAAATCAATTTTCAAAACTATCAAGTCAAATTGTTTAAGGTAAATAGTATGGATGGGTATAATGAGGCTAACCGTAATATTGTTTATGAGTATGAAAGATGTAACATAAATGATGCAGTTGAAGAGAGAGGTATAAAAACGTGTTTGATATGTGTGGTTAAAATAATTAAAAAATTGGAAGAAAGAAAAATACAAAACATCATAAGTTAATAATACATTCATACATTTGAAAAATATAAAGCGATGACTACAAACCAGCCAGTGTCCTGTTGAAATAATGAACTATTTTGTCAAGAAAATGAAAAGTTGTATTTTAGCAGCGGTTAATGTTAATGTTGATTACATTACTAACATACTATACCCACCCCCCACCCCCCCAAAAAACCATTGGAGATTACAAATTAGTTTGTGAAATAATAAACAAGTTAAAGGGTAATGAAATACACAAAATATTGGGAATATCGTGGGAGTATGTAAGTTATTTTTTACTTTTGTCAAAAGGAGATACATAGAATCTATCAAAAATTAAACAACAACCATATATATATATATGTATGTATGTGTATATATATATATATATATATATATAACAATGTGAGCTGTGAAACCTACTTTCCAAGATTGGGGGAGAACAGTTTTTTACACTGACATTATTGCTCACACGGAACATTTATCCAACATTCAAATAATGTGACAAACACTATCGTGTATGGTGTTACCAATTGTGGATGAACAAGGTTTGTACTCGATTTTATAGAAATTGAATATAAGTCTTTCTTTTACTACATTGTCATTATCTGTCTGATCTTGATGTCAAAGAATTAAAAGATAAAATGTTTATTCAAAGATGACAAAGTATTTGTGATAGAGCCTGGTAATAAATTAGATAAATGATTAGAATTGTTTTTCAGTATTTTAAAGGGAACTAATACTTTATATCTTAAAGATGATTGTTCAAACATAGACGATGTCAAGAAGAAGGCAACCAACCTAACCAATTTAGCATTCAGTGGTAAACATTATGGAATATCTTTGTGGGTGATAGTCTGTCATAAAGGACTTGCGTGGGAATGTTAGGTTTTTAATGTGGTCTTTTACTCCAAAGATAAAAAGTCAATGGAAAATGTGTTAGATGACAACAGTGTACATGTATTACCTGTATTTTTTAAAGATGAGATAATAAAAAAGCTAAAACAAAAAAGAAATGACAAAATTTTATTTCAGCTCAAGCATCTATTTGATTACAAGGTTGTAGAGGGAAATGAACATCTTGTAAACTTTAACTTTCTCAACTCAATAACGTTTGTCACCATACATAGACAAAGCTACCTTATTTACAGTAATGCTATCTAACTCGTGCTGATACAATCTCAACAAATTCACTTTCTGGTGTACATATGCAATTTTTTGTCTTGGATGACACATTATGTAATACCCTTACATTTTTTTCTGTTCATCTTTGTCTGAAGAAATAATGTATACTTTGAATAATCCAAGAACTTTCTTGTTTATAAACGGCATGTTATAAATGTTATCTTTCTTGTAATCACTTGCGTCATGAAACTGCATGTTCTATCCAAGGTTCTTGATCCAACAATTTAACCCTATTTCTTGGTTTCTTTTTCTTAACTTTAAGCCTAACTGAACATACAGTTTTAAACTTCAGTAATGAATTACATATAAATGTATTTCTCTGTCTTTTTGTATGCATAATAACTTAGGCACTTTTGGTTGTGTTCGTTTCTATTATCTATAAGTTATTTTTTAGTGGTGATAAATCTTCCATACATGATATTATTTTTTCTGGTGCTAATGGGTAATCACTAAAATAATCATCCAAATGCTATTTCTAAATCTGCATCTAAAATACCATCTGTAGTAACATCATGTTTTCAATATTAAATTGTCGTTGATCATTTTGATTTGTTTAATGTTTGCCTATCGACAGTTTTTAACAGTGATTAAATGACACGTTGGCAAATCATAATAGTTATTAGTGTTGGGTACATAATAAATGACCTTGAATTTGATCTGTCATATACTCCATCATTTACACCTTTACCTCCATCATCAGTATAGTACTCATGATTTGATTTAATATGTCTATTAGATATCATTATAATTCCTTTTCTTATACTTCCATTTCTTATACCAGACTGGATCATTATAATTTCTTTTCTTATACCAGACTGGATCATTATAATTCCTTTTCTTATACCAGACTGGATCATTATAATTCCTTTTCTTATACCAGACTGAATCATTATAATTCCTTTTCTTATACCAGACTGGATCATTATAATTCCTCTTATACCAGACTGGATCATTATAATTCCTCTTATAACAGACTGGATCATTATAATTCCTCTTATTATAACAGACTGGATCATTATAATTCCTCTTAATATACCAGACTTCATCATTATAATTCCTCTTATTGTACCAGACTGAATCATTATGATTCCGCTTCTTATACCAGACTGGATCATTATAATTTCTCTTCTTATGGTTGCGCTCTACAGTTTCATACTTTGCATAGGGTTAGATTTTAAAAGAAAAAGAATTTCCCAGGTTCTCCTCACCAGTTAACCTGGCTATTTAAAAAAGACCTTGTATATCTTAGGTATTGTTAAAAGAACTTTTAATTCCCTTTATTATTGATGGGTGTAACTTGTGTTATAGAGTATACTGCTTGGCCTTGCTTCAGATGTGCACCTCTCAAAAAAACTTCTAGCTCCACTTGGTCATTTTCACTTCCTGGTCTTCATAGGTAAATTGGAAAAAATTGAGCCAATAACTTTTCTTACTTTTTATATATTTTTTTATTCATTTATTGCAGTTTTAGAAACCAGTATTGTCTACCCTGGCCAAATTTGTTTTCCCTATTTTAATAACTGCTAAAGTTAGTGTACTTTGGACTAGTTCATGCTGATTTTTTGAACATATTAGAACATCCATTTTGATCATCTGTCTGCTTACATCATGCATGATTTACACAGCTAAATCATATAAAGAAATTTCAGCCACAGTATATGAAAGTAGCATAGAGGTATGCCAACATTCTCTCCATTGTGCATGTTGCAAATGCAAACAGCATCACATTACACCTATCACTCTGTCAGAAGTACATAATATTGTTACGACTAGGGGTTGAATATGTAACAAAAGAAAGAAAGATTCAAACAAGCTTTCACAATTTCTAAAATACAAATTTAATTTCCTAAAATATAAAATGTTTTAAACAAAAAAAAGTGAAAGAATTAAAAATAACTTACAGTGTAGAAATTCCTTAAATAATCCTAAATTGTTCTATAGAATTCACTAATCCGGAAACTGTCCAAAGCTATTCCAAATGAGGACACTAATGTGCTTATGTGTCAACAAGAATCAGTTCTAAATCCAAATGTTATTAATTCCAGGTAAATTCCTGTGAACGTAGTATATCCCAAAAGTTCTTGAAATGTTTTCGAAAATTCCAACGGAGTTAAATAATGTTCAGATCTTTAAATAATAGAACATAATCCCAAAAGTACTAGTTAGAAATAAGAATTCACAAGCTGACTATCACAAACAATAAACAAATTCCTCTATGACTTTTATGAGCTGAAGTAATTGTAAAGAATGCACCACCCAGGGATTAAATATAGTTTTATAGTATACATACTGCATAGAACAAATAAAAAACCCAATCTGTGATCTAAAACAATATAGTCTACTGCATTTCAAATAAACAAACTCGGATTGCGATTATAATTCTTATTTCAAATCAACACATTGTTTACTCTAAACTGAATCATGGGAACCAGGTCATTACTAATACCTTTACCATGCGCTATGACTCACACTCTACCCACGTGATCTCCATGTTGTGTTAAGTTGACCGACATAAGTATTGATTTCCTTGGACAGAAGCAATGACTCATGTTGACATTCCGTGTACTTGACAACTAATTGCGTTGGCTACTGAAAAAATAAATAAATTATTATACAAAGGTCATAAACCAAATGAAACTATATTGTAATTTAAAAGATGATACATAATTAAGTAACAATATCTGTAGAGTGCAACCTAGACCAGACTTTACTATTATAATTCCTCCTCTTATACCAGATTGGATCATTAAAAAAATATCATAATAAACCAATAACGGTAATTGTATTCCTGTTAACTTTAAGAAAGCATCATGAGCTAAAATCTGGTACACTATAATTATGAGCTGGATCCAGTATATAATTTTATGTGCAAACATTTTAAATTCTTCAAAAATATCACACAACAATAAAGTATGTTTTTTTTAATGTAATAGTTGTGACAATCACTGAGAGATCTAAATTAAAAATGTTCCATGACATCTTTAACTTATATTGTAGTCATCCTCTTTTATTCCTTCACCTTTGAGATTGGAATAAAATTTTTCTGTTGGTGGTAATTTAGTTTGTTTGAACCTCGTAATGTAATCAGTATACTCATACAGATAAATGTCCATCCTAGAAAACCTTGTTTCCATATCTTCAAAATGTTTTATTGTATGAAAAAACTTATCATCACTTAAGTTTTCTGCAAGTCCATCTAATGAATCACCCGTAAACCCCAAACTATTTAAATATCAAATTGTCCTTTTTATAATAATATCTTTTACATATGTTAGAAAACTATCAACTCTAAAATCTTTACTAAATGAAATATATTTTTTCATTATTAGTGAGTTGTTGGTCAACAAAACATTAGTAAAAAAATTTTAAGGTTAAAAAACTACCTGTGTTGTAGACCATAGCTGTGCCTGACCCATGGGTGAAAATGTTACTGTAATATTTTTGACGATGAATCTAGTGGCACAAAAATGTTTGGTTATTAATTTTTTAACTTCAAAAATACATCAATCTGTATTGCATTTCAGAGTCCATGGGTTGGACAGACCTAATTGTTTGTGAGTTTTTAGAGTTTGAAAAATGATGTTTTGCTTATCACCCAACATCTTACATACTATTGCCATAATAAATTTGTTTATACTTTTCATTTTACAGAGCAAAAGAGTGAGATAACTAGGCTAGAGAACTCCGGACATGGGCGACAAGCCACAGAAAAACTCCTGGAAATTGTTGAAAAATCAGACCATACAGGGAGATGGCAGTCTTTCTTAAAAGCTCTGGAAGGTAATAGTAAAAATTTGGCAACTGATTAATATGTATGTTAAAACCTGTAAACAGTAAAAAATTCAAATTATAAAAATTTCAGCAATTAAGCATACCAAATTATTTGTGAAGAATAATTTAGTATTTCCTGTATTAAATCATACTTTTGTTATTTAATGAAATGTTCATTTTTTTAAAAATTGTACATGTGTTCAAATATGATTGAGCATTTGGCATTACTGCTGATTACAAAAACTTTAACATCAAAATGCAAAATCATAAGAAAAAATTATGAACAAAAAATTTCACACTTTGTACATACTTTGCTTGAAATCGTTAGATTATCCACAAACAGATGTTACAGTCTAAGTGTACTGCATGCATATACATGTACATTCACGCCTAGCAAAATGTTTAACTTCTGTATGAATGTTTCCAGTTATATTTTTAAGTAGAATCTTCAGATATTTATTAAGATTCTTAACCAAACTTCATAGGTAGGTTCTCTACGGATGAATTCTTGAACCAGATTTATAAAAAAAGTTTAAAGGAAAAATCAGTTAAATATCCCTCTGTTCATTTTTGTTTCATACATGTAAATTATGAGTTTCTGCTCAGAGTTTTACGGGAAGAAAGGATTTTTTAAAGAATTTTAGTCTCATAATCTTTTGTTTTCTGTACTAATTTTAAAAAAATGTAAATGCACAATCAATTAACATACTTTAACATGAATATCAAAATCCATATTTTTTCAGAGAAATAGGAATTCTAATTTTGCGGGGGGGGGGGCTTTGTGGGAGAAAATTTACAAAATTTGAAGGGACTACAGGGTTTTACACGCTTGCAATACCCAGGAGTTTTCATACCCTTTGGGACTAGAGAAAAAGGGTATAACAATATGTCACAGGTGTAAATTTGCATGATGCCAGGAAAGATATTTATACAGAATAATGTGATAGGCATAATATTATAAAAGGAAAATAAACGAATTTCCAGTATAATTTTATTTTCTTTTTTGTGTAATTCCTTCTTTACAGTAGTGTCAGATATGGCATCTGCTGAACGTACATGTACATACATGTAATTAAATTCAATTTCATTCTTTTTCTGACTTGATTATAATAATCAACTGCATTGTTGGTGATTTATTGTTTCATTTCCCATGTTGCTTTTATGGTCATTTTGCTAGACAGCCTTTCAACCACCTGCCTGTTTCTGATCTTATTCTTGATCCTATTTTGTTGGCTGAAGCTCCTTTCACAGGTAACAGATGTAACTGGAATAGTCAGCATGATTTCTGCCTAAGTACTGTAATCAGGGAACTCTTCACTCATTGAAAGCAGTGTTTTGCAAATATCTGCAGGTGGTAAATCCCTTTTCATTCTGTTTGCTATCTATAAATGGCTGGATTTCTTTTCCCCTGATATGAATAGGTGTGCCATACACCTCAACTATTTGCTGAAGTTGAGCATGGCCATATTGGGCCATCCCAATCACAGCTTTGGGGAGTCTAATTGGATTCAAGATGTCATTCAGAGACCCCAGCAGACCAACAGATGTCTGAGGCAGCCTGTCTTGAATACCTTGCACAACAGCATTGATGTACTTAACTTTCAAATTTTTGAAACCCTGCTTCACTGCCTGTGTTGCTTTTAACTCAGTGCTATGAAAACTGCCACCTTATTGCTCTAAGTGGTCGTCACATTCAAATGGCCCATTGACTTACCTCATAGCACTTTTTATATGCTGATTGCTACAATATTCCCCTGAATTCCTAGAGTTTTTTAGCTCAAAATATGGTCATCTGAGTGCTGAGCACTGGAAATTCAGCAACCCCGACTGTGCAAAATTTGTTTTACCATTTCGGTCACAGTAAGTCTTGCACTTCATGGCACCAGATTCATCTCTAAAAAGCCTGGAATATTCCAACAGCCATCTGTCCTGGAACACTTTATTCTGTGACGTTTTTGATGATGCTTGACCATTATCTAATTCATTCTGATTTAGATTAGAAGTGGTTGCTGATCGTGTAAATCCATAAGTAAGCAGCGACATGATGCTGATAGTGACACTTGGTTAAAGTGTCATATACTCACCCAGATGTTAACCTTGGTGATGAGTAGATAGTGGCTATTTTTTAGATCTCTGCTGTATCCCAGATTGTGCCTAGTTCAGATTATTATTATATAGGCGCAAGAGAACAAAGCTGATGAATTACAATACTTGACTGCTAGTTTACCATAAAATGTTTAAAGGGACAATAAATTTACACCAGTGACTTGTGAAACACAGGAATTTAAAATTTGACAGTGCAGCCTTACCCCTTGATTGCAAATTTGATACATAATTAGACCATCCAGTCCAGATTGTAGTACATGAACTTCTGGTACAATACATGATTTATCCCCATTTGTATGTGATATAAAACCCTGGACTACACCATGTTTTACTATGCATAATGCACCGCCAGATCAGGGTCTATGTTGTTTATTCTACTGATTATTCCTAACAAACTGCATAGACCCAGATCTGCTGGCGCATTATGCAATGACAGATTTGGGTCTGTGCAGTTTGCAGTTGGATTCGACTTGTATGCAAGTACATACGGTATGTCATCTAAATTAACTTTACATGCTAATTATTGCAGAGTATCCACGCCTAATAAAAATCCTGACATCAGAACCAACTAGAGAAGTGGAGCATCAGGAATATCATGTTAAGTGGATCCATATTTTTGCTCCTGATTTGCAGAAAGCAGTGGTTCCAAGCCACCACCTCATGCTTCTTTTATCAGAAAAAGTGATCAGCGAGGAAGATGAACAAGAAATCCGTTGTAAAGAGGATGGGTCTGGACCTCAGGCAGCCTTTCCTTTACTTTTGGATGCTCTGCCTCGAAGACAGGAACCACGTATTTGGTTTCCAGCATTTCTACGGAGTCTGCTTAAAGAAGGTCATCAAGAACTGGTGCATGAAATTGATCCGGATTTTTGTACTGCACAGAAATTAGGTATGATTTAATTTGGTGGGTATGTATTTTGTTTGTTGCATATAGAGGTACTAAGCCAATGGATATTTAAATCAAATTTATATGTGCAGGCTGAGCTGCATATTGCTTTATAGTTTAAGACAAGACAGTGGCATAATATTCAGATGCATGTATTGTCATAATTGTGCTAGGGGAGGGTTTTTTCTCAGAGCACGCACATGTATTTAACGATGTGGAATCTCATTATAATTGGTACTCATCAGCCGAGAACTAAAATTAAGTGAAAAAATTAATGTAGCAATTATAAAACAAAATTAATCCAATTTAATGGGATTCACAACTCAATCTGTGTTATAAAAGAGCAGTGTTATAAGAGTACAGTGTTATAAGAGAGCAGTGTTATACTGAGGGGATTTATATTGAGGCACCACAGTAGTCATAGTAATATTTAGTTATTGTCTCAGATGTAATGACCAACTTTGAAGATTAAAGAAACTCCATGGTGATATTCTAAAAACCTAATTATTCTTATCAGTATCATCACTCTTCTGTGTTTTGAGTACAAAAATACATGTAATAATGATGAACTTTATTTTATAGAAGACCCGCACACAGATGAATTATAAGAGCTGCCTATGTCAAATTGTTATATAGGCTGCCTGCTTTCAGGCAATGGGAAAATAATGAGTTCTCTCTATTATGCTTGCTTCACAGGTCTAGCTGCCTCAGGTGTGCTTCCTATGTCAACTTCCTATAGGCTGTCTAACTTGTAACAAGTGGGAAAATAATGAGGTCTCCACATTATACATTTTTCATAGGATGTCTATGTGCTGCCTATGTCATCTTCCAATAGTCAGCTACTTGTAGCAGTGGAAAATTAATGAGATCTCCCTATTATGCTTGTTTCACAGAATGCCTATGTGCTGCCTATTCTTAAAAATATTCCACTTCAGAAAGGTTGCCTTAAAAATATTCCACTTCAAAAAGGTTGCCTAGATATTCAACTTCAAAAAGGTTGCCTAGATATTCCACTTCAAAAAGGTTGCCGAGTGGTACTGAAGTTAAAGTAGGCTGCCTACTTGTAGCTTAAGGAAAAATTGTAATGTAGATAAGGTCAGCCTGTTATGCTGATTTCTTAGGCTGCATATGTCCTACCTACAATTGAAATAACATAATATGTATTGACAATCCACACAACTACTTGTGACCTTTTGAGCTATTCTCCATCATATACATGTAAAAACTAGGCTACATTGATACCACATTACAAAAATATGGATATTTACAACTATAGATTTCCCAGAAGACTAAAATTATGACCATAATCAGTGTAAAATTATATAGTAATCTACACACTGTATTTGCTATTTTGGCAATAAAGCAGAATACATTAAGACCTGACTGAACTTACTGAAAAAAAAGTTAAGAGCCAAGTCAGAATTTCCTTGACAAGTTTGCCTTGCAAGAATATTCAAATTCAGGTGCATTGAAATGACCAATACAAAGATCATTATAAACTTTGATAAGTTACATTGATATGCTTGTGTATATATCTTTAGTCTTGTCTTTAAAAAATAAAAATAATTTAAAACCTTTCCATCAAAATATTCTCAAGTCTTCTCAAGCAGTATTGTGTCTGAATGAAATTATTTTTAAAATGGGGACTCAACGTTGAAAGAGCTGCCCATTCCTTGCATGCCAAGCCAATTTAACCAATTAGTGAGAGCTGCTATGTTCCCTATCCACAGCTTTAGAGACTGAGAAAGATGTTCCCAATTTCCTGCCTATACTCGTGTATAAGCCGGGTCCAAATGCAAACAGCATAGACCCTGATCTGCCATTGCATAATGCGCTGGCAGATCAGGGTCTATGCTGTTTGTTCTACTGATTAGTCCTCACAAACTGCATAGACCCAGATCTGACAGCGCATTATGCGTCGGCAGATCTGGGTCTATGCAGTTTGCAGTTGGTATTAGATTATATGCGAGTATATACGGTAATACACATGTGGAGACCAGTTTCATTTGCTTAACCCACTGAGTTGCCTGCTACAATGTTACTGGGCATGAGCAAATACTTTGTTACCCATGCAAAATATTGGTAACCCATAGGTAGCCCATGTGCTGCCCAATTGTGCAACCCATTTTATGTTCTTCATATAGGGATAACTCAGTTACAAAATGATTTTTGTTCCCTTGAAACCTTCAAAAACATACTTTTAACACAAGTTATATGTGCTGAAATGGTGATACAAAGAAACATACACTAGTTAAATTTAGAACTTGACATCATTAACAGATTAATCAAGTCTTATTATACATTCAAACACATAAACACAATCACAAACAAAAATACACTCACAAGCACATACAAGTTTATCTCCATGTTAATAGGTTGATAACATTATTGCTTTTGTTACCTGGTTCTTTATCTTTCATCATCTGGTTATATATTTTACAGTTGCCATTTTAGTTAACATTTTTTCAAACTGAATACTTTCAGGACCTATAGATATGGATGAAACACAAGAACCTAGTGGGTCTGGTGTATCACATGATGCAGATCACAGCGGAGAGATAGAAATGGTTGTGGAAGGTATTTCTGTTTTTGCAAAGAAAAGAAATAATAAGCAGTTTAGTAAACACATTGTAACTAGAGGATTTTTAGATCAGCTAAAATCTGAGCAAATGTCAATCCAAGTACCTTAATCTCCTCATATCATTTTCAACCAAACATGTTTTTATACAAAGTTGTATATAAGGAAAAATTTCATGTTTTTGATGAGTACAAGTAATCATTGATTTATTGTATCTGACATTATCAATAGAACAATGAATAATACCACATTATCTGTTCTGTTGAAGTGTAATATTAATTGGGGACTTATATTTAGCAAAAGCTTAATTTAGTAACAATATTAATACTGCCATATTTTAATTTTCATATCTGTTCAATTTTCAAGTATGCCAGACAACCCAGATGCAAGAACTCTGAAAGGCAAGAAATAATATATTATTTTCTGTGGGTACCAACCTTTCTGAATTTCTTGGTTACTATAAACCACAAATTTAAAGACCCAAAGAACAATGATCTTTTGTTGAAACAATAGGACTCATCCACATTCCATACATTTAAGTACTGACAAAAATATAATGTTTTTTTTACCTACCATGAACATTAATACCCAGATAATTTCAGTGAATAAACAGGTTCCATAAAAGTATTCAAAAAAAGAAAAGAAACATTTTGACAAAAATGCATTTTGTTGTGTCATTTGCAAAAGAAGACACAGGGTCAACGTAGGGTGGATACTACATTGGTCAACATAGGGGAGATACCACATTGGTCAAAATAGGGGAGGTACTACATTGTTCAAAATAGGTGAGACAACATTTTGGTCAACAGTGGGTAGATACCACATTGGTCAACACAGGGGAGATACCACATATGTCAACATAGGGAGACATCACATTGGTTAGATTTCAGTATGTGACCAGGTAGACATTGGTTAGATTTCAGTATGTGACCAGGTAGTAGTTGTGAAACTATCTAAGCCCAAAAATTGAACTCAGAGCAAAATCTTCATAACAAAAAATTATTCTTTGAGTTTCTCAGCATTGTTAAAATTAGGCATGTTATGCAAATACATAAAAATAACATAATCTTGAAATTGTATCATTCTAACTTCGCTCAGCAAGGTTATAGAAGAGCAAAAATTTTAAGAATGACGCATACGTTTAACTTTAGTGCTCAGTTTCGCAATTACTTTAATCAAACTGGTATGATTAAGTGCTAATTATGCCATCTGCAGCTTTGCCCTTGCATGCAAGACTTTGTCTTTGTGTTCCCAATTAATATTATTTGTCAATTAAATCTATAAAAAGGAAAGATATGAAATAAAAAGTATTTTTGTATTTTATGCAATATGATGGGCTTCTAGGAGCACAAAAAAAAGAATGAAAACACTTTAATGAAAATACCATAAGTGCTCACTTATAAACCGAGTCCAACTGCAAACTGCACAGAACCAGATCTGCAGTCACATAATGCGCTGGCAGATCTGGGTCTGTGCAGTTTGTTAGGAGTAACTAATAGAACAGACAATCTAGACCCTGATCGGCTGGCACATTAAGCAACAGCAGATCAGAGCCTATGTTGTTTGCAGATGAACTCGACTTATATGCAAGTATATATGTTAATGTATACCATTTTATTTCTGGAGTTATAAAACCATGATGATAAAGGCAAAACACGCTTTTATCAGTATAATTTAATTATTTGAAAGGCAAACATTAACACTGAAAATTAATTAGATTATTAATCATTGACCCATAACAAGTGTCAGGCATGAAAAACTTGTATTCCCTGCTCTATGTAGAGATGATACTTAGTCAGTTCTGCACCTGCCATGGCCACAGGAAGTTGCAGGTTGATGGGATGAATTCATATTTCCCATGGCTCGATAAAAAATCAGACTGGCTGTTTGGAAAATATACCTTCATGAGTGCCAGCCTGGGCAAGCCAGCAGTCCTGCTGAGCTTGGCTACCTGCCTTAAGTGGATGTGGTCTCGCCCTTGCTCAATGGCTGACCACCAGAGATCAAGTCCAACTGAGCACTCTCCAGGCTTTTTCTCCATGTCCAAACACCTGAATGCAGTATTAAGATGCAGTCTTTGCCACTAGTTGCAGCTAAGGGCCCTACACCAGCTGAGGGTAGTGTCTTGCCTACTTAGTCAATGGTACCGACTGCATCATAAAAAACTTGTATATCCTTTATTGAAGGGCGAAAACAAACGTATATAACAACATTGGCATCACACCAGGTTTTCCATGCAGTTTTGTGTTACATGTTTACAACAAACTTTCTCTAGTTCTAATTCTACAAGCTTTGCTTAAGGCTGGCAATGCACTGTCTTTTGTGAAATGCTAAATTTTAATTCATCAGATCATCAGAAGGATCTAAAGGAAAGACAAGTGGGTTGAAACTGGTTCCTTTAACATTTAAAAATACAATCTTTGTATTTAAGGTATTATGGCTAATTCAAGGGAAGCCAGGCAAGAATGTTAACACTTTATAAAGTATCAAATTATTCTTCTTACATGCATGTTAAGTGTTACTCATTAGCAATGAAAACTTGTAATAATATACACAATCTGGTAGTATGTTGATTTGAAAGAAAATTGCTAATGCTCATGTTGAGTTACAGATCTCAATATAGAAAGAAATTTGATATGATTCATAAAATTAGTTTTGGTATTTGACATTATGCTGTTTACTTTAATTGATTTAATAGATAGTGGTGGACCAGATGATTTTATTGGTGACCTTGCTCCTCCATTGCCTAGCAGCCCACAAGATGATACAGAAGACAATTCAGGGTTAATCTATGAAAGGAGAAAAGTTGAAAGCATTGAATCAGATGGCAAACCTCGAATGCTAGTTCATCCCTTTACAGAGACAGAGTCACTTTTATGTAACCCAGACAACTGGTTGACAGAGGTCAAGGCCACAAGAAGTCCGGAAGTTAAGATCAAAGGAGACATGGTACAGAATATGAATATTCTGGATGAAAAGAAAGAAAGTGATCAAGAAAAGGATATGCCTGGGGATCAAAGTGGTGACCATACGTTGTCTTTTGAGCCAAATGTGCCCAGTATGTTTATACTAAAAACTACATACATATTTTGTTCCAAGTCAGCAGAAAGAAGAAGTTTGATATGGTGTATAGATGTCAAAAGCCTTTTTGGCCAAGTCGTATTCATACACCATATCAAATGAGTTAATTCCCACTACATGAGGCAAAACACATGAACGCGCATTATATCTATTATACATACCACTCCTTAAGCTTTCACTATATATTTAGCTACACTATGTAATTTAAATTAAGAGCAAATTGGGATTTATAAAATTTGAGTTGGTGCACCTAGGAATATCAAGATATGAACACCTGAATAGTTATAGCCTGGGTGTGTGGTACAGAAAATGGATTAAACGTCAGCATCCATCACCAGATCAGCCATGTAAGATTGAATTGTATGTAATAAAAGTTGAAACTTTATTTTTTTTTTATTGTAAACTGACAGAACAACAAGACTTTCAATGGCTGTGATGCTTGCACAGTTTGGTTATTTTTGGTTAAAAAAACCAGGGAACCATTTGAAAACCACCAACCTCAGATAGGCAACCACTTTACTCTCACATGTGCCAGAGCTGGGGATCAAAACTGGGACTGCAGAGGTGTGAAGTAAACTTGTTACAACTATGTAATCCAGTCTACATTTGTCCAGTAGGATTGGCTGCTTCACAGAGCACCATATTTTACACAGTTTATGCCAGAATTGAAAGCCCAGAAATATGGTAAAACAAAATCCCAGGGTTAAATGAAATTCTATGCTGCAGGATTGATCATACATCAAGAATGTACAGTTATATTTTTGATGCTTTTGCATGAATGAAATTGTGTTGTTCCAAAAGATATACTTATTTGTAAACAGGCAGTGATGGAATTTTTATCACAATATTGTCAAACATAGATAATATTAGTGGATACATGTAAAATAAGTATAGATAAAAAATTATCGCAAATAGGCCTTCCAATATTTTTGTTGCAAAAATAAGTGCATATATATGTGTGCAAGAAAAACAGTCTAAAATGTAAAATTGTCTCTTCTGATGATTATTCTGTTGTTAATTACGTGATAAGCACAACTATTTATCTACCTACAGTAACTTGTTATGCTACTGTCTTTTTCATCTTACTATCTTACCTTTCTTTGATCAGTTATCTTTATGTAATATCCTGTAAAATCTGGTAGATAAGAATGCAAGAGTAACAAATCAAAATTTTACAAATGCATCTAGTGGTATTGTAGTACATTTCACTATTGCTAAGCAGATATAAAACAAATAAGCATATGATCTTCACTAATTTAAAAAATAATGTTGATTGGTTGGGTTTTAATGGCTCTTTGAACATTATTGGCTATATCATGCCAAGGAAATGACACAACAAGGCAGCCAACCCAGGCTAACCTAGGTAGGTATTGAACTCTTGACTCCTGTATTATCAGTCTGATGCTCTACCAAGTGAGCTACTGTTGCTTCCTGTTTAAAACACATAAGACCCTTTAGTGTACATGATGCCACAGTGTATAATAAACAATTTCATGGCACAGGCTGTCAGCTTCTACTAATTTCAATTATACAAAACCTGCCTTTCTGGGCACCTTAAGCAGTCACCTATCTTATATATCAACATTTTAAGATCCTTATAATTAAATTATTGTTGTACTGAACCTCTATTAAGCAAACTGTCTTTAGATTCCACATACTCACTTTCCAGAGATGGCTGGTTTAGGATGGTTTAACTGTAATATCTAGTCACACAGTTTTGATCATGTAACTAATTGGAAGTCAAAATGATATCTGATCTTGCCAGTCCAATGGAAAACTACTATCGCCTACCACACCAAAAAAAGGTTTTGCAGTCATGTAAACTTCAATGTCTCTAAGTGCATTTGATTACCAATAATCTCCAATAAATCGTTCAAACTCTGTAAGCTCTTATTATAATTGAACCATTGTCTTATGTCAGTCAAGCTGTAACATACCAGGACTAATGGACAGATGACAAATACACTTGACTGTAATGTACCAATACCAGCGGACAGATGACAAATACACTTGACTGTAACATACCTATACCAGTGGACAGATGACAAATACACTTGACTGTAATATACCAATACCAGTGTACAGACAACAAATGCACTTGACTGTAACATACCAATATTAATGGACAGATGACAAATACATTTGACTGTAATATACTAATACCAGTGGAGAGATGACCAATACACTTGACTGTAACATACCAATATTAATAGACAGATGACAAATACACGTGACTGTAATATACTAATACCAGTGGACAGATGACCAATACACTTGACTGTAACATACCAATATCAATGGACAGATGACAAATACAATCACTGGCAATGTGCAGGACTTTATGTTGCTTTTGTGAGCTTTCAGGTTTGATGCTCAGACATCAGGATGACTCTGATCATATATCACAAATTCAAATACTCATAGCATCAGTATTTTATTATCAGTTCTTATGAAATTTTCAGTAATTTCAACTTTTTACCAATTCATATCAGTGTAAATGTCAAAATAAAAAACTTTTTTTTGTTGCTGTTGGTAAAAGCTGTTTATGACAATAAGGCAGAAACCAGTATATCTAGGCCAGTTCAATTTGGAATGCATATTTTTGTACATATGGAGATGATGTGATTAGATTTTTGTATCTATTAAAATATTTTATGAAAGTTTTATCACATTTTTGAACTTTTTGAATTAGACTGTTTTAACTGCAGTGGGGGGGGGGGGGGGGTAGGTGTTATATTTATTCCTGTTCTTCATTTGCACCATATGTCTTTATATCCATTAAACAAACAAAATTGGTCTGCCATCAAGTGGCTGATAAGAGCAATTGCACCATATATACAATTCACCTATTTTTCACCTCGCACCTAATTTTATTTTATTTAGTGGAGAAAAGATGCAAAGGTTATATCTTCTCTTTCTTTATCAAACAGTAGAGGCTGACACTATGGACTCCAACCAATCTGAATCAGAGAATGAGCTGGCCTCAGACTATGAGTCACCAGATGGTAAAAATTTTGTATTTCTTTATATTAATTATCGTCAAGGTTTTCAAAAAAAGAAAGAAAAAGAAAAAAAAACAAAACATGGAAGCCGTGTGATCATACCTGCTTGGGTACATGCATACATACTTTGTACCTGCATGAGTGCAATATGGTGCAATGGTGCATAATTGAACTTAAATCACTTAAAATATGGAAACTTAAAACAATAATATGGTATTTCTATGACAGTAATTAAGCCCAGGGAGACCATATTGTAAGTATTTGTAAAAGAGGGGTGGGGTTATCATTAAATAGAACTTTCTAATGCTTATTTTTTGGCCAAAATATTTTAACACTGGGGGATTCACTTTTCATTAGGTATTAATTTCTCATGGATGAAATATTGTGCATTGTTTATTGTTCTTTTATAAATATGCAGTATTGTCAATTGAAGATCAATTGTCTTTCATGTGTTTTGCACCATCAGTCATCTCTCAACAATTGGTACACACACTCTAGGGTGTGTACTTTTGAGTAGATTTCAATGAAATTAGTTGAAATATGCAAGTTGTGTAAGCATCATCTGAATGATAAGGGTATCTTTCTCTCTTTCTCTGCGCCTATCCCATGTTTTTATACATCATACATGTGACAGAACAGAGAAGTCAGCTTAGGAAAAATCAGGAGATTTGCAAAATTTGGTTGTGAGTTTTGACTTGAAAAGATGGAGGATTTTCAATGAAAATGGTGAATTTTTCATTGCGGCACATGTCTTTGACTTTCTTATCCCAATGAGGACCCAAAACTTGGGTCATTATGTGAGTATAGTTTCCATCCGTTTTGTTTTCATCCATTTGTATGAGAACTTTTGTGCGATTTCCGAATCAGGGAACATTTATTTTGACTGGATCTTAAAAATGATCTGCTACCATAAACAGAAGATATGTTTGGCTATAAACTTGGCAGACAGTGTCTTGGCACATATATCTTTATCCACATTTGATGCAGATTCTGTAAACATGGATTTCAGTGATGGTGTGTTTGTTGTCATGCAGCATATTAAAGGATATTAAATGCGACAACAAACACACCATCACTGAAATCCATGCATAATGTCTTTCTTGCCACCTTAGCAGATTTTAAAATCAGCTTTTCAGGAAGGGCAGAATGCATATTCATGTTCTTTGAACTTGATTCCAACCACTGAAATTCCTGTTTCCATCCATCATTGAATTTCATGTGATATTTCGGTTGCTTAGACAAAAAACACCGAAGCCAAACTGACCCTGTTTTATGCTGATTGAGCTCTTTTAATCCAACAATAATCAATTAATCTCTTTAATCCTTTCAGAATTCTGATCACACATAATATAAACCATGTTGACAAACTTCAAACACTGAAACCAACCGACCCTGCCGACCGAATCAAAGGGATGTTAATTGTTTTTTGTTGCTTGAAATTAGCAACTAAATGGTCTTGCCCTGCTTAAGCCAGTTCACAGCCACATGGTACACAGGCAGAATTACCATAAATATACTATACTGGAAGCAAGGTGTGAAAAAAACTGGAAAAAATGAACAATTTTAATAATTTTGTGTACCCAGGAGATTTCAGTGAGTGGTGGGAGGGACGGGAGACACCCCTCATCTTGGGAAGAAAGCCCTTCTGTCCAGGAGGTTCACATGTATGATGCATTGTTTTTTGATCAAGCTGCATGATGAATTTGATTGTGAAAGAAATTGTGCATATTAATGAGATGATCTGGTTTCCAATTTGCTTGAATCTGTGTTTTTAACTGATTTTGATTGAACAAGGTGTACAAGCTTATAGATCACTAAAATGTGTAGATGAGTTTCTGATTGACTTAGCCAGTGTTGTCCCCAGATCACTCCTTAGGGCAGGGTGTTGGTCGTCTGTCAGGGCATTGTAAGTGTTATAAAGTCTCTTCTGATGGCATCCTGTCTACTAGGAAGGTCATTTTGATGAATATAAGATGATATTTGCACTGAAAGTGAAAAATAGAGGTTAATGGTGCCAAATTGATGCCCCAAATGCCCATGTAGATTGTTATATCATATGCCTTGTATTAAACTTCTCAAGATTTAAGACAGGGCAGCCCTAAGGAGGGCAGGGTGTATCCCAAAGAGGGGAGGGCACCATCAAAAAGGACAGGATGCAGTAACCCTCCTAAATAAGCACATGAAAACACTATTAGCTATTATATTTACCTCCCCAAAGGATATATTCTTCAAATACATTACCTGTCTGCTTGACAAGGTGGAAGTCGGATGAGAGTGGTGTCCACTTGGTGCCAAATCCCATCCAGTCATCAGTTACTTCTTTCGCTTTTTCTTGGAAGCACATCCATTTTCAAAACCTTGCAAAACTGATATCCACTTGTGTCTTTTCACCATAGGAGCGATTCTTGGGTGAGTTTTCTCACACAGGGAAGTGAAGCATATTCCAGCTATATTTCCATTCCTCACTCTTTCTTCACTGTAGACTAATATTTCGCACTTTATTTCTCTAACATCGTCATATGATAAGCAGGTCGGTGCCATTTTAATTGCCTCACATGGGGTTCATAGTACTTCAGTTATCTCAACTACAGTATTTGACCTTGTCTATAAATTCTGTCAACAATTGTTTCTTATTTTAATACATGTTGCAAGGTCATGCATGTAATTTCCAAAGACATTTTTCATTATCATTAGCCTTATCTTCACAGTAAGTTTAACACTATGCTTGACTGATTTAACTTGTGTATGCTATTTCTCTCTATATTTACAGGTGTCAATAAAATGTGCTGGATTAAGTGCATCAAGTGTAAATGTGTCTAGCTAAAACTGGTGTCAAACACCCTACCTGTATATCTATTGTATGGGGTGCAATTTGGATCACACGTGTTATTTGTGCTTGTGCTGGTCTGAGAAGGTATGGGCGACCATTATTACCACTTGCTACAGGCAATGAGAAAATGAGCAAATGCACTATCTATGATGCAGACAATATCTATGATGCAGACTCCATCAGTCTTGCCACCGCCACTGCCTCCATTGATGCTTCACTCCCCACTGCTGCAAGCCATTCAGATTTTCATGACAATACAGTGGGCTAGGACCAACAGACCGACATGGTACGGCAGCCCACCAAGACTTCTAATGGATATGCAATCAACACAGGCATATCCAGGTACTAGCTACTATGATCTTTCCTGGGATAGTCAGTACCAGACTTGGACACCAGATATCACATGGCTGTGGATGACACCAGTGCAGGCACAGTCTCAACCTGTGCCTTCAATTTCTGGGACTGGGTACGGTGACCAATTTTCCCAGCATACCCTTTTCCAGCTTCGAGACACAGATGGCACCCAGCACACAACCATGTCAGTTTCAGTACTGGGTCTGACCTGGACACAAACTATATCAAGTATGTTTGGCTCAGGAATCAGGTGTGATGATATTTATCCTGGTACACCCATCCTGATTTCAAGTCACAGATAGCACCTGGCACCCAGCCATGACAGTTCCAGCACTGGGTCTGACTTGGACGCCAAGCATGTTAAGCATATCTGGCACCAGAATCAGTAAACTGTCTCACACTACCTTTTGCCAACCCAGGAAAGTATAGTAAACTGGCACTGGACACTTCCATAACTGGTTCCAGCTCCATCACGATCCCAGTACCAGCCACAGTGGTACCCCATTCCCAAGCACCCGGTACCAGCCCAGGACTGTAGATGATACACACAGTGAAGGCCTGGAGATAACTGTGTCCCAGCATGGACAGATTCCCAGTCTTTGTTCACCGCAGGGCCTGTTTTGCCAGCTTGGTTGTTGCACTCCCCACAGGATGCTCTCCTATCACCGAGCTTTTCCATTTGTGAAGATTCATGTGCCATCTACCTTTATCGATTTAACAATGTTCAGAGAAAATTCAGTCTTTCACACATCAATCAACAAGGTTTTCCAGTTTCCGCCTGCATAGCTCTGTCAACCTCTGACCTCGAAGGTCTTTTGCCAATTCCTGAATCCATTAAACTCTTGGTTAAGAAACTACTACAGTCTGGTCAAGATGCTGACATACTTTGTTGCAAGACCCAAGTGTCAACAGTCTTATACTTTTGCACCAGCAATGGCCAGCAATAATGAGCTGGTGTGCTACAAGGCATACCCACTGACCTTTCACAATATAATTCCAGCTGTTGGCAGAGACATTTTGGGCCTGGGACTGTCAAAACTTACTCTCTGTGTCTGGACAAGAAGTCCTTCCTCAACATCCAACAACTGCTTTGAAATGCCTTAGTGACAAGTCTCATGTTGAATTTGGTTTCCAGGGCTATATGTTTTGTCAGCAGTCTGAACATAGCCTAAATCCTTTGTTGAGAACCCTGCTAACACTTGTGCTTGTGAGTCCGTCTTTCATGTGGTTTGTGTGCTAAGAGAGGAACTCAGCACTCACATACCTAATGCCATAACTGCATCTGTTAACCTTCACCTGGCCAAAAGAGATGCATTTCTTTCCACATCCAGTATCTGGGGAAACCATTACAAACCCATTCTTTAGATTGCATCAGGCCACCAAAGTGAACCTCACGTGCACAGCGACTGAACTGTGCCCTTATTTCAGAGAAGAGATCAGAGAAACAGAAAGGACACCCTAAGGCAGGCAATGGGGAACTCCCCTTCCAACACCTTTCTATTGAGGGACTAGTTTACATGGGCCACCAACTATTAAGCCTAGAGGAGATGAGGACCAATCTCATCCCAGTTTCTCTCCACATCAGTAAATAATGCCATGCTTATGTTACTTTTGTGACATCCCGGTGCAAGGAATTCAAAGCTCTTCCATGGACCTGAAGACACTTCCCTGCTGACCTGTGAGTGCCTTAAGACCATGTTCAATGGCCCTTCCCCATCATTAATGGCTCCTATCATTACAGATGTCATAAGAGACCCGTACAGAGTTGACAACCCGCTTCAAGAATCATCTGTCTCCTTATGAAAATAACAGTTGAGATTGTTCACAATGCACACTCACCAGGATCTTATTTCAGACCATTTCCTTTGCCCCAGAACCAACAGCAAGCTTCGTCTGGTCATGAATCTAAACTCTTTCACGCTTTCATTCAGGCACCATGTTAAGAATAGAAACACTGAGATTGGTAGTAAATGTAGTTCTGGAGGATGTTTTAGAAGTCAGCCTAGATCTCCAAGATGCATAACCTTCAAATACCAATTCACAGGTCTTTCCGGAATTCAGAAGGTTCACGTGCAGCTTCCTTCGAGAACCATACTCTCAAGACAGTTTTCTTGCTCGCCTTAGCATCTGCGAAATGAAGGAGTTAGCTTCATGCCTTATCCATAGGGCAGGGCTATATCAGGTTCAATGGAAATTATGAGTCAGTTTCTCTCGTTTGCCAACCAGGTTTTTTAGTAAAAAACCAGCTTCCATTGGTGCTCCACTCCCAATGGAGATCCCCAGACTCAGCCATATCTGTACTGGAGATGATCATGATAGATTTTATGTCCATTTAGGGCTCTACCTTTTTACTTGGCAGCCTCTAAAGGGAGAAGGAGGGGTAGGAGAGTCTTTTTGTCCCCATTAACTGATATTTCAGCTTCCACCATTTCTGGGGTAATTGCATTAACTATCAAGAGAGCTTACCAGTCCCTTATTGATAGGGACCTGCCTTCATGAAAATGAAAGCCCATGAGGTTCGAGTCATTGCTGCCTCATGGACCTATCTATCTCATTCATCTTTGAAGGATGTGATGAGAGTCCCATTTTGGCTCTGTCACACTACTTTCTCCTCCTTTTACCTTCGCTGATTAGCCCACCAAAGCGAAGGCATTTTTTCACAGGGCCCAAACGTTGTTGCTCAGAAAGTGGCCCATGCAGATTCCATCCCACAGTAATCTCCTGCTCTTCAATGAGGGTGGGAATTCCTTGGGTTTGTTTTTTATTTGCCAGTTGTGGGATCATCAGACTCCCACCGAACTGACTAATTCAGCTATGCAATAGCAACAGGTGTAGTATTACTGATATTAAAATGTAGTTTGTTGTTTTTGGGGTGGGTGGGTGGTAAAACTAATTTTAATGATGTAATAATTACCTGTTGCTATTGCCAGATTCCCTCCTCCTGCTCCGCACTGATGTCCCACTAAGTTAGGCTGCTCCCTTGAAAAGATTGAAAGAGTGGCAGTACACATGGGCAATATGTGCGGGGTGTCCCACAGGGGCAGTCCAGTGTTCTGGAATCTTCTGGTTCACCCAAATGGGAGGTCAAAATTGCATTATACGGTCGGGGTATTTTTTTCTGGAAAAGTACCAGCTATGCAATAGCAAGAGATAAGTATTACATCATTAAAATTAGTTTTACTTCTCCCCCAACCCCAAATATTTGTTACCCAACTTTAACATGCAGTCATAGCACAAGGATGCATCACATATGTAACATGTAACAGGTTATGGGTTACAACCTATGGGTCAAGGTTTGAGAAGCAGAGTTCAGGTCTATCGGGGGGTATGTTAATAAAAAGCACTGGGAATTTGCAATGGCAAGCCATGGAAGTAGCTCTAGTTACTGACTCAATTATGTATTTTTTAATTTTAAAAACATGAAAAAGTGATCAGTTGGTTTTAAGGTTTAAATCAGCAATGAAACCTGTATTCATAATTGATTTAAATTGATTGTGTCAATTTTGTCTTCCATTTGATTTTAACCATAATGCTTTGCACATTTCTGATAAAGTCTATTCATGCCACTAAGTTTATGAAATCACCAAAATGATTTTCCTAAATCATAAATTGATGAAAGTTTAACAACACAGGTATCTTTTTTATCCCCACAACTATAGGTGTGTGTGGGGAAGGGGGGTATAGTGATAGCTGAAACATCTACTTTAATTGTGGTTTTCACAATTAGTTTGTTGTGGGTTTCTTTCTTTTGCAAACCTCATTTGTGCCTTACCCATGGGTAGATTCAAAAGCCTATTGATTTTGTGGCTGCTAGGTCCAATGTGATTTTCCTTTCTGCATGATAAGTCATTTTTCCTTGGCCTTAGTTTCATCATACTTCATAAGAAGACCGCATTTGAGAAGGAGCAGCTCCCTGTTGATTCTGAGGCAGAGTGGTGAAAGGTCAAGATCACTCGAGCTGACATTGTAATCTTTTTAGTTTTCTGCTCGATAAATCAAGTTTCTTGGATCCAGTTTTCATCATAAGTAGTCTACAAGTGGGCAGAGGCACCTCCATATTGATACTCTGGTCCAGAGGTCAATAGCCATGGTCAATGGGGCTAAAATTGATATTTTGGGTTCCTCATGATAATTAAAATGAAGTCCACTTTCCTCAAGTTTCTCTGAACCCAGTTTTTATTAACTTCATAGTTGCATTTCATTTGTGGAAGGGTACCTCCCTATTGAGTCTCTAATCAGTAGATAAATGGTCAATGTTGCTGGGTATGAAACCGCAAAATTATGTTATTTTTACATTGTCAGTCAAGGGGATTAGGCAATCTTCTAATTCCTATTTTCTTGATTACAGATGTAGATGAAGGGCCTCCAAATACAAAGAAAATGAGAATGGATACCGAGCTGAAGCTTAGAAATTATCAATTGGAACTTGCAGAGGTTGCTCTACAAGGAGAAAACACCATTATTTGTGCTGAGACTGGAACAGGAAAAACTTGGGTGGCTTTGTATATTGCTCACAAACATTTGGAAGCAGCCAGTCCTGGAAGTAAGAGAATACACTGTACTTTAAAAATTTTTGAAAAAAAATATTGAGCTGCAGCTGTGATCATTTGTGATTTTTGTTTGGATTATTTTCTAGGAGGGCTTACTTGTGCAACACTAACAGCAAACTAAATGACATTCCAACACTTATAAATTCATAGCAATATATAAAACACATAAAATAAGGATTTGTTTTGTGCTAGGTTATTGTTTTGAAAATATGTTATTATTCACGGAAACTAATTCCTATATACGTGACCATGTGCAGGTTTTAGTATTTATAATCCACAATAGAAGTGTCCAAAATAAATTTCAACATGAAGATATTGGTTTTTTTTTAATAACGGCTGACATGTTCTTTTAATGTTGTTACTTGTACAACTGAGATTTTTTCTCTACAAGTGAGTAATATAGTTTCAAATAAAAATTATTTGTTACATCAGTGTCAGCAGTCTAATTAATAATGAAACATTAGGTTCTCACAATTTTAAACAGTTTGAATTGTACATGTAATTTGTCAAGGCTATTTCTGATGATATGAAAGCCATTCCTTACACTTTCCAAAAGCAGTATTAGGCTGTCTTTCTTGTCTTATCACTGTATAATTAAATTTGTTTCTGGAAATGTCAGTGCAAAAATTACTTTGTTTTCAAACGATATCCAAAAATTACAAGGCATAAAAAATTATTATGACAATATTTGGGGCCATTAGGCATACAGAAAATGTGGTAGCTTCATTTGCAGCAAGTTTGTTCTCATATCTGGTGCAAGTGTTATGTCTGAATAAATGCTAACTTAAACATATAATACCATATGTAAAAATGAATGCTCAGATTTAGAGATCTAATGTACATTTACAAATTTATGGATTTTGTTGCATGATGAATATTCTTAACACGGCAGTAATTCCTGTATTCATGTAGCTTTATTATAAACAAACATTGTCGTTATATTTATTATTATTTACAGAGAAAAGAAAAGTGGCATTTATGGCTAAAACCAACCCACTCATCAAGCAACAACATAAACGTTTTTGCAAATATTTGCCACAGTACAAAGTGAGTATCATCATCCACCCCAACACGTCTCTCAGTCTCTACAACAGACATCATCCGTCAGCCAAAAAGTACAGGAGAATCAAATTGGCTCAAACACTATTGACTCGAAAGCCCTGGATCACTTGAACTTGTTTTTAATACACCACAGAGAGTGTATTATAAATTATATATTTATTTAACCTTGCTCCCAGAAACATGGATCTGTTGAACTGATTTGATAGGTCTCTTGGGTGTTGGAGTTATCAAGAGTACTTATACTGAAATTTTTCTCGAAATTGGTTTTTAATTTTAGCTCTACTGGTCTTAGACCTGAAGAGCTTATGTGATGGCCTGTTTTCTGTCTTCCATCGTCATCCAGTTTTGGTTTTATAATATATATTTAATTTCTGTCATGTGTTTTTATACACCAACCATAAGGCAGTGCATATTATGCTGTGATGGTGTCCATCTGTCTGTTACCAATTTCATGTCTGCACAATAAGTTGCATTTTCCACAATCTGCAGTTACCAAACTTTGTGGATGGCTTGCAATAGGAGTAAGAAAAGAGCCTATTTATCTTGGGGTCAAAAGGTCAAAGGGCAAGATCACTGTTATTGAGGGAAGAAAAATGCTTTCCATGCAATAAATCAAGTTCTCCACCATTTGTAATTATCAAACTTTTTTGATGGCTTGCACTTCAGGTAGGAAAGAAGGGAAGCAAGTCAAAATGTACCCAAGTCAAAACATACCCAAGTGAAAACATACCCAAGCTAAAACATACCCAAGTCAAAACGTATCCAAGTCAAAACATAACCAACTCACAGTCAAAACATACCCAAGTCAAAACATACCCAATTAAATCAAGTCCCAGCATGCTGAGGTTTGGAGATTAACTGTTTTAGTTTTATATGTTGCAAGTTCCGTATATCAGTAGATACTACTTCTCCATAAGTTGTGAATAGGCATGGCTGGTTTTAGATTGATTTTGTTTGATCATTGTAGAAAAGATACCTTGAATAATGTAACAACATCTTGGCTGTTGAAATTTTCTTTGATATTGATACCCCTTTAAATAATTTAATTTGGAGTAACTCTGCACCATACTCTAAGAGGTTTAATTTGCAAATCAAATCTATCTGTAAAGGATGAAATATAAACAAGCCAAATTGAATGGATAGATAGATAGGGAAAATGAAGACAGAACTAGTGTAAAATAAATACAATTATATTATTGAGTGGAATATCTCACACAAAAAATTGACAACTTATATTTTGTCCATCTTCGTGAAATAAAATCTGTATAAATACATAACACTTGGTATTCTAAATCCATTTATATGATAAATCTATGAACTGAATTATTGATCACATACCGGTATAAAAATAGTAGCCAATAATGATCCAATTCAAAATATCATGTAATATGTTAATTATGTCTTACAAATAAACAATGAAAGTAAAGTCCACACTTTTGTGATTCACAGTATCCTATAAATGTCACTGTCTAATGTCATCTGATACAAGCCTAAGAATTCATCCTGGTCATCATAAATTTTTCCGACTCTGATTCATGATCACGGGGTGTTCAAATAAACTCTGTTAACTGAATATAGGACTCTACTTGGCACAGAACAAGTATCAAATTTTTGGCTTGATCAAAGGGATGTCAACTTGGAAAACAAAGTGGATGCTGCCTTCACAAGATAAGGGATTATGGTCAGATGCACACAGGGAGGGAGTTGTAGGACTCTAATTAGCACTGAACAAGTATACAATTCGTGGCTAAATCAAAGGATTGTTAACTGGTAAAACAAAGTGAGTGCTGCCTTTATAAGCTAAGGGCTCTGCACTGGCAGATAACTCTGGAAATATTACTTGTGAATTAGATCTGGCTTATGAAAAAGGCAAATTCAAATTAAAACTTTTATTGTATCAAATACAAAAATTGTTTATACAGCAAAACACAAAATATAACACAAATACAGGTTATTCAGACTTGCATGAAAATGGAAGCAATATACTTACTAGTAAACACCCAAGGATGAACAAAATTGATGGACACTACACTCTGCAGTGAGTAATATTTAATGGAATATTTTCAAATTATTAAAATCCAAATAAATGTAGAAACAAGTATTGTGTAATGAATACTGTAATGAAAGAGATAAACACAGTACATACCATATAAACAGGTTTTCTACAGTCTATACACGAAGAAATAGTTGCTGTGTGTATTGAGGTATTAGAAATCATAACTTCCCAAAAAATGAAAGTGTTTCATATGGAAGAATTGCAATTTATATATCCTCTGCCTGGCTACCATGCAAACACTTAGCTCCTATAGTAAGACGATTGTCAGTGAGTGTGTTTTGTTATGATAATTAGCTTTCCTGCAAAGATCAAAACAATGCATGTGTAGAAGTTATGATACTGGCAACATCATGTATACGCGTATTGGTTACTGTGACAGTTAACTGCTCATGATCAAAAAATGACGAAAAGACTGAGAGCAGAGAAAGTGCTACATATTAAATTGGATTTAGGTGGGATTTTGTAGGTGTGTTAGCATATATCTCCAGTTTGACTTGTCGCTAAGTGCTAAAATCTGATTAATGTAAAAATCTCATTTTGTAGGGCTACCATGCAAACAGCTGTCAGAGAACCTGTTGCAATGCAATTGTTGGCCAGTGAGCTTTTTTATGATAATTAGCCTTCCCGCAAAGATCACAGCAATGAACATGGTGAAAGTTGTGATGTTAACAGCATCATGTAATCGCTGTCAATTAACTGCTCATGATCATAAGTTACCAAAAGTTAATTTGGAATTAGGTGGATTATTGCAGGTGTAATATTTCACTAGTTCATTTTGTCGCTAAGCACTGATCTCATTAATGTAAAAATTTAATTTTATAGAAATAAGTTGATTTTAGTGCAGCTAAATATTTTATATTACCCTTTAAAATAATTTAACAAAAAGAGACACAGAAGAAAATTATTACTGATGGTTCAAGCTGATCAGCTGCATAAATCATCGGGCCAAAGCCTAATTGGCCCAAATTATAATGGTTTACTTTATGCCTGTGATAATATAATTTTCTTTTTTTAATTTGGTGGGTGAACTGCAAAATATTATATCATAATTTAATTTTTAATAAATCGCAGAAATCTGTCACATTTTGGTATGGTAACGTTTTGACTCTATGAGTACGTTTTGACTAGAGTACATTTTGGCATTCTTAGGTATGTTTTGACTTGGGTATGTTTCAGTCAAGGTACGTTTTGAGTTTGGTACATTTTGACTGTAAATCAGAAAGAAGCCTATTGATTTCAGGGTCAAAGGTCAAAGTAACTGATGGAAAGAAGAAAAATTGTTTCCACACAATAACATTAGTTCTACATCACAGACCTGGACCAAACTTTGTGGATAGCTTGCACTTAGGTAACGAAAAAGCCTATTGATTTCGGGGTCTAACACTCAAAGGTCACTGTGACTGAATTAAGAAAAATGGTTTATACACAATTAAGGCTGAAACATTTACCAAAATTTTTAAATGTGTACACGGTTTATAATAACTGAAATGATGCCGTTTTAGAGAAACTATTAGAAAGTCAACCTTTGTGCCATCTGCCCATTAGCTTTACTGTACAGCTAAGTGTTAGCTCAACTTGTGATTATTTCATTTGATGTATGTCTTTTACCTCTTATTATGGCAGGATTCAGTATGTAAAACATGTCTTTGTTGAATATATCTGACAGTTTAGATAAAACATCCCTAGGATCATTGTAATGTTGTTTCATACTGCTACATAATCTGCATGATGAAAAAAATCAATAAATAAATGCAATCGGACCTACTGTGCGGACATGCGCATGGAATGCTTTTGTAGGAGCTACAATGACTAAGAAACTGTTTGGTGGCTTATAAACTTGAAACGGTGTTTCTTTAAAATAAACTGTTGCTAATCAAAGGTTCTGTTAAGAAACATGTTTTTCAAAGGTAAATGATGTCATTTAAATAAAGTTATATCAGCATTATTTATAAATCAATCTGATGTGCAGCGTTGTGTAATGTGTGCTACAACGAATTCTTGTCAATTTTGGCTTTTTCCTAGTGATTCAACATTCGAGGTGAAAATCATACAGTACATACTTTAAGAAAAGAATTAACAGAAATATCCTACTAAACAGTTCTCTTAAGCAAAGATGTACAAATATATCATTTAATAGGAACAGGTAGATCCTGCATAACTGACAGTAACGTGTATATTCGTTTACACATTTACCAATTTTGTAAATGTTTACAGCCAGTAAACTAAACTTAGCTGTATACATATGTAGATGTTGCAGCCTTATGCACAATAAAATTAATTCCACACTACAAACCTGGTCCAAAACTTTGTGGATGGGTAAGCAAGAAGCCTAGCACCTTAGTACAGAGACTGATATGAAGTTGGAATGGGACCAAATACAGTACAGAGACTGATATGAAGTTGGAATGGGACCAAATACAGTACAGAGACTGATATGAAGTTGGAATGGGACCAAATACAGTACAGAGACTGATATGAAGTTGGAATGGGACCAAATACAGTACAGAGACTGATATGAAGTTGGAATGGGACCAAATACAGTACAGAGACTGATATGAAGTTGGAATGGGACCAAATACAGTACAGAGACTGATATGAAGGTCTTTAGAATGTGTTACATGGGGTGCAGCTATGAAATGTTAAAACCAAGACAAGGTGCTTCAGGAACAAAGGATCTCATATCAATGAGCAAACTGGGAGACATTTCCAAATCAGTGGGTGAAGTGGAAATCACTCCGAGACATAATAAAGGTCATTAAAAAAGCAGGTCTAGTCAAGTGTTTTTTGCCTGCTAGTTTGAGCCCTGCAGTTCACTTTATGTGTGGAACATAAGATCATCACATACTTCCCCTTCTCCATGAGCCACGGGGTCAAGAATTATACTGGGGACAGATTTTGGATAAAGGTTTTGATGAAATGTTGTTTTTATCACATATTTTTAGGTTTTACTGGTCAAAGACCAGAAGAGCTCATGGGATGGTCTGTCGTTCTTAGTTTGTCTGTCATCTGTCTGTCTCTTAGCACAAGTTTGTTATCACTACTCCTCCTAAACAACTTGGAGGATGGCCATGAAACTTTATACACACATTCATCCCATGGTCTAGTTGGTCCTAAATGAAAATGGTACCGCTCTGATATCCAGTATGGCTACCACAGCATCCATCTTGAAAATCTTGTTATTGCTACTTCTCCTGAGTAGATGGTCAAGTCAAAATGGGGTTTTCACTAAAAGACTTCTTATGGTGTCTAGTTGGTTCTAAATGAAAATGGTGCCAATCTGTTTGTCTAATATGGCCCCACAGCATCCATCTTGAAAATCTTGTTATCGCTACTCCTCCTGAACAGATTGTCATATCTACATGGGGTTTTCACTGAAAGACTTCTTATGATGTCTAGTTGGTTTATAATGAAAATCGGTGCTGATCTGAGGTCCAAAATGGCCACCATAGCAGCCATCTTGAAACTTGTTATCGCTAGTCCTCCTGAACGAAAAGTCATATTTACATGGGGTTTTCACCAGAATACTTCTTATGTCTGGTTGATGCTAAATGAAAATAGTGATCTGAAGTCCAATATGGCCACCACAGCAGCCATCTTAAAAATGTTATCACTACTCCTCAACAAAAAGTCATATTGAAATGGGGTTTTCACCAGAAGACTTCTTACGATGTATAGTTGTTCCTAAATGAAAATGGTGCTGATCTGAGATCCAATATGGCTGCCACAGCAGCCATCTTGAAAATATTGTTACCATTACTCCTCCTGAATGGAAAGTCATATTGACAGGTGATTTTCACCAGAAGACTTTCTAATGATGTCTACTTGGTCCTAAATGAAATGGTGCCAATCTGACATCTTATATGTCCACCGCAGCAGCTAATTAGAAAATCTTGTTATCGCTGAAGAATATCAGAGATGGTTTCAACACCCAGCAGTTAAACAGAAGAAATTGTCTTGTCTTGAATTCCTGGAAAATCTTTTCGCAGAGTAGAGTGTCAGTCCCTTCGAAGGACTCTTGTTTTCCACAACTCCTTACTATATTCACTTCATATTTGAAATATGAACAACACATACTTCTTTTCTCTCAGGACAACTCCTGGCCATGGGTTCTGCCACTAGATGGGGCCATGGGGTCAAGAATTATATTGGGATCACATATTTTTCAAGTTTTTTCATCACTTATATTTCTGTAACCCCTTAACCAACACACTTCAGGTTTTGAATATGTGAACATCATCATATAAAAACCTTGTTGATTTCACTTTTAATGCCCATGTTTTCTGTCTCTGGGTGGGGCCATGGGTCAGTATAGGAGACTTGTTAGTTCAAGTTTTGATTCCATGTCATGTTTCAATAAACTCACACAATTCACTGCAAATAGGGCATTATTTAATGTGTTAACATTATTACAATAAAGTCAATGTAACATCATCATATTCTTACCTGTTGCCTGGACCACTCCTGCTCTTGGGTTGTGTTCTTGAAGTGGGACACTTTCTTTAGTAAGAGTATCTTTTATTTTTTTATCCATTGCTTTTTTTAGAAAAGAGATGACACTAAATTCGGCCTGTCCACCCATTAATTCTTCATTCCATCTGTCCCAATTTCATTTCTGCACAATAACTCTCTTAATTAATATTAGATTTCAATTAAATTTGATATGTAACTTGCACCATATAGCCAGTATTATACTGATGTGCCATTAAAACCTAAACATACTTCTGGGTATGCAGCCTAATATTGATGAGACCTTAGCTGAGCTCATTTGTCAGCATTCTGCATCATCGTTTTGCAGAGTTATAGCCTCTGATTGTCATTCAGACCCACCCATGTTTGTTTCTGCACAATAACATCATTAATTATTATTGTAGATTGCAACCAAATTTGGTATGCAGCTTGATTTTTATGAGTCTTGGCTGATTTTGATTAAAGTGTTCAGCATGGTTTAGTAGAGTTATTATTAAAAGTTCTTGATTGTCAGACCTACCCACTTTAATGTCTTATACAGCACAGTAACTCCCTTAATTATTATTGGATTTCAACCAAATGCTATAGGCAGCTTGATATTGATGAGGCCAACAAAAAGGTGGGAACATAAATTCCTGGAATTTCTTATTTTTAACGGTAAGTTATGTTTCAATATTTCTTCATCCAATTTATACCCTATTTTGAAAATATAACAAATTTATATATTTCACATATTTCCTGTAGCATTCCAGTGCTAATGGGTCATGCCCTTGGTTTCGGGTCATGAGGTGATAGGATTATGCCCTTTAACATATTGACAGCTCATCTCAAGTGAATATCATTTGTTTCTGAAAATACAGTTTTTTTCCTTTAAATTTATAGCCATCAATTATAAGTGGTGACTCTGAAGAAGCAAGATATTTGGATACCTTTATGGCAGTGTCCGACATTATTTGCTGTACACCTCAAATTTTGGTAAATAACCTGGAAAGCAAAGCTGTCAAGTCCCTGAGTGAATTCACACTTATTATTCTGGATGAATGCCATCATACAAAGAAGGAAGAGACATACAACAAACTGATGAGGAAATATCTGATGGCTAGGGAAAAAAATAACGTCAAGGATTTGCCCCAGGTACTTAAATATTGACATTTTAGTGAAAGGATGCATGGACGGAAACTTGTAGTCATACACTCATCTGTATTGCCTAACTGTATGAACACTTTTTAAACATTTCAAATTGTAATTTTACATTTTTTCCATATTCAGTTTTTATAGTTTTCAAATCTCAATTTTGAAATTTTCTTAGCACCTGTAGTCAAAACTGTTGAATCTAAATAAAAACAGTTATGAAAAAAAGCAGATATATGTGTGACACAGTTATATTCATAATGATTTTTTAAAAACTAACATGCCAGAAAAAAGTTATTTATTTCATGAATGTTTTTCTTTGCAAGAGATCACTATGTTAATGACATGAATGGCCATTCATAGATCATATGTCAGTTAGCCATTTGAGTGTTCTCAAGCCCACTTGCCTTGTGTTTAAGTTTATCATGTTTGTTAATAAATGCTAATTTTGGTCAAATGGGATGTATAAGTATTTAAAATAGTCTAATATGACCCCTTTAAAATGTTGAATATGGCCCCTTTAAAATGTTGAATATGGCCCCAATAATTTCAGTCCATAAGAAAACTTAAACATCACTGAAATAAGTTAGTAAGCAAATATCTAATTGCAGTATCTCATATATTTCAACTTGAAAAGCTGAAAGTCAAAATTACTGCATCTGTGTGAACTGTTTTCTCTCTAGAACATCAAACTACTGGTGCACAATGCTAAATGTGATTTAAAATTAGAGCAATTGATGCAGAAAAGGCAGATGCATTGATACATCATAAGAAATTAATGTGTTGCTGAAAATTAGATTTGTAATATCTGAAAAATTTCTTTTTTTTTTAAAAACAACAACAACTATTTTACCCCTCCTTGGGTCTCATCAGTTGGTGATAGAATATATATAAGCAAGACCCATGAAAGACTTTATATCTTTTCTCCAATGATGTCAAAGTATTTCTCATAAATAAATTTAAAATTCATCAAGATGACTGGGCTCTTTCTTGGACTGGTACTTGTTGATGGGAAGAATAGGCATTTCAAAACAGTGTTGTCATAGTTTCATCCGCTAAGTCTAACACTTTCTTGAGCATAGTAACAACAGTGTTGCATTATGCTGCATTGTCAGCTTTTGAGGAATGTATATATTCATTAGATCCTACATGGTTTAAAAGGGTTGACTTTCACAAATTTGAAACACCTGGACTTACAAAATTGTTCTTCTGCTTCTGCTTTCCACATAACTTCAAAACATCACATTCAATGCTTTGTCATAGCTCAGCCACACGAACTGATCCAACCATTTACTGTTGAAACTCATTGCCTGCTTCAGATTTAAATTGTAATTCCAATCATCACTCTTTCTCCTACTCATGATGGTTAATGCTTGTAGAGACTATATTTAAAATCAAATGATAATTCAGGGGAAACCAATAGTGCTGTGTCTTTCTGTATCATCTTAAATTATTTAATCAGTGGGGATTTACCCTAATGAACTTATTTGATTTGTTGTTGTTACTATAAACAACCAATTAACAAGGCATTGATAGGTGCTTTGTTTGCTTGATTGATTTTTACTTTCGTATTTTTCGCTTTGTCATTACTTTTATTTGAAACAAAGCTGTGATGGTATTTATTGGTGTAGCAATGTGGACAATGTAAAGTGGAGATTATGTTGGATGGTTGAAAAGCATGGCAGTATAGATAGGATCACTCAGGCGCTGTAGTATATACTTTAATCTGCTTTGTTGATGGAAATGCAAAGCCAGGATTAGCGAGTGATACTGACTGATGCTGAGGCAATTTGACGCCTGTCATACAAAGATTTGCTATTTCATACTTGTTTTGTTAAATGAGAAGTTAGAAGTTATTAAATTTTACAGTTGCAAAGTTTAAATATAAGAAAATAATAATATTTGCATTCATAACTATGAATGTAATTGGTCAAAACATCATTACCATCAGACATTTCTGGAGGTTTTATATATATATATATATATATATATATATATATATATATATATATATATATATATATATATATATATATGTTTCATAGGTTAATTAGTATAAAAGCCATATACAATCATAACTAGACTGCTGTACTGTTATTTGGGGAAACACTTCTGACAAGAATATTTTGCAAATTATTCTGCTCGCAAACAAAAAGAACTTGCAGACTCATTCTTGATAAAGCTGAAAGCATCCCAAATGCATTGAATGATATTAAAATGTTAACAGTAAGTGAAAAAATATTTTGGAGAAAGGTTAAGCTTATGCACAAAGTTATAAACAATATCACTGCATTATATCTTGAGGAACTATTTCATGCTAGAAAACAAGACTACACGCCCAATTTAAGATCGATTTCAACTAAACATCTTTCGATTTCAGAACCAAATTAAAATCTCTTTATGGATAGTTTTCAATATTCAAAACCACAAATTTGGAACAGAATCCCAAAGGAAATAAGAGAAAGGGCAAATATAAATACATTTCATTATAATCTAATTCACCTTTTTGATTTGACAAATACATTACAACTTCAAAGTATCGATTCTCAAACCTTCCACTTTGCTGCCTCAATATTTTTATACTGTGTAACCTACCGGTAGTTGGAGCATGTTCTTATAATATTTTCAGTTTATTAAGTTCATATCTAACTTAAGCTAATTATTAGTCACTTTTTTTCCCCTCTAGAAAGAGTTAAGAGTTGTATGTGCTTTTATATTGTATGTGTGCTATGTACTATGTATGTAAATATGCATATAACAGAGGGCCACAAGATGGGTTAGTTCCATGCAACTACTTATGTCACCCTCTTTAAATAAAGTTGTTATTATTATTATTATTATTCTCATTTGTATTTCATTCTTTGATATTATGTGTGCATATATATATACATGGCTGAACAAATCCCATAGCCCGTAGTCCCGGACTATTAATTTTCGAAGTTGGGGAAGTAAAATTTTCCAAGTCGCTAGTCCGGGACAAGTGCTTTTTTCCTATTGTAATAAAGTGGGGCAAGTCCTTATTTTCGTGCTTTAATCACTATATCTACCTTTATTTGGTCATTCATGCCCTCCGGATGTACTGAATACTTAATTCTACCTCTCTCCATGTATACATTTACATTCTGTATAACACCTACAGGTGGTCAGTGATAACTATCGCCTATGTGCATGTTCTGTTACCACTTGACTGCATATTAGGCTAAGCGACCATATTATCGGCAAATCAAAATACGTCAAACAAAACAAAGCTGGTATGATTAATTAGCAGTGTTTTAAGCAGCTTAGTTGCACTGTATTTACTCAAACCAGATTCTCACGAGTGACTAACTCTGATTATAATCATGCGAGTCAGCATAATTAAATTAGTGAATGGTACTTTATCAACATCAGTGTTGGTTTCCTTTATGAACTGATTAAATGACAGTAATGATTCTTTCATTTTTAATTGATTCTACAGAGGATTAACTTTCACGTGCAATATTGCGCTTGAAGCGAAACAATAATGCTAATTAATGAGCTGTCTCTGTTCGTATTTAAAAGAGAAAATGTTTGTTATAATCACTTTAGAAGTAGTTGTCAAGCATGCTGATATTTACTATGTGGATAAAATGAGTTTGCTAAATTATTTTCGAAAAGAAGGTAATAAGGAAGATTCGAAGAAGGAAAATTCTTGTGAAAGTGGAGGGATAAAACGTAAGACTGCTACTGTGTGTGAGAATTCCTTAAACCAAGAGAGTTTAAAAATTCTAATGAACATTTCACCAAATGGAACAGAGCTGGAGGACTTTAACCCAAACACAGCTATCGACTGCTGGCTTAGTGCTAGTGCAGGTGGCAGACATGTACATGGACATTTTTTCAAATCCAGCAGCTAAAACATATATACATGTACCTGAAGTAGCCAAATGTATAGCAACCAATGTTTTTGAAAAATTAAATTCTTTTAAGAAATAATTATGTTGTATATTTTTTCGTTTATTCTTTCTATGGATTAAGTACATACATCGCATCAAATCTCAGAATGTGATTACTATTTTGGGACAAGTGAAAAGTAAGGTAGGACAAGTGAAAAGTAAGGTGGAACAAGTGAATTGGATGGAAAAAAATGTGCTCAGCCCTGATATATATATATATATATATATATATATATATATATATATATATATATATATATATATATATATATATCCACATTTTCAATTTAATTGCACCAAATTGTATGTGATTTAGCTTCATCCCAACAAGGACTTGCATGACTTTGATGATGAACACAGCTCTAACATTGATATACATATCTACATGCATATTACAAACATTTCCCAAATTATTTAGTCTCAAACTTTATATTCATCTATTATAAATTGTTTAACATTAAGCAGATATATCAGGTGAATACCACTTAGTAATTTTCACATTTAACTGAGATGGTAACACCTGTATTGCATTCAACCAAGATAGTATTTACTGCATCACATTTGAGAAGTTGATTGTACACACTATTCTGTATTCAACAAAATCAATGCCACATTTAACTGATCAAACTCACAACTTGGTCAAATGCATCTCCTTCAATCTGTTGAATGTGATATTATCTCTTGAAAGGGATCCAGTGTGTATCGTTTCCACCAAATGCAACATACCATCTTGGTAGAATAGTTGCAAATTGGTACTTCATACCCTGTGGATATACATTCACGCACATCGAATGAATGGCATTTTTGCTCTGAAATTAACATGAGCATTGAAATAACATGAGCATTGAAATTAACATGAGCATTGAAATAACATGAGCATTGAAATTAACATGAGCATTGAAATAACATGAGCATTGAAATTAACATGAGCATTGAAATTAACATGAGCATTGAAATTAACATGAGCATTGAAATTAACATGAGCATTGAAATTAACATGAGCATTGAAATTAACATGAGCATTGAAATTAACATGAGCATTGAAATGAACATGAGCATTGAAATGAATAATGTTGATGAATTTTAGGTAGTTGGGCTCACAGCCTCTGTAGGAGCAGGGAAATCATCGACAGTTGATGAAGCTGTGAATTACATATTGGGCATCATGGCCAACATGGATGTGTGCAAGCTGTCTACTGTTCAGAAATACCGGAAGGAGCTGGAGAAGTACGTCATTGTACCAAAGGAGAGTAAGTTACATGTAATTCATTGTAGGAATATGTACAGTGAAACTTGTCTAAACCTCTCACTCACAAGTACCTTGTCTAAACCTCTTACTCACAAGGACCAATGTGAAATACTGGTTTTGACTGATTACCATTTTATCAAAGTTACACTACTTTTATTGCCTCTTCCCTTTTCTTGATAATGATGAGTAGAAGTTATTACCATGTCTTTATCAGAAATAAGGATAATAAATTACTTATCTTTAATTTTAATTTGTTTTAAAGGTTACTTTGCATAATACTAACCAGGTTAATATTCACGATGATTAAACTGTTACTGGAAATAGATGTAACTTGTACATGTAATGTCTGTTCAAGTGTCTGTGCCCATGTTGATGCCCTCTTTGCAGGGGAAAGCTTAGCCATACAAACAATCTAATTGACATAATCAGACTTTCCAGTGAAAGAAATGTTCACAATAAAATGATACACTCAATAAATAACCATGTCATATTACTTTGGGGATTTTTTATAGAGAAAATTGCTTAATTATTGTATTCAATTAAAATTAGTAATGCTTGGATAAGACTTGGATGATTAAATAAATATCCACTACCATGTATTTTTAACCAACACCCAGCATGGGGCATTGGACTGTACACTATTTAAACATGTCACCAATACATGACATGACACTGGTTAGAAACAAATGTTAATTTGTCTTAAATGTTTCAATCAGGACCAGATATCAATAGTGATTAACAGAGCACCTGTATGTTATAGTAAATTTTCTGTGGCTTAATAGACTTGTAAATGTGGAACCAAAATTACATAACAATTTAAAGAACTTACTGGTGAATTGTCAATTCCACCTTGGTAGAAGTTCAACATAATAATCACTTTGGTATCTGTGTGCATGTCTGTCTATCTGTCTGTCTGTACATCCATCCTCACCCTAGATTTACCTCAGTGTTAAAGGTTTTACTTTCCTTTTATTTCAATATCATTTTGTCCCACCCTCTTTGGATTTAGAATATAGCTTCAATATGCTTTTATCTTTATCTAGCTAAATAAATGCCCTCAATATTGAAGCTTGGGGACAGGCTAGATATGCATGCCATGGCCAGCTTATTGTTTAATTTACGTATATGGACAGGTTTCACAGTATATCACGATCAAAGATCCAAGGGAGATAACTTAATATGCAATGAGTGAAAAAAAATCAAATGTTTCAGAGTTAATTATAGCAAAATTATGGCTTGCATTTAGCTTTGTTTGTTGAATACTGTTGGATGATTGATGATGAAATTTGATGGGTGCATTTATCTTTAAGAACTACTGACTGGTGCCAAAGGCAGGTCACAATGGCCTACTTTTCCAGCTGTAGTGAATATGTGGCATGTGTTTATTTAGCGTGACTTTTTGTACAATGATACCTTTATGATCAATCATCATAAAATGTAATGGGATTTTTTGGGATTACCACTCACCAGTATAATTATTCAAAATTAGGTCACAGTAACCTACTTTTCACACTTCAGTGATGGTGTTCTTGTTGTATTTAATTATGTTTCTTTGATATTCTTGAATGATCATTGAGTTACCTGTAAACTACTCAGTTGACTTATCCTTAGGACTAAGACCTGCTGTTCCCAAAGTGGATTAGTGACCTGTTTTTCATGATCTAGAATTGTTAGGATTTTAGATCAATCACTGGATAAGCAGGCAAGAAGAAACCATTTCAAAAACTTATTTTTGACTTCAAAAATGTTAGTTTCATTGAAGTGAATTTACAAAACTAAACAGCAAATCATTAACATATTTTGTTGTCTACTTTTTAGAAATGGTTGACATGGAAAAAACAGTAAATGTTAAATGTGAAGGAAAGATTGAACATACCATGATCACCATAGAAGATGAACTACGCATGCAGGGTAAATCTAACAGCACATTTGTCGTTATTCTCAAGCATCCTCTTTATAGCTCTTACTCTTTCAGATTATATTGTTGCTTTTGTTTTGACTCTTAGTCATCTAAATTCAACCTTAACCCATTGTCTCCATGCATAAGTACATGGACATCTTGACTTGATTATCTCTTACTTCTATGATCAATAATTGAAATACAGTCAAAAACAAATGAAAAGGAACCAGACTAAGTATGGCAGCTCAAATGAATTTTGATGTCATTGGTGTATTGTGATGTCAGCTCACATACTGCCTTGTAACAATATCAACATTGTGTTCTGTCTCTGCAAGTAAAGAATCTATGACCTTCCTTTTACTTATTAAACAAAATCTTCACATTCTGCATTCACACTATTTTAGAGAAAATAATGCAGACAATGCAATATGAGTGTAATACAGTCATGAAATCCTCTCCATGTGGCATTTTACAGATTTACAGAATTGTTGCTGTAGTATTATCCTACCAAAGGTAGGAGAACAACTTTGAGGAGTGTGGTTCTCTGGCTGTATTGAAATGAAGATTTACCTTAGTCTTAATGGTAATCGTATAATAATTGTCAAGAAGACCATTTTTATGTCTTTCCTTTATAGCTGCATCTCAGGTTTTCTTACTCATGTTTTATTTTTCTTTCATTGTAACATCCAAGTTTTAAATTGATGATCAAATCACAAATTAGTTATCAAGAAAATGGAAACAAAGGAAGACTTTGTTAAAAGTTCAACAGTCTCCCCCCCCTCCAGGTGATACATTTATCTGGCTTGTAACATCTTTCTCTCTCTGTTGCTCTCTCTCTCTCTCTCATATTTGTACAGATTGTGGCATTTTGATATGCATATATGAAATTAGGGACATATATTAGCAAGATATGCTCTTGCAAGATAGGCCTCTGCTGAAATAAATGGTCAGCATGACAGGAGTACCGATCAAAGGTATTCTTGTTTAGTAAGAAAGATATGATTTTTACATCTATAAGCTTGTGCTGGCCTTGTGTACCCTGATACATACTCTAAATTGTCCATTCCTAATCAAACTGTCAGTCAAATACATGTGGGACTGATTCCATGGATAATCTCACAAGAGTGCATCAAGTCCTGTGATAAAAAATTTTAAAAGCATTTGGGAAACATTTATGACACGAGGATGTTTCATCAGTTTGTGAGAATAAATGAATACCTAGCATTGTTCATAAACATTTTATTCTCGGTTCTCAGCTATAAAATTATAATAAAATAAAAACAAAATATTACTTCTTACTTGGTAACATGATGATCATATAGAGTTATAAGAACTTTGTTTTGTTTTTTTATGTAAAGTTTTGTTTAAGTTTTCTGTGTAATATTTAGCAAGACATTTATTTGGAAAATTAAATATAAGAATCATTATTGATTTGCTAAAGAAGTTCATGTGGCAAATTCATCACTTCAAAAAAAATTTTTTTGAAGCAAAACACTAAATATACTGTCTCCTCAGTTTCAGTGAGGAATGTGTTGGTCTGAAATATTTCACACTGGATTGATGCATGAAAAAAAACAATATTTTGGACTAATTGCTTGAAAGAGAGGGGGAGAAGAGGGAGGTAGTCATTAGGCATTTGCGATATTGCAGATGTATACTGACTTGTCAGTCAGTAAGGTGGTTAGTCTATGCAAGTTACACTTGGTTCCCTCTGGAAAGTCCTTTTTGGTGGATCAGGCAGCTGAGCAGATATGCTCATTCCACTGGCTGTAAATGCAGATAGCAGGGAGCTGTGTGAACAGCACAGTGTATCATCTCAGGTGCAGTACGACCTGATGGCCATCAACTACATCCAGACTTGTCTCCAGATGTCCTGACATTGTCGTGCCACTGGATTCAGACAGGCCTGGATGAGAGATTGAGGGTGACTCTGAACAACTTTCCCTCACTTTAATCCAACTCATGCACAAGTCATGGCATCCCTTCACCCCACCAGATACCTTCAAGTCCTGTGGCAATGGGCAAGCAGCAGGTGTGGATAAACTGGGAGGTGTACCTGCAGATCTGCACACAGGTGGCTCATGGAATAAGGTCACTTTTCACTGAACCGAAGCAGCAGTAGAACTCGGCAGCCCCCTGGATGACTGAGCAGTCCTATTTAGGATCAGACTTCTCATCTCCATAGCATAAGGAAGGGGATAGAAAGGGTACCCTAAACATTGCCTGCTTTACATTAACCCTGGTCAGCATTCTGCGGATGATGGGGATCTTAGTTGTTAAAAATCACACAAGACAAAGGTGACACCACTAACCATTGGTGCCTAGAATGTGCACACAGTACATCAACAGATAGACCAGATTGGTTTGATGAGAATGATGCTGACATACAGAGACTACTGAATGAGAAACATTGGCACCAAAAGGCCTGTTAAGAAGACAGAACTTCATCATCTAAGTAGGGAGCCTTCAACAACATCAAGAGGACTGTCCAGTGCAAACTCAGAGAGTTGCAAGACTCATGGCTGAGCTACAAGATAGAGGAGATTCAGTCCTATGCAGACAGGAATGACATGAAGAACTTCTACGATGTTCTAAAGACAATCTGTGGACCACAGCCATCAGGAATGTATCCAATACTGAGTGCTGACAGCACCACACTGCTCATAGAAAAAGAAAATATGTTACTAAGATGGGCAGAACATTTCAACAACATCCTCAATTAACAATCATCTGTCAATGAGGAGGCAATTGATCAACTGCCCCAAGTGGAAATCAACATGTCACTCCAGCTCTGACTGAAACTGAGAAAGCAATTGACCTGCTGTCAAATGGCAAAGCTCTTAGAGCAGACCCTATACCAGCACAAGTCTACAAAGCTGGAAGCTTGAACATGATTCAGAAGCTGACTGAACTCTTCCAGTCAACGTGGACTCAAGGAACTATACCCCAGGAGTACAAGGATGCATCCATTGTCCACTTGTACAAGCGGAAAGGCAACACACAATCCTGTGACAGCCATCAGGATATCTCCTTGCTGTCAATAGCTGGCAAAAGCCTTGCCAGAGTCTGTTGAAGCACCTTGTGCATCACATCATTCAAGGGCTACTGCCTAAGAGTCAGCATGGCTTCAGGAAAGGATGAGGGACCACAGACATGGTGTTTGCAGCTCATCAACTCCAGGAGGAATGCCAGGAACAGAACTACAACCTGTTTACAATTTTTGTCAATCACACAGAAGCCTTTAACACAGTCAGTCATGGAGGCCTCTGGAAGATCATGGCACAACTTGGTTGGCTAGAGAAATTCATTGTAATGGTTTGGCAATTTCATGATGGCATGCTTGCTTGTGTCATGGACGATGGTGAGTTATCTAAACCATTCCCAGTCAACAACGGAGTCAGCAAGGCTGCATGTTGGTCCCAGCCCTCTTCAATATGATGTTTCTGCCATGCTCACTGATGCCATCTGTGACAATGATACTGGGATCAACATCACATACTGGACTGATGGCAAGCTCTTCAATCTGGTGAGACGACGGGCGAAGACTGAGTTACATGAAGTAACTGTTTGTGATCTCCTATTTGCTGACAACTGTTCCCTGAATACTAAATATGAGTCAGACATGCAACAGATTATGGACCATTTTGGTCTCACAATAAGTATCAAGAAGACAGAGGTGATGCAATGGTCTGCACCAGGAAAGCCTTACATAGAGCCTGCCATCACAGTGAATGGCCAAACCCTCCAGGCAGTGGACAAAATCACCTATGTTGGCAGTACACTGTCACTTGCAATCCACATCAATGATAAAACCAATGCTAGAATTATTGCCAAAGCAAGTGTGGATTTCGGCAGACTATGCACAAATATGTGGGAGCCCAGAGGCATCAGTCTTCAAACAAAACTGAAGGTCTACAAAGCAATTGTGTTGCCTACCCTGCTGTATGTTTGCAAAACCTGGACAGTGTACAGATGCCATACCAAAAAGATGAACTATTTTCACATGGGCTGTGTGAAGAAATTGATTATGATAAGATTGCAGAACAAGGTGACCATCACTGAGGTTTTCACACAGGCAGGCATTCCAAGCATCCACACTCTGCTGATGAAATCGCAACTGAGATGGTCAGGCCATATCACCAGGATGTCAGACAAGTGACTACCAAAGAAGATCTTCTTCAGCAAGCTGAAAGGGGGAAAGCAATCTCAAGGAGGTCAGAGGAAACACTTCAAAGACTCCCTCAAGTTATCCATGAAATGCATCTTGGGAAGATCTTGCACATGTTCGTTTTCACCTGGCCGAGTCTCAACCACACTGGAGCTACAGACTATGATCTCCAGCGAATTACAGATGCAGTGCAGAAGTGTGAGCAGTGTAAGTCTTGGAACTGCAGTGTAAGTCTTGGAACTGCAGTGTAAGTCTTGGAACTGCAGTGTAAGTCTTGGAACTGCAGCACATCCTCTGTTGATCAAGCAACCCCAAGTGGCATCTCCTGTTTAGTGTGCAACAGACAGTTTCATAGCACAAATTGGAAATTGGCATGATCAGCCACTCGTGTAGTCACAGAAACCAAACCAGTTAGTGATGTCATGGTCATCTTTGAACTCGAAAGATGAACAACAAACACTGGCTTATCAAAAATATCAGCTAAACTAAACACAATGTTTCTCTTATAATCATGATTTATATAAAAATACCTAAAACAAGAAATAAAAATTAAGTAAATTAAATAAACTAAGATATACAATTAGCTTCAAGGAGTGTGGGTGCATGTTGGCAGAACGATGGTGACAAGTACAACTTCATTAGATCACTATCACAAATTCCTACACATTTTATTAAATATCTGTTTATTTGAAACATGCAATAACATTTTAGACCCTCAAGTTCCCACCACCACACCCTCTGCCCCGACCACAATCAGGTTTTTCAATTAAAAAAACTTGATGTCAGTATTGAAACTTAGAAATTAATCTTTTCTGAAGTAGAAATAGACACAAGCACATCCATAATTTTATCCTACATCAAATCAACAGAAAAGTAAATGGAATAAATAGAAAGCAACACAGAGATGTTTCAGTGATCTGGAGCGAGGCAGAGGGAGGACTCTTGGAGGGCAGGGGGATGGCTACAAGGACACTGAGCACAGAGGGGAGGACATTGAAGGCATAGGAGTGCAATGCCCTCCTATTTCTATCTATCTGGATCAGTGTGTGTGTGTGTGTGTGTATATATATAGACAGAAGGAGGGCATCATTCAATCCCCTGACACAGAAGTGAGATATAAATCATGTTATATATGTATATTTACATCTGTATCTATATCTAATCATAATTTGATTTTTATAGTGAGATTTGTCAATGAACAAACACTGATTTCCGACTACACTTTAATGATTATTAAATAAATAAATAGATAAATATTAAGTAATATAATTAAGTTTTACAGAAAGTGGAAGCAGTTTTACCAATATAGTTGGACTGAGATTGCTAGAGCAATAAATAAGGTTGGTGGTGGGTGGGGGTGTTTGTTTTCTTCATCTTGCGAGATACAGCATCTTAACCAGGAATTTTGGGTGGAATCAGGGATCCTTGGATATTCGTTCTATGCTGGACTCAGGACAGTTATCCTTTTCAGTTCGAGATGTAACAGCACCATTTGTTGTCATAATGAGCCCTTACAGTAATATCCCATTATGACATATGGCGCTGAGGAAATTTAGAGATGAAATGATGCAATTTAGAATGTTGACATGTGTAATATTACAATTATGCACACTGAATCACTCACATGGAATTTGAAGATATGAAATTGCAGTGTTCTAATATCACATATATCAGATTTAGGAAGAAATATTGGCAGATGTAAAGATGCAACCCAGACTGTACATCCTACACAAACAGAAATGCAAAATAGAATAATGCAGAATAGAATATACATCATATATTAATACATCATATATTAATAGAAAACATACAGAAAATTATGGTGGTGATTTCCCACCATAAAGGTGGAGGTATTTTGATCGTTCATGCATCTGTCCATCCATCTGTATGTTACTAATTTGGTTTCTGCACAATAACTCAAGCTCTATACCATGTACAGTTACCAACATTGTGGATGATGTCTTGCACGTGGATTAAGAAAGAACCCTATTCATATTAAGGTGAAAATCTCAAAGGTCAAGGTCACTGTTACTGAAAGAATAAAAATATTTTCCACACAATAACTCTAGTTATCCACAATCTACAGTTACCAAACTTTGTGGATGACTTGCACCTCATCTAAGGTAGAATCCTATTGACTTATGGGCCTAAAGGTCAAAGATCAAGGTCACTTTGACTGAAAGAAGAAGAATGGTTTCTGCACACTAAATTGGGTTTTACATCATCTATGGTTACCAAACTTTGTGGCTGGCTTGCATGTGGGGTAAGGAAGAAGCCTATTTATTTGGGGGTCAAAAGGTCAGAGGTGAAGGTCACTATGACTGAAAGAAGAAAAGTGGTTTCTGCACAGAAAATTCAGTTATCTACGTAGAGGACCATTAAACATAGGCAGGTGTATAATGTGCCATTCATGGTACTTTTGTTGTACTTCAATGACTTGTAGAAGTGAATTTTGACCAGACTTTGTATTTAGCTGCATTCCAATGAACATGTTGATAGTCAGCACTCTGACATTGGTTGTAAGATCAAAGGTCTTGACTTGGGCTTTAGCTGTACTGGCTTTGTTAGCATGATAAGACAAACAAGTATGAATTGATTTTTTATCAAACCCAGTTTGTGGATATATGTGATAAATACCTTGAAAGATGTACTTAAATAATATTAATTATAGATTTAACCAAACTTAGCATGTGGGTATATCTTGACATTGTCTGAGACAAGTTCAGACTGATTTTCTGTTCATACCAGGTTCAATGTCAAAGACCATGACAATGAATTTTGTATTGCACTTACAAGTATATTGTGAACATGACAGCCCTTTACCTCGTAGCATATGTTACTGTGTAGGCTGTTGATATACATGGGCCAAAACCACAAAGTGCAGTGTGTTATAAATAGAACACATTACCTAAATGATTCTATGCGAATAGGCCTGCCTGTAAAATATAGAGCAGTATAGTATATTTTAAGTTCAACATAAATTTTAACCATTTTATGTTTATCTTATTGTTATTTATAGATAGGTTTAAGAGTAAAATCTTATCCTTATGGCTGTATAATTATTTTTCACCAAAGAATTTTTTTATATACTTTAAAATCCTGAGAGAATTAATTCGCCATTATGTCAGTAAGGCTGTGTTACCAACAGTAGCTGACCTTTCTCAACCTCTAAATCTATTAGTTAGTTGTCTATGTTTGTATCCCCAAATAATCTGAGTTTGATAAATTATCAAAATAACTGTTGGCTACATCGATGTCAAAGCCTATATCTGACTTATTGAAGCCTTCATAGTCATAATTCTAATCATGCAAACTCAAGAAAGTGCTGTACGAAGTCAGCGGTCTCCATTTGGATCACGGAGAATCTGATCCAGTTACTATAAATAGCAGATTATGACTATATCTTAAATAGCAACCACATGATGTGACGTCATGATCATTTTCCTCAGCACCTATAGTTTCTAATAGGGGGTTTTCCCGAAGGTGTTGCTTCGAAAACCAGCTCAAAATGGCCGATGCTTACTGTAGGCATCGAAATGTGCTTCTATGCAGATGGTGCACAGGTGTCCAAATGCACTTGTATGTGAATTGGACAGAGGCATCGGAAGGCATAATGGAAGGTGCTTCCATTGACATGTGGTAGAAGCATCCAAATGTGCTTATGTGAGGTAAAGGGTTTTTTAAAATCAGAAGTATAAGAAAATATATTTTTACCAAATTTGGTATCTTTGAGTTTCTAAAGAATATCAGAGATCATTTCAATGCTTAGAAGTTAAAAGGTATAAAAGGACTGAATAAACAGACTTATTTTGAATTCCTTGAAATTATTTTCGTACAGTAGAGTGTCAGGCTCTTCAAGAGACTCTTGTAATTTTGGAGTATTGAAATCATCTCAGATATTCTTAAGATATTCCAATATACCAAATATGGTAACAAAAATATTTTGTCATATGTTTGAGTCAAAATGTTTGCAAGATAGGTGTGGTACAAATATCTGTCACAACCTTTAACCATGGATGTGATATCATGGATGTGATATCATGGATAGAAAATCATTGAACTCATGTCAAATACTCACAAGATACACCCAAATGCTAAGTTTGGTTCATCCATAAAAAAATATTTTAAGAAAAAAACACAAGTTTTTGACTGACATTATTCAATGTATTCTTCAGATTTATCTGCAAATTGGTTTTATATATAAAAAAATCCATTAATAATTGTTTCTGTTATCAAGACCTTTGACCTAGAAATCAATGTCAGACTGCTGGCTATGAACATGCTTAAGAAAAAACAACAAAATACAAAGTCTGGCCAAAATTAATTTGTATGTGTACAAGGCACTGTGTCTAAAGCTAAATGAAGTACATAAATGGTTGCAGTGACCTTTGACTTGTCCCCAGGTAAAATAGACCTGGTTTTCAAACTTGTTCATAATAGCAAGGACATAGTGGTGGTGTCAGGTCTTCACCATTTTCATTCAGGATCAGTTACATATTGCAAGAGATGTTTTGGTGAAAACCCAATGTCAGTGACACCATTAATTTGAGAGGAATAGTAACAACAAGATTTCTGTGGAGGCCACTATATTCGCCATGTTAGAAGTCATATCAGCACAACTTTCATTCAGGACAGCTGCATACTGTTGTAGTGTTTTATTGAGAAAGAAAACATGTTGATACAACCATCTGTGCATAAAAAGAAGCCATAAGAAGATTTTCACAATGGCCAACAAGGCAGTCATTCTGGAGGTTACATAGCATCATTTTAATAAAGAAACAACTACATATTGCAAGAAGTATTTTAGTGAATACCCCATATCAATATAACCATCCATCTAGGAGGAGTATCCATACCAAGATTTTCATGATAACCACTCCAGTGGCCATATTAGGAGGTCATTATATATCAACACCATTTCCATTCAGGACCAACTACATACCACCAGATGTCTTTAAGTGAAAATTCCATGTTAATATGAGCATCCATTCAGGAGAAGTATGATAAAAAAGATTTTTTTCAAAATGGCCACTTGTGGCAGCATTATTGGCTGTTTCAGTGGCACCATTTTTATCTAGGTTGAACAAGACCTCAAGATGAATCTGTATGCCAAATTTCATGACTTTCCTCTAACTGGTTTTGGAGGAGTAGTAATAACAATCAACTGGCAATGGAGGCTGCATGGGCGATGGATGCAGGACCATCACATAACCTCTTCTAGTCTTCTACTAGTAAAGCTAAATACTAAAGCATGTTTGTATCAAGATTTACATTAATAATTTCTAGATCAATTTTGGCTTTCATTGGTCTCATTAATTTTTCAGAGAGTTGTTGGCCAGTTTAAATTAGATTGTTTGTATTATAAGGCTGAGATTTTCTGTTTCCACTCAATAAATTTGCAGTGACACAATGAATTCAGATTAAAATTAGTACACATATTTATATCATAAATACATTAGCTCTTAAAAACCTTTCCAATTTTAATAATAATCTTTAACTGACATCTTTAGATAATGTATAAGGGCCCAGTGATATTCAATGAACATACTCTCAGACACTGCTTTACATAAATGAATATTAAATGATTATTTGTTCAGATAAATGTTTTATATATAGAGGTTCTTACATGAGTTCTGATTTCAAATGAAATCGCCGAAACAAGTTGAAAAATATTTATCTGTTTGTGAGATTTGGATATAAAGTTTTACAAATTAATATTAACTCTTGTTTCTAGAATATTTATGTGGTTTTATTCATGACCATATATGCAGTGGCTGTATAACATTATTATAATATGAATGCCATTGGATCACCTTTCGAAAATACCTCACATGCAAACTTATTGCTGGGAAATCTTTAAAAGTCTATGATCTAAACTCCCCAATGTGATATTCTTAATGAATTTCAAGTTTATTAATGAATTCTTGTCACTGCAGAGCCATGTCTGTTTGAACCAGCTTTATGTGAGTTGATGTCAAATAAGTCAAGTGATTACAAGGTCCAGAACTACATGCAGTGGGTGAGAAAACTGCAAAAATTAACTTCTACTGTGGTAGCTGAGACCAATCAGGCTAGATCCATTCATGCCTGTGCCCGCTACCTTGAGGTAAGAAGTACAGCTCACATTTTAATGAAACTTTCTCATCAGTCTTTTCTTTCACTAGAGCATGTTAGTGTAGAATGGAAATTCTTCAATACTGGTTCTTTTTGTTAGAAGTTTTGTTCATGAACAAAATCTTCTGAAACGGTGAACAAAGATGTCCATAGTTCACATATACCATCGAGGGGTGAGTTCCAGTGTTATTGTCTTTCTGTTTGCAGTCACCTGGATCACACACAAGTTTTAGACTCAATGGATTTTCAAAATTACAAGCAAAGATTCCATGCCATTGGATGTAATTCTTCAAAAATTAAGTTCAAAACAAATTCCAAATGGAGGAGTGGTATATATCTTAAATTATGGTTTGTAGAATGTGCAGACATTTTACTGTCAAAATGTGGATTTTTCAGGGCCTTATCATCACTGAATGTGGCAACTATCCTGGAGCAAGGTACATGTGTATTCCGGAGTTCAAAATAATTGTTCAGTATGTAAGAAATTATAAATTAAAAGGGGGGTTGGGATGAGATTAAGTGGGGAACATGTGTGATGAACTCCTCCTAAACACTGAATGTAAAATGTGTAAAATGACCATTTTGTTTTGCTGAGGTATACGAGGCCATGTACTAACCAGTCTAGTTCATTGGGACCTTTTAGTCCAGTGGTATAATTGTGCACCTGACTGCAAAACAAATGAACTGGGTTTGATTCTTTATGGAGACAACTATATTGTATATCCCATCTCATTGCAAATATATTTTTGTATTTATTTATTTATTTAAGCTGGCTTTCCTAAAATTCATTGTTAAAAAAAAAATACATACAATCCATGGTTTATTCATGTTTATTAATGGCATGTTCATGATTGTCTTGATCATCATAAGTTCCTGTACACCAAAAAGATCTAGGCCAGGTTAAATTTTCACTATCTTGTGACAAATATAGTAGAGTTATGGCCCCTGTTTGACTTGGAACTTTGTCATTCAATTGCATCATATTGGTGAGGGCATCCATTTCATATTGACACATATCTAGTTTGTATATTTTTTAATATTTCCCTTTTTAATCAGATACTGTATGCAGCCTTGGAAATGAACTGTCTATTAACAGTCAAAGATGTGATATTATTTCTGTCCAAACAGTTGAAACCCATCAGTGGAAATCAAGAAATACATACAGAGGTGGAAAAGAAACTGTTTAAGTCACTTAGAGGTAATTTAAGGGATTTTTGCAGTGGTTTCATTACTATAAAGCTTTCATATCTGGTACTACAGGTATGATTATGGATCGCATTAAACTGGTAAATTCTGTCTCACAGTGGATATTTAACATCTCATAGAGAATATTGCCTTTACAGATCTTTAACATCTTGATTTGGACACTGAATGGCATTGGCACTAAGGTGCATCATGGTACACAGTCTTGCAGGATTTCCAAATTATGTGGAGTCTGGAAGTTTCAGATACAACAGAATTGTTAAAATTACATGTATCACCAAGACTCTCAACAGCTGTGTTTTCCATTTCTGAGCACATCTGTTGTATGAAGACATCAGCTTTCTAACTTATATTCACTTGAGCAGCTAAATAAACTAACATGTATCAAGCTTTGTTTACTTTTCTGGCCAAATAATGTATTCCTCTATCCTGCCCAGCTTCAGGATTCTCATGAATGCAATATATTCCTACTCTCTCGATCTGGCCCAGGTGCCACCCTCTTCATACCACCACAAATAATTGTGTCTGTGTGCTAGAAATCACTTTGAAATCAGTGTGAGATTTGTTCCCACTAACAAAACACTGAGCCATTACACTGAGTTGAAACTGATCCATTTAATGTGTCAGCAATAGATGGGTGATTCTGATACTTGGTAGTAGTTTCAGATTGAAACCATTAACGATCTCACCATGAGCCATTTGACATTTTTTAGTGAATTGTTTTTTTTCCAACTGATTTCCAACAGATTCGATCAAACATTCCATGCTGATTAAGTAGGTGGTTTGATCGCAAAGGAAGATCAAGGTCTGGTTTCAATCTAAACTATTTTAACTGGAAAACAATTTAGACTGAGGTGTTGCTGAGCCATTTGAACATGGATCTCAATTTACGGCATTCATCCTGAGTAATTTTAACTGAAACATATTTTAAGTTGTGATAATATAACTCTAAGCCTAACCCTAACCCTTAGCCACATTTTATCTTTTATCTTATACTTTGACTAAAACATTACTGTACCATTTGACTTTATGTACCTGGGGCTTTTGCTGCATGTAAGAATGGTCCATTCCTCAGTCCTTGCCACCATGTCCATGAAGCAATTATACTGTTTCCAAACTGTTATTATCCAGACCTTGTAACTACCCACACAGCTGTTTTTACACTGCAAATATTTTGCAAACGCAGACTTTGACTTTTCAAATATTCTCATATTTCATGAACTCTAAGGCTAATCAGACCCCCGGGGCTAAACTCTGGACCAACTTTTGTATTTCTATGGCTTTCACTTTCTTCTTACTTTCAGAGCAAGTAACAGTGACACTTAAAGGACAGAAGCATAGAAGCAGAAAATAAATAGATAAATTTAAAAACAATAAATATTCCAACCCATGTTGTGGTTATATGTATAGATTGCTGCATTTGTATGGGAAAATATGAATGAGTTTTTCTGAATAATACTTATCGCTCAGATAAAACTTGCTCATGATTTCCCATTCAAATGCAGTAATATATTTATTATATACTCATTTTTATATCTAGGAGTCATTCAGAAACAAACCCATTTCGTCTCCCTGTACAACACATGGAGAAAAAATGGAATTTATCCTTCATAACAGTTGCCTCTTTATGCGGTGAGCTCGTGTCTCCAACAGTAACACTTATTATCATGTAACATTCCATTGTCATCACAGACACACTAGGGGATTATTTAGAATTGCAACATGGAAAACAAGATTTTTTTTTAGACACATGTTGTTCAGTATGAAGCAGTGCAATATAGAGAAATACTGCATGATTCCGACAGAGTTGAGTATATAATAAGATTAGTCCTTCAAACATGTTCTTAAATATAATCATTTGTAATGTCAATGCATTTACCCATTATCCATGCACGGGAAAAATGGATAATTGTACTTTAAGTAAAGCCATCCATACTCCACATGGAGTTCCAGTCCAATCAAACCTCAACTTCAGCAGGTGACCATCTCTTTCGGTGTGTTTCACAGTCATATGATGTATGCAACATAATCCTTTCATTACATGCTGAAAATTGATGTTGAATAAAATTCATTCACAGACTGAGGTAGAATTACCACAAGTTCTGGAAAAAATGTACAAGGACAGGTTAGTCAACCAATGTGCTATCAAACAGATGACATACTGTAGAGTCTAGTGTGCAAATAACTTTGTACACTTATGGCCTGTGTTTGGTTTTATCTCAAGTATTTGACAAAGTTATGCAAACACTTCTTTGGATTTGAAAATGTATACTCGTCCCTTGTCCTATAAGCTTTCATGCACACACACCAGAAAAAAATGTAATGGCCATTGAATATGACATCATTCCAGGGACCAATAATTAATTCAAGAACTGTGTTTTAAAAAAAACAATATTTGAGTTGAAGGAAGATAACTTGAGTCATCATACACCCAGCCAGCTATATCGAAAAACATCTGAGACTTTAGAAGAATTTATTGTGTTTTAAAGTAGTCAATACATGATTAATAATTGAAAATATAATATCAAAAATAAAAGGCTATTATTTGTATTGTGTTTGGTGATCTAAGAGTTTTTACTTCTTTCTGCATATTTTGGCTGTAAAACCAACAGATTTCTTCAAACAATCATGTTCAGCAAAAATTCTGTGAAAAATACTAAATTGTTGTCACCACAAGGGTATAAATGGCTGCACCCACTTACTTTCTGCAAAGTATTCACTTAAGGTAATTACAGAATATTTGCAGCGAGTTTGTCTTTTTCTTCACCCAGTCACCTTTGCAAAGTGTTTTCAATATAGTGTTAGTATACTGTTTCCAATGTATGCTCTGCAGATGGTGAAGCAAATATTTGACCAAAGGTTCAACAATGCAAGTTGCAATTAATTTTTAAAGGAATGCACTATATTCCATAAATACACCATTTATGTGAGAGAATTATTATTGCCATTTTTCTACCCAATGAGTTTGTATGATAGAGGTTCTTCAAAACTTCTGAAACAAAACTACAAACTTTAATGCATGAATGGATCAATGATGCACAGAAATTACAAACACAAACCTCTGTGTCCATACAGAAAAATTATAGAATTAGTTATCACAAGAAAACAACTTCTGATGGCAACACCTTTTAATGAAGTTTCTCTTCATTAACATAGAGCACACACTCTCAGACACACATTACAGCAGGTATATGTGTATATATATATATATATATATATATATATATATATATATATATATATATATATATATATATATATATATATATATATATATATACAGAGAGAGAGAGAGAGAGAGAGAGAAAACAATGATGACAAAGCATGGTGCAGCAAGTCAGATAAACTTTCCAAGCACTTTCAAGATATCCTTTTTCAAGGTGGACAACACAAATCAATAGCAATTACAAACAAAAAAACTTAAATAAAATACCTGTTTACATACTATTTTGTTCTTGAAACCAAAATCAAAGAATCTGTTACTAATATGTCCTAAAAAAAACAACCAGAAAACTGTATACTTAACTCTATACACATTTTGACAAATCAGGTATTTCAGTATGGCTAGAACACTCTCTTGCATTTAACTTGCCTGCAGGTGACTAATTTAACTGACTGAAGCAAAAGAAATTTAACAGGTTACGTCAATAATGCCAGTGTATGGCTGGCCAAAATTTTGTTCCAGATAGCATCTTTTGTACTATTATAATCCAGAGAGTAAAAATAGAATTCTTCCAAATTTAAGAATGAGATGATATGTATATATGTATTAGCGTTTAAAGGCACATCAGCACAATAATGGTTATATGGTACAAATTAAAAGTAAAGTTCCAAAAATGTAAAAACCAAGATTTGCACAAAAACCCCAGGAAGGTAAACACTTGCAAACAAATGTAAACATGAAGAGGGAAATGAGGTTTCTACATGCTTCCAAAATTAAGAATGAACTGATATATGTATGTGTTAGCATTTAATGGCATGTCTGCACATTAATAGCCATATGGTGTCAATTAAAAGTACAGATCCAAACATTTAAACTCCAAGAATTGCAGAAAAGCCCTAGGAAGGTAAACCCTTCCAAACAAATGTAAACACGAAGAGTGAAATAGGTTTCTGTTCTTCTTGATTCAAGCTGCCTGGTCTGAGAGTTCTGAGGTGGTGATCCAAAAAGTTTTCTTTGCTCCTCTGGTTTCAAGGTTCCTGATTGTGGGTGATTCCCATCAGGATAATGTTACTGAAATGGTAGCCAGGGGAAGAAAAGTGTTCTGCAATATGGCATTTTAAGCAAATTTTTTGGTTTGTCAGTCAGATTAATGTAGATACATCCTCCCGTTTAGTTTTTTGGTCTCCTAATTGACTTTAAAAATGTTTACATGTTGTTAAATATATCACATTTTGTGTTTTGTATGTGATAGTGCTGCTATGAATACTGAGTTTTTTTCCCATTACTGTGCTGGAGAAATCTTAAGTTTTTATCATGTATTGGCATGTCTTGCATTTTTTATCTACACATTGTCTGGAGGATCCATTTGTTGTTTGGTTTGTGAGAGGTTTTTGTTTTGGTCTGATGAGGAAGTTTCTCATATATTTTTTGGTCTGCAGTATGCTATGACTGGTTTATTTGGAAAAAGATTTGTTAGTGTTTCGGATGAGTCAGTGGTATAGACTAGTGATGCTCAATGGTTTTGTCTACTTGAGGGCAATCTGGATGGAAAATCATGACAAATGGTATATTTTCAGTATTTTCTTCTGTTTTGTGCTGTAAAGGTCATCCCAACTGTCCATTTTCATCTTTTTAATGGCATATTCCACATTTTTTCCGTCATAGTTCTGCATGACTAGACGTTAATACAATTCTTTCAATCATTTTTCAAATATGTGATTGTATATAAAATACAAAATGAAGATGATCCCAAAAATATGCCTTCCTTGGAAATAAGCCAGCCAGTTCCTATGGTGTTGTGCTTTTTGAAAGTAAGCCAGTCTAAAAAAGGTCACCCTATATATTTATTGTGTAACTTGTATGCATGTAAGTTAGCATGTGGAGAAAGAAACTTGTATCTTAATAGAAGAAACATAGATATTTTAAACAGTATATGAAAATCTAATTGAAAAATTATGTATTGGTCAAGATTAAAGTGGCATATTCTTCATGAAGACAGAATTTAAATGTATGAATTTAACAAAATATTATTGCACATTCTTGTAATATACATGTAATAAGTAATTTTAGAGAAGCAAAATACATTTTTTTCCTGTCATCTATTGATATTTTTACTTGAAAACTGTAAGCTGTCCTCAAAATCAATACAAAAATAATTACTGATGGTCTATGTAATAGAGATGGCTTTATTTCCCATTTTTTTTTAATGCTTGTTTGTGTTAACAGCTGAATAAGGACTGTAATTTGAATTTTGACTTTTAGATTTACTCTTGGACCTCAGCAAGAGCCACAACGATTTTGAAGAAAACCCCAATCTTCGAAAGCTGAGTGACATCCTTCAGAAACTTATACTTGAGGAGATGAAGGACAAGAAATCACCACGAGCTCTCGTGTTTGTTCAAACAAGGGCAACATGCCGTGCTCTAGTTGAGTTTCTTAAGAAAGAGGTGACAAAAAAAGGGATCAAAGTTCATTACCTCACTGGAACATCAGCCGCTGGGGAGAATGATGGTAAACAAATGGAATCAACATGTACAGTAAAACCTCCATAAAAGAGTAGTTAGAAACTTTAGAAAAGTGGTCCTATTTATGGAATGATTAATTCCAGGTAGCTGGCCCTTAATTATGGAATGATTTGTTCCAGGTAGCTGGGCCCTTATTTATGGAATGATTCATTGCAGGTAGCTGGGCCCTTATTTATGGAATGATTCATTGCAGGTAGCTGGGCCCTTATTTATGGAATGATTCATTCCAGGTAGCTGGGCCCTTATTTAAGGAATGATTCATTCCAGGTAGCTGGGCCCTTATTTATGGAATGATTCATTCCAGGTAGCTTGGCCCTTATTTATGGAATGATTTGTTCCAGGTAGCTGGGCCCTTATTTATGGAATGATTCATTCCAGGTAGCTCGGCCCTTATTTATGGAATGATTTGTTCCAGGTAGCTGGGCCCTTATTTATGGAATGATTCATTCCAGGTAGTTAGGTCCTTATTTATGGAATGATCTTAGTAATGATGTGTTATAAATAATGAAGTATAAATTCTATATTTGGAATATGTTATTATTTAAGCAGTGTGGTCTTAAAACCAGGGTGGTTGTTAAGCTTTATATCAAGTTGAAATCATTATGTTTTTGAAGTAAAATGGTGTCATAGCATGATAGAAATTTACGTCCTAAAGTAGTACATTTATAGTTGAAGTGGCAAAAAAAAAGGTGGGAGGTTTTTGTTTATTTGTTTTCAAGATATAGACAGACCTCTCAAAGTCCCTATAGCTTCCCATACTGAAATCTTTTTTTTTTTCTAGTGGTGGTGAATTATATATTAAAATCACATTCAAGTCTTTGAATATTTTGATTTTAGATCCTTGCTAATTTCATGCTTCTACAAAATTAGATGTGAAATTCTCATGAATGTGTGTTCATGAAAGTAAGTTGGATGTGGAGGTTTCTGGGTGTTCAACAACTAAAAGTAAATGTATACACAACAAAATATAGACTTGCAATAAGGAATGTTTAATACATGCCTTGTACGAAAAAAAACACAAAATGTATAGGGGTATTTTGCACTCTTTAATCATTACAAATATTTGAAGTCAATATGGGACAATAGTAACAACTTCACTACTTAAACAAATGAAAAATTAGCTCTCTGTGGGAGCTACTCATGAGCTAGAATCTACATGAACCACTGTGTATATGACAATGATGATTCCCAATTGGTGATATGCTGATCCCAGCATTAAAGTGTTTTGTGGGCTGATCCCAGATTAAGTAGAATCTGTGCTAGGCTGGTCCCAGCATTAGAATGTATCCTGGGCTGATCCCAGATTAAGTAAAATCTGTGCTAGGCTGATCCCAGCATTAGAATTTATTCTGAACTGAGCCCAGATTAAGTAGAATCTGTGCTAGACTGATCCCTGTATATCTGGGCTGATCCCAGCTTAAGTAGAATGTGTGCTAGGCTGATCCCAGCATCAGAGTATACTTTGGGAGGTCCCAGATTAAATAGAATCTGTGCTAGGCTGATCCTGCTTCAGAGTGTATTCTTGGCTGATGCCAGATTAAGTAGAATCTGTGCTAGACTGATTCCCACATCAGAGTGTATTTTATGTTGATTAAGTAGATTAAGCAGTATTGTGTTAGACTGATCCCAGCATGAAGAAAGTATTCTGATTTCCAGTTACATGTATCTGAACAAAACTAATTTTAATATCAAAGTACTATGGTTTGAGTCCACAGTGTGACTTGAGCTGATCCCAGTATTCAAGACTTGTAAAGTCTGGGCTGATCCCAGATTTCTCAAAAAGGGGATGGGGTGGAGTGGCAAATGATCCCCTAGTTGGGGGTGGGGTGGGTGGTGGGTGGGGCGAATGATCCTCTAGTCAGAGTGGTACAACATTTTTTATTAAACAAGCAAGGCATTATTATTAGCATAGAATATGAATATCCAGTTGGAGATAAAAGCCAAAACTAATTTGATATTTTTTGTTTTGTTTTGTTTTCTTTTCTTTTAAACAAATGAGTGCTCCCAAGAGGATGCCAGTTGATAACTAGATATGTAACAGATGTATGAAACAAGACTAATGCTGAAAGAATTAAGTGAAATGAGAAAATAAAGACAAAGCAAGCAAAGATCTATGCATTCTAAACTGCACATATCTGTACTTCATGAGAAAAGTTATAAAGTCAGTACAAGCAAATGTTCAAGATGCACAATGTTGTTGTGAAAGTACCTTTAGGAAGCACAGCATACAATAAAGCACATGAGAAATAAAGTCATGTATACAATTGCCCTTGGGTAGACTGAATCCTGTTAGGGTCTACTCTGATGTAGCACATATATCATGAAGATGACCCACGTCCAAATGTTTGGATCGAAGGGTCGTCTATGCCAATGGCAACATCAGTTGTGACTGCTCCTATGTAAAAATAATGACTCAAATAATCATGTTCATTGTAACCAAGGCATGTTAATAACTGTTTTAAGTAAGTCAGAAATACTTCCCATTGAAAAGGACATCCTATCCATAAGTAAAGGATCGATTTCATCTTAACTGTCTGCTATAGCACTCAAACAATGCTAGGTCAAATACTGTTCCACACACAACACTGGACACAACTGAGAAAAAGTATGGACATGGATCTGTATGTTAAAAATGTCTCATCTGGAATCCTCAGGTAATTGAAAAATGAAATGCTTTGCAAAGTTTGAACTGTAATATCACGGCATCTCAAGAAAGGCAAACAGTGTCACAAGATACATTCACTGCAAAGTTATATCCACTGCAGGTGAAAAACCTCCCCAGTGTAGCATGTTACAGTGCTGCCACACCATCTTGTATCTAATAGGTAATATGGGCTTTATATTTTAATTGTTGTTCCTTTTTATCCCACAAAGTAAACATGGCAGTCTATCAGTCTTCTGAAAAGGGTTACAATGACCAGCTTGCAGGTAATGGAATCTAAGTCTTGCCAAGTACAACTTAGTAGTAAACCAATGAAGTTGCAGCGAGGAGTCACGATACATAACAAAATATATCAGTATATCCTCTGTAAGCAGAGGTCCCTCTTTAATGATGTCCACTATAGCAGAGTTATCACAATGCACAAAGAGTAATTTCTTAGTCCACTTATTCCTCCATAACAAAGCTGAGACTTAAATGGGATAGAGTTAAAATAGTGTCATAGATGCTGAAATTCTGGGTAGAATGAGCTTGGAGGAAATATGTCACTGAAAGTACTTCCCGCTAAATAACCTATAATCTATTCATATACCATGAGCATAATATTTTATATCCCTGGGGTCTCAGAGAAGGAGTACCCAAGTCTCTTCGGAGACTCTTAGGGTTAGTGGGCCTCTCCCAAGGGAGGTTATAAATGGGTGGAGAGTGAGTTGCACTCTCCCATTTGGAGGAGCAGCACCTGGTCTTATTCACAAGGACAGAAAGCGAGTTGCGCCCTTCCCTCAGGCAAGAGCAGCGCCCTCTTTCATCCAGCATTCTGTCCTCGCCACAGTTCAGTGCAGGATGAAAGTCATGCCCCCTCCCCCCATTAAGGGAGAAGTAGCACCTTTTCAGTCCTAGGGGCCTGTTGTCGGCAACATGATTGAGCCCCGCCTCCCGGTAAGAGGAGTGCTCAGATTTAAGTCTGTCAGATCTGGGGAAGGATCTTCCTACAGATCTGAGTTGCCTGACTGGCCTTTGCCTGGGCACCTGGCACCAGGACCTAGTATTCGGTCACTGGGCACAGGTCATTGGAGCCCCTACTGTATGGGGAAAGGTATCGGGCCAATTCCCCCCCCCCCTCTTCAGACTGCTGTTTCATCCTGTGGGGGACTGGGAATTGGCTTGTAGATGCCTCAGAGTAGGGAAGGGGATTGGATCAGCATCCCCCTTTCCTATTATCCCTTTAAATCCCATGGGATGTGGGACCTTCCAACACAGAAGCAATTGGCCCTTTCCCTATATGCAGCCATGAACTTCTAAACCTTGGTTGCATAGTAGTGAGGTTGTGGTTGCGGGCCATGGACCTACATCATTTCTTCTCGATCTGCTGGTGGACCATCCCAAGACCTTACCTCAGAGGAGGGACCTCCTGTCGCAGCACAGCCTACATTTTCATACACAACAGCCTACATTTTCTCTACCTTCACGCTTGACTCATATCAAATGATATCTCCACAAAGAAAAGTTTTCAATCAAAGTTGCCAAGTGCATCATTCAGTCCAGAAGAATATTGACGTCTAAGGTGTATGATGCCAAATGAAGAAAACATAGTAGGAAACATGTCAATCCTAGCTGTTCTCTATGGTGCAGTGGCTGATTTTCTTCTCTTTCCTTTCAAAGAGAAACAATGCTCAGTTTCTACTATTAAGGGCTAATGAGCAGGCCTTTTCAACACTCTCATATTTTTGAAAGGACCAGCCATCGGGTCAGATTCTCACTTAGCAGACCTGATAAGGTATTTCCAGCTGCAAAGACCAGTGTCTTGTTCTCTGATGTTTAATTGGAATCTTTATTGTGTCTTATGGTCTATTAATAAACCTCCTATAATCTTTGGGTGAAACTTACTCTGAAAATGATTTTCTTGCTCGCCTTAGCCTCTGCAAGACGAAGGAGCGAACTCATGCTCTATCCATAGAGCAGGGCTGTATCAGGTTCAGTATGAATTGTGAGTTGGTTTCTCTCCTTTGCAAACCAGGTTCTTTTAACAAAAAACCAGCTTCCATCAGTTGCTCCACTCCCGATTGAGATCCCCAGTCTCAGCTGTATCTGTACTGGGGATGATCAAGATAGACTTTTGTGTCCAGTTGGGGATTTACATTATTTTTTTTTTTTTTTGACAGCCTTTAAAGAGTAAAGGAAGGGTAGGAAGCATCTTTTCCTCCCCATTAAAGGTTCAACTGATATTTCAGCTTCCACCATTTGTAGGTGGATTGCATTAACTCTCAAGTGAGCTTACCAGACCTATCTATTATGGAAATTAAAGCCCATGAGGCTCAAACCATTTCTGCCTCATGGGCCTATCTAACTCATTCGACTTTGGACGATGTGATGAAAGCTTCATTTTGGCGCTCTCATGATACTTTGTCCTTTTACCTTCACTCGTTAGCTCACCAAAGGGAAGGCATTTTCTCCTTGGGCCCAATTGTCGTCGCTCAGAAAGTAACCCATGCAGATTCCATCCCACAGTAGTTTCCTAATCTGCAATGAGGGTGAGTATTCCTTGTGTTTGTTTTTATTCACCAGTTGTGGGATCATCAGCCTCCCACCAAACTGACAAATTCAGCTATTCAATTGCAACAGGTATGGTATTACTGGGGGGGGGGGTAACTAATTTTAATGATGTAATACTTACCTGTTGCCAGTCTCCATCCACTTGCCCTGCACTGATATCCCACTGAGTTACTCTGCTCCCTACAAAAAGAATGAAGGGCAGTAAAGCTCATGGGCAGCGTGTGTGGGGCTTCCTCAGGGGCAATCCAGTGTTCTGGAATCTTCAGGTACACACTAATGGGAGGAAGAATTCTCATCATAGAGTTGGGGTATTTTCCACCCAGAAAAGTACCAGCTTATGAATTGTGGGTAAGATGATCCTAGCCCTAAGGCAGGTTGATCCCAGTCTTAGTATATCATGTGATTCTACTGACCTGGAGTGATGCTAAGGTCTATACTGGGGTGATTACAGCATAATCCCTACTCTTGAGCTGCGATGATCAGAGAAGCTGAACAGGCAAGAATGCTTCACAACCATGAAGTGATTGAAAACCAAGGTAAATTTTAGGCATGTTGTAATTTACAAACTTAGTTGATTGAGTACCCGAATTGGAGGTGAATATGGAGGCTGTAAAAATTCAATGAACAGACCAGATGACCAGATGCACAGAGACCTTGTCCTATAGTGTGTCTGCATAGAATGCTTTTAAGTGCTGCTTGTGGATGGCGGCTTCTTTCAGTTAAAAGCAAAATCAGAAAAAAAACAAAAGCAAAATCAGAAAAAAAACAATCATTGGAATCCAGTATGGAATAGTGAGGGAGGCCAGGTTAGGGCACAGGAGTCTGACATTTCATCAATAAAAAAATGACAGAAAGTTACGAAAAAATGAAATACATGTACTCATATCTATACTATAAATACACGCAAGGAGTGCAAGAGAGTCCCCACTCCTACTTATTCGACTGTTGTCTCGAGGCTTGTGTATATTTGTAGATATGGGTATTTCATTTTTTCATAACTTTTCGTCATTTTTTATTGAAGAAATGTCAGACTCCTGTTATGTGAAGTGATTATTTGTCACTCATTATTATTATGGTCTCAAACGCCGCCATGGTAATTTTTTTATCCTCAATAGCCATCGAGTACTGTTTACTAATTGTATTGAGACTACTTTGTGCTGCTGCAAGTTCTGAATAGACATGTACTCGTTGATGTAATATTATAAAAATTAGTTTACCAGCACCGCATGTGACACCGGTTGCTATCGATATGGCTCAGACAACAATTCTGATAGTTGCTGTGCTCACAATTCCAGCAACACCAAGGCCAACAATTGTTGCAGCAGCGATTGCACAAAAAGCATCAACTAACGGACACATGCGTTTGTAATTTGTAAGTAGCATGGTTCTCTTCACGATTTTGTCTCTCAGTTGCAGTTCTGCTTTGATTATTTTTTCATGTCGGTAACATTGAGGGTCCATTATAATTCTTCTTCTAATAATGTAATTGCATAGTACAATTGCTTGACAACCATGCATTGTTCAGATGCAACATGCGCACACAGTTATAAGCAATTACCCTTTTTTACCGGCACAACTGCTATACAATCATAGAAAATATCTTCCTGTGGAATACTTAAATCTCCGGCAATTGTGCATTCCTGATGCTGGACACTATGTTCATATAGAACCATATTGATTGCACCCTTGGTCGGTGTCTGAAACGATTGTACTTGTCTTCTTCCAAGAACTGTTACATGGACAAGTGCATCCTTGTTAAATAGCAGCCAATATCTTTCTCTACTCAGTTGAGTCAATGTCGGTATAACATATTTGTTGGGGAATTTCACTGGGGTGGATTCACCGCTGAATATGACTTCATCATTATTGAAACAATCCATGGATGTTTTCATACCTGGTGGTGCAGTCATCGATCGGACATGATCATGTGCTAATGTAATGCTCCCAAGCTGGCTTCGAGTTGGTATATCCACACCAGGGTGGTCCCAACAGTTGATTTCTATTTGACCCTTAGCAAGATTATATTTTAGTGTACATTGAGGGTCTGGTAACATCATTTTGAAGCAGATATTCATCGACAAGTGGAACGAAATCACTATCAGCTGATCCAACACCCCATCAGCAAATTCCGCAACCTCATCACTGCGGTCAGAATCCATCACTTATATGAAACGATAAATCTAATTTTTAACACAAATACCAAAGACGGTTAAGTACCTGCCTGAAGAGATGTTGATTACTTAGAACTGAATTTCATCTCCGGTGACTAATGATATTGATAATGTAAATTTGAAAAATTCATAATGAACATCAATGCTGGTTTTTCTCATATGTGATATCTGTAGCAAACCATGATGCTGCTGATCATTTTTCAACATTGCTGTTTGACCACATCCACCACTATTTCTGGTTATGATAAACAAGTATGATCCAGACTCGCACACTTAAGATGTGACGTTTAGGTATATCAAAATCATTTTCAAGAGAACTGGAAACAAGTCGAGCATTTGCTAAAGTTATGGGGTCAGTTTTGTCCTCTCCTTCTTTGGATAATATTCCCATAATTACATCCTATGAAATTAATACGCATTGTGGCAAAGGCACATCTGTGATATGTTCATCCACATATTGTTTCATCCCACAATTAGCAGTATCAACGTCGTCTTTGATAAAAGTAAAAGACACCTTAGAAAGTCTCTAATTCCCCCATTTTCAGTGATTTCAGCCAGGTTTTTTGCAACAGCACCTCATAGGCTTAGAATAACCTCTTGAATGTCCACATTAGCTGTTTTAAGTTTTCCACTTTGATCTTGGAAAATCACATGCTCGCCTGGGTTGATGTCATTCTGGCTCAGGCAAATCTGCTTTTAAAACGATATTCTGAATGTCAGCGTTAGATGTTTTAAGTTTTCCAGTTTGATCTTGGAAAATCAACGTCAGCAACAGCCCGGCTGGTAAACTCAGTCAAATCCGGTTTGGTGGCAAACCTGGTCAAATCCACATTAGCACTGTGTCGTCTGGCAGTTGAGCTTCCATAAATATCAATAGGTATTTTGTTTACTATCAAGTGTAGTTTAATGTCAAATCAGTAAGGGTTTATGGGGTTGTTGAATGCTTGAGTGCATGCAACGCTTCAACAACAAGATGTCCACATATTGGCCTGTCCAACCGAGTTTGCAATGGCAGTGTTGAATAAAACAGTGGTTGTCGTCCAGCACCACCGCCCTGGGTTAAGTAATTAACAACTTCAAGTGGAGGCACAAGCCCGTACGAGTCAAAATACAAAAGATGTCAAGGTGTTATCCCGTATGCAACCCAATGAGTCCCAGGTTCTGTTGATGAATCTTGGTTAACAATGCTAGTTTCCCACATGCGCAGAATCATTGCTGCAAGTTTATCCCACTTAAAGACACCTCGGAAATGCTCGATTGACTTTGTCATCATGAGTAAATCAATATTGGTCAATGGATGCATGAAAAGCTTTGCTTTCATCAATGGCGAGGGCACAACCTTTGGTTTCCATGCCTGGATAATCGAATATCTTTTCATTGCCATCCTGGATGGAGTTCCGACAGTCTCTAACGCAGCTGTTTTTGCAACTACAGGAACCACAGCCGCTAACAACACTGGAATGGCCGCAAGGAATGGAAATACTCCACTGGTCTTTTGCACTTGTTTCTCCTCTGACTTAGATAACTTTAATATCACTGAGGTTTTTTTTATGTGGCCACATTGAGCTGATCGAGTTGCATTTGAGTCAATCACACAGGGACTATTCCAGTTAATTTTGCAGGAGAAAGCCTCAATGTGACCCCACAATTGTTTCTTATTGCACTCTTTATTTTTGCAAGTTGCTGTGGGCTAATACGAACCTTCACTTCATGATTATTATTTATAAATGTAACAGGTTCAATTACAAATTTGAGAAAATTCTATAAATTTTCCACAGGCACATCAATAACCCTCATTCGACTGCTCAAGCCCTGCAACAACAGAGTCTTGTCAGAGAGAATTACAGCAATGCATCTATACTCTGTGTCACCGGGGCCTATACGTGCTTTGAAGTACATGTCCACCACGGACTGCTTAAACAGGTCCAGATACTCAAACTTAAAGTAATAAATCAGATACTACGTACAAAAGTTGTGCCGGGAAATCTGCAAGCCTGTGTCAACATTTTGGTCTCGGTCCAGGTATTTCTGCAATCAATGACACACACAAGCAACTTGATAGTTGGTAAAGTTGAGCAAAATGTTTTCGGTGGGTTCTTGGTGACCATTTAACCTCAGCGAGACCTCGGTCACTCCCAGTTTTGCAAATATCATTGAACTTTATAGTTGGGTATTCAGATTGTCTACGTCATGAAATGCTATAAACACGTGACATGGTGTGCTAACACCTTTTTGAGTACCTATTTACCATTTGAATTCTCCTCGAGCATCACTGGTGTGTCAGTCTGTGGTTATCGTGAGAAATGAAATCATAGATGTTCTGCCAGACATCATAAATGATGCTAAACGTGCGACTGTAGCCACTGATGGACTCATTGATGGCATCCAAAGTGTAAATTTGGATAACACAACTATACTTGCATTAGGAATGGCGACACCGTTGCGCTGAATTGCATTGTTGGTGTTGCCCATTCTGTTTAATGTGACTGTGTGTTTGGCCCGGAAAATAACTTTATGAAAGTTTCTACAAAATCTGAATACGTGTGAGAGTGGAATTGGACAGGGAAAACTCCCTGTGCATGTTAACCTGGGCTCGACGCTGTGCAAATCCACCATTAAAATTTGGATTGTCTCCAGAGACTGCATTGGTGGCTGCATCAATGGTGTATTTGGTATAATCAGGACGGTCACTTGTGTCTTTGACACGCATCATAACGGGCCAGCATACCTTGCATAATCGTAACTGTAACGGGCGAGTCCAAGAATTGTTGTGGCAACATCGATATTGTCAAGAGTTGCTTCGATTTCCTTCCCATTGAAGAAATAGCGCGTGCTGCTGAACAATGCCATTATGCCATTGTTGACAAATCCGACTTTATCATTGGCACCGTATGCAACTTTGTTGTTTTGTACAAGCTTACCTTGGACTTCCAAGAATGCCTCACATGGAAGAAAATACCAAGATGTGTCATTAACCTGTAATTCTACTGGTCCTTGTTTGGATCCCTAGTCTTGTACGAGTACTATTGGTAATTTTGCTTGCTTTAATCTCACAACACAGGTGCATCCATATAAAACGCGGGATAAGATACATCTTTGAATTGAACCATTGTTTATACATTATTGTTTCGCCTAATACCTTTTAGGAGACAACCGTACTCCACTTCCCATTGCCAGATTAGCAATCACTGAATCAGCAGACAGACCGTGTTGAGCAGCTTCATTGATGATTTTACTGACCGCGACTGGCATTGTTGCTGTTGATGATAATGTAACCGCTTTTGGTGGTGCTCGAGTCACTAATCGTCGTAGTCAATCTCGAATCAATTGAACCGGAGTATACGCAAGAAAACATTTGTGGCAGCGGAATGGTAAAACGGTTTTATTTTATCATTATAAAACTAGTACATGAGCAGTTTAGGTAAGTCTAGCACGGACACGCCAGCATAGATTGGTTTAGTCAGTTTTTGTTTTGATTTTTTACTATGTACAACAATGAGTCAACCATCGAAGATCTTTCGGGATTTGAATCCTGGGTCCGCCATGAGCCTTCGAAGCTTGTCTTGTTCGGTATCACAGACAAGGTCAATGCAAATTCGCTTCCGCAGATTTTCCATCATCTTGTTGAATACAGAATTGCTCATTAGTTTGAAGAAATATTTATCAAACTCATTATAGGCCTTGGTGCAACGGTCCATGTTTATCTGGATATAAGGAGTCATCCAAGCGTGTTAGCGAAATCTAAGCACCCAATGAATTTTGCTTACATGCATTCCCAAACGCAGATATAATGGCAGGCCTTTGTACGTGAACTACATAGTTCATTTTAGTTCGAAGATTTGGAACAAGCTTGGTGCATTCCATAAACTTATGTTTGGATTTGTCTACAGTCCCACACTGATATGGGGACAGCCATTCGCGGGGCACTGACAGCGCTTCTGGTGCCAGCAGGTAGTCGTTGTGGGCATGATGAAACTCATTCTGGATATTCCAGATCAACTTCAAAGAAATATCCATGGTCGCTGTTGCTGTCATACTCGTGTACGTCCATGTGCGTGGGATCAATCCATTCAAAACCACCAATAGGCAGGGGCTGCATCATTGCCCAACCATAAAGAATCTGTTTATCAAGATATATGATGTAACTGTTTGGGACAGCAGCAGAGTCATATCCGTCCACGCACCGGAAATTCAATGTCACCAAAATTGAGTTCACCCAAACATTGCTGATATTTCCGTGGCTGATCTTTGTGATCACTCACAGATGTAATGAATGATTGCCCATTCAAAGCATCAATTGGCATGTTTTTTTTTTACATATATCACTGACTGTGGCAGAGTATAGTTTGGCGTTGGTGTATAACTCAATCCGCAGAATGGTTCGTACGGGGAAGTATGCATTTGAACTTCCACACATCTGTCAAACGTCCATCCTGAACCAGTGTTGGTCCATTTTTTCCAACATGTGGATAATATTTTCAGTACCTTTATCGATTGCTTCATTGATAGCCTTGGTGTCGTTGTGATTCGTAATTATAAGTAGATCTCCATGAAGCCACAGGGTTGTGATTTTAAATCCATTCTGATTTACGATTAAGTGGCATAGTCAAATGTGCATGGACAACATTATCTACTTTATCTCTGGAGGTGCCAGAGTGTTGTAACGTTGATACAAATTTCAGGCGCATATTCTATAAATATTTTATAACATCTTTTCTTGGCAAGTACCTGTTTGCAATAATCACGCGGTGATCTTCATGATCACCCTTATGCTTGTGAAACTTAAACTCGGGGATTTCTTGTATAATGTACCTCTACTGTACCAATGTACCTCTACTCTGAAGACAAATATTCTAAGAGAGAAGAAAAACTCATTTGTATGATAACTGTTAATTGAGGTTAAATTTCAGTGGATACTGATCAAGCACAAACATAGAAATATAATTGGATGATGAGACTCAAAACCATTTGTCTGCAATTTTAAAAGCCAAGCGAAAATGACTGATCACGTGATACTACCTGCATACCCTAGACTTTGATTGGCTCTTTGAATACTGATGCCAATGATGACCAATTAAGGTCACATACACTGAATGTGATCCTACATCTAGACCCATGAAGACAGCAAGTTAAGGGGCTTCTTGCACAAATCATTGTCTACCTCCCCATTTTCAATGAACATGCACAAAATCATTATGCAACAGTTTTATTTATGACTACACTTCTGACTTCATATCATCATAACAGCCTGCAATACTATTATTAATTCCCTTGTGTTAAAAAAGAGTGAGAAAAATAAAAACAAACAAACACTCTTAACACATAGGAAAACAACAAAATATAAAAAGAGTTATCAGTAAGCTAAAGTCTATTCTAAGCCTTTGCTACGTGTAAGTACAATTAATGAAAATCATCATGTTGTATATAAACTTCAATTAAATAATTATCATTTATTTAAAAGAGAAAACATTTTCAGAGATGCTGTCAGGGTGTACAGATCACATGAGACTTTTACAAATTTATGCATTTGGAAAGCAGTAATGCGAGAGAATTCCAGCAAAAAGTACCAATATGTACCACCTGCAGTATAATTTTGATATAAGTATTAAGAGAAAATTGAAAAGAAATAGGATTAGCTAAAATATAAAAAAGTTAGGATATTTAGTCTGTCAAAATTCTGTCCCTCAATACAAAATAAAGGAGTTATAGGTTGATTACAAACTAATGCTTGGAAATCCCATGAAATATATTTAGAAAAAATATGTATTATATTGAGAGGTATTCCATTTCCTTGAACAGTGTGCATGTGCAGACATTGGCCTATTTTGCTGTAGGTGAGTATGTTTGCTGGTTAAGGGGTCATCGATCCACTTCATTTTATATATACCCAAAGTAACCCTTGGCTAGCAATGATTGTAGGTGAGATAAATAGATAAAGGATCATTCAGCACTGGTAAGCATGGCAGGATGTACAATTACTGATTGATTGATTGGTTTTAAGACAGCTGTGGTGGGAATGTGCAAAGTTGTGAAACAGGGAATGAAGGCAGTGATAATATGGAAGGATATTTAAGTGTTGAGCAAATACTGATCTATGTTGATACCCCTGAGAGTCTGTAATTCCTGGCAGCATCACAGCATTTTCTAATTTCAGGTATGACTGAGGCTGAGCAAACAGATGCCTTGAATAAGTTTGAAAAAGGAGATTACCTTGTTTTGGTGTCCACTTCAGTTGGGAGTGAGGGGATCGACATTCCTGACTGTAGCATTGTCCTAAGCTACAACTACGCTGGAAATGAGATCACAAAAATACAGATGAGAGGTCAGTTCTAAGTTGCAGTGACAGATGTCTGTCAACATGAATTGTCCATGGCACATTCAGCTTCATGTGTGGGTTTTGATAACAGTAACATCAATAAAGCAACAATACTGACCTTTACAGTAACTGTAAAATTAACTCATCCAGAAAAGCAAATAACAAGAGATAAAGACAAAAACCTCATTCACCCTGGTCATTACATATTGTGACTCCACAGACAAACTATTTTAGGCAGGCACCATCCCACTACATCGAAAGCAAGGTGAGAAGATCTCTTATTATGACATTATTGGCATCATGCAAGTTTTCACAACAGATAATTGCTAATTCTTTAAGGACAAAATGGTTTATTATAATAAAGAATTTTGATGACTATGGCAATACAGTGGTGGTTTGTGACAAGTACATGAGTCAGATTTATGGTCTTCGGAAACCAGTAACCAGACTCATCTTTTTCCCTCATTTTGCTGTGCATCTAGGTTCAGAACAATCTGCACTCTGCCTGCAAACCCTACACAGCTATTGTGGTTACAAAAGGATTAAAAAAAGATCTGTAGTGTTCATATCTGGTTTTACAATGCAGTCATTCATAACATATTTTACCAAAAAATCATGGTCGCTGGTCGTGTTTAGCAGGTGTACACTCATGCCAGTGCATATAGTAAAATCAATCTGTGCATGACAATTTTGTTGTAAATTACAGGTGGTTGTTCATAGCAGAGCTGGCTCAAATCAGGTTTTACTGAATTAAAACTGAAGGAACCTTGAAACAACTGTTTTTCTTAGCATATACTATCATAAGCATCATAGCATATACTATCATAAGCATCAGAATAAATTTCATCAGTAAGCATCCTACTGATCCAGACTTTATGGCCAATTGCTCTTGCATTTGGATATTGGGCAGATATTTAAAAAAATAAGAAAATAATACACTTTAGGAAATATAATGAATAATTTGTAAATTTATCTGAAGAAAAACATAAAGTAGTAATACAACAATTAACACTCAAAGTTTATAATCATTTGATAATATAAGACCGGCTTGTAAAATACCAACGAATTGTTACAATCTTGTGTCCCTAGGCAAGACACGTCGCTTAAGGCACATTAGTGGTTTTCATGCTAAATTCCAATGCAGGAGTACCAGGTTCAATTCACAGACCAGGCCTGGTCAGCTGCCATGTTGGTGCCCATACTAAGGATAAAAGTTGTGGGAATTTACTAATAATGCAATGTAGCCCTGATACTGAACAATTAAAAGCATTCCTGATGCACACCAATAAATATATTTATTATATACCTATAATTATACAATTCATGATAAAGGCTACTTTTCCTTAGACTGATCTGAAACCTTGTATCAAATATGTATCTGATATAGATTAAGATTCCTCACTATCAAGGATGATATCACTTAACAATGGTTGCATGAAGGGACTACTACAGTTTTGCTATATTTAGACACTGTACAATGTGAGTAGATGGATGGAATCAAGAACAACATAAAAAGTTGTCTTTTTATTATGAAATAATTGTTTAAGGTATATAATAAACTCCTGATCAGTACAGCAACTTGATCTGGATGCTTGTCTCATGTCTCATTTGATAGCATAAGGACATCAGATCATGCTGGACCCTTTGGGCCTCACAAGATCCAATTTCCTTCTGCTGTCAACCTCGATGCCATACAAGCACCCAGATCAAGTTACTGTACTGATAACCTGAATGTTTCATGTATCATGTATCATAATTTCTTTACATATTTAACTATGCGCAAAAAAAAATAATTTGCTTTAAGAAGAACATATTTCTTGTAAAATCCATATTAAAGTTTATAAATATATTTGCAGAGAATTATCACTAGTATTGCCAATGCTAAAGTGCCTGAAACATTTGTCATTTATATGTTATCAAATGAATTGTGCATTATTTGAAGGCATTTCATCTATTCAGTGCCATTACTCACAAATTACTTTAAATGTATATTTTGTATTTTTAGGTTTTAATAAATAAAAAAAAAAATAAATCAATATGCTCTCCTCTAAAACATGTCCAAATTTAATTACTAAGAACTAAGAAATCCATGACCTTAAGAAAGGTCCTGAGAAATTCAGTAGCCAATGCAGGCTGTTCATATGGTGGGAATCGAACCTGCAACCTTCTAGTAACAAGTCCAGTGTCTTAACCATTGAACTATCACAGCTCCCTTTGCTGGGAACACCAATTGTTTCCAGGCTATGACTCCTGGAATGGGGCTCCTTGGGGGTAAGGACAACCCTGGAATCCATGCTGACTGCTCAGATTAACTCCCCTTGTAAATGTCAAGTAAGTGTATACACTTTAAAGGTGCAGCCATGAACAGTTTCTAAAGTTTTGAGTCAGGGTCTATGTTCTACTGATTACTCCTAACAATCTGCATAGACCCAGATCTGCTGGCACATTATGTGACAGCAGATCTGTGTCTGTGCAGTTTGCAGTTGGATTTGACTTATAAGCGAGTATATACAGTACTCAAAACCTTTGACTTCCACCCAGGGAAATCTCTCCTCTAGGGGTAATAATAGCTTCCAAAGCAGATTTTAAGAACAGAGATTTTAAAAAAGAAGCAAAATTAATCTCTGGTTTTTCATCAACACATTTTGTACATCTACTTTGATATCATGAAAAAGAATGTTCTTTATTATTGTGTTTGGGGCTAACATTTTGTTGTCAGGATCACTTTTGTCTGAATTTATTTTCTGCATGATAAATACAATAGTTTATAATAGCTGCTGGAGACAACTGAAAGCTCTATAGAACTGAGGTATGTAATTGTTGATCACATTCTGGTTTTAGGTCGTGGAAGACAGAAGAACAGTACGAAGATAACAATAGCCACAGATGAAGTGCTGAAACAAGAGAGAATTAGTACATATCGTGCCCACATGATGTACAAAGCTATTGACAAACTGAAGACGATGGATGAACTTGAAATACTTGGGAGAATGAGACAGATTCAAAGAGTTGAACTTTCGAAACAGGAAATGCAAGAACAGTATGCAAAGGAAAAAGAAAGCATGAAAATGGAAGGGAACTTTATGTTGAAATGTAAAATTTGTTCCATTGATATTGTAAGCAGTGCTGATATAAGATGTGTAAAGAAATCTCATCATTTTGTAACCAACAAGAAATTCTTGGACTTGATTGTTGAGAAACCTGATCCTAAACCAAAGATGATAGATGGGATGAACAAAACAATGTATATTCATTGTAAAGGGTGTGGCGAAAATAAGTTGGGAGTATATTTTGAGTATAACAAAGTTAGATTACCAGCAATTCAAATATGTTCATTTAAAGTACCCAGCAATGATAACGAACAAAGGTACAATGTGTACAAAAAATGGAAGGATGTTCCATTTCAGGTAAAAAATGCTGAACTCACTGATATCTTTAATTAAGGTGTCTTGTCTCAGTAGTTACCTTTACATCATCTGTAAAGGATCATCTAGAGGTACTTATTAAGGTGAGAACAAACTTCCAGTTACATTCACTGCTTGTTGGTTATTTTTATTTCGCATGAAACAGTACCTGATGATAATGTTGCAGCGGCAAGAGGTTGATAAATCTTTGGAATAAGACATGAATATGGTCAGATCTGTACCCAACTGCATATAGCAGTAATGAAACGCTCATGCACACATGTGACTACCACATGTAGCAACTGTAATTCACTTTTTCATCCCTACGCTTTAGCAGGGGATATTGTGATACCCTTTAGCAGGGGATATTGTGATACCCTTTAGCAGGGGACATTGTGATTGTGATACGCATTAGCAGGGGACATTGTGATACCCATTAGCAGGGGACATTGTGATACCCATTAGCAGGGGATATTGTGATACCCTTTAGCAGGGGATATTGTGATACCCATTAGCAGGGGACATTGTGATACCCATTAGCAGGGGATATTGTGATACCCTTTAGCAGGGGATATTGTGATACCCTTTAGCAGGGGATATTGTGATACCCTTTAGCCGGGGACATTGTGATACCCTTTGGCAGGAGATATTGTGATACCCTTTAGCTAGGGACATTGTGATTGGGTAAAAATCTGCAAAAGGGTGTCATCCTTGGCTCCCATCCCTTGGTTACTAGGAGGGGGTCAAAGGTCAGATATTCAAAAATGTTAATTGCCATGACATTTAAAATATTTTCTGATCAAACTTTATTTATGAATTGGTAGCAGTAAGACATATATATGTGACAGATTTGCATTATGACTCCTGTGTCACTCTCGAGGTGAGGGTGAGTACCCAGGGGGTGGGGTTGGAATATGCAATAAAAAGTGTAGGGATTTGTAATGGCAAGCCATTGCAGTTGCTCTAGTAGTATTTGTCCTTACAATGTTTTATATGAAATATCACATTAAATTTGGAATACATAATCTTTTTAAGCTCGTACACCAGTTAGCATATCGAATAAATGAATTTTCAGTGTGAATGAGAACATTTCATGACTGGTTGAGAATATTTACCCATGAATTGCACATCTGGAAATTTCAGCACTATATTTTGCCTTTCGTCATAGCAAGCACTAGAATTTATATACTTGTACTTGAATATACATTTCTCCCTGAGTGTTTGTCTTGCAGCAGTTTGAATGTAATTCATAAGAAATAATGCAAGGCTTTGGTAAGAAAAGAAATTGTTACATACAAGTGTTCTTAACCTTGATCATGCATGAGATGACTTCAGTATGTCTTCTCATGGCTTCTTTTTGTGCTTTGTGTGCTCTATTGTGAGATAAATAATAATAATATTTTTATTTTTTTATCCAGAGTGTCATAATTAGCCAAAACCTAGTTCACTTTATGACCCTGAAAAAAAAAAAAAATATATATATATATATATATATATATATATATATATACTAGAGAACAGGTGAGGGGGAGTTGAGGGGCCACTGCATTGAATATGGAAAATTTTCATAAGATCATAATGAGAAATGCCATATAGCAGGTATTTTTAGTGCCGGATAAATTGTTGTGATCTGGCGGTCAAAAAGTGAGATTGTACACATGAAACCTGTCAAAAAGTGAGATTGTACAAATAAAACCTGTCAAATAGTGAGATTGTACAAATAAAACCTGTCAAAAAGTGAGATTATGCAAATAAAACCTGTCAAAAAGTGAGATTGTACAAATAAAACCTGTCAAAAAGTGAGATTATGCAAATAAAACCTGTCAAAATTTAGCATGTTACATATTATAATCTTCACAGATCTAAGTCTTAAAAATATAGCTAGCCAAATTTAAAACTTGCATATTTTGGAGAAAATAAGTATATTTTTATCTGTGAAAAATCCACTATTTGTTAATCATTAACTTTTTTCAAGAAATCTTGTGGCATTCATTGTTTTTGAGCAAAATAAAGCATATTCTCATTGTCAATGTGTTCACTCAGAAGTTCCTACTTTTAATACAGTTTTGCTATGTCATCATTTTTACATCAGGTTCATCTCTTTTCATGTCACTACCTCTGTTAAAATTTAAAATATGACCAACTTTTACACTTGTTCTAAAAACCTAACTACTGTTCAGGACATAGCAAAATGATGTTTTTTGACAATGGGCAAGTTCTGGTTAGTTGGCATGCAGTCTGCAGTAGACAGTTGTAGAAACAGGCCACATGTTTCAAATTCTCCCTAAAATTGATAACTTTTAATATTTTTCATATGTATCATATTGTATGGTCAACAACTTTACAATTCACTTCACATTCAGCAATCATCAAGGATTAAAATGGACATATTATCTTGAATTCTTCAGTTGGTGTACTTGAGAAGAACTGCTTTTTTATTTTAAGAATATTATTATTCCCAGACATACAGTTTTAAAATCTTAGGGTTATTTTTCATGTTTTCTGCTATCCCTACCACAGCATTCAAAGTATCACAAGCAAGATGACTTAAAAATCCTAATTTGAGTAGAAATTTTTAGAAATTACATGAAACAGGGCCCAGTGTATTTTTAAGCAATAATATATGTCAATGAATGTAAATATGTTTTCAGCAATACTATTTCATTCATGATTGAATTCTCAAAAATCCCTAAATACAATGCAATTGATTTACTGTTTGCAATATGTTCTGTATCTTTGTCCATAAGCAGTTGACTGTACACAGTTGGAAATGGTAAACAACATATTGTTATGTCCATAATTTAAGTTAATTCAAAAATGAATTAAAGACTGGGTAACTATGCAGTTTTATAATTGTATGCATATATTTACCCAATGTGTGCTTATCTACAACTTTTAGTGGTGTATTGGGAAGGGGGAAAGGGGAGGGGTATTGTAAGATGAATTATTTTATACTTGTTAAGTACATTGGTCTCTCACTATAAATTTCCTCAGTATACTGCTGTCCCTTACATCATTCCAGTATAGTATTGGATCCCATTTGATTTACTTAATTTTGTTCTGTGATTTCTGCTTAATTTATTTTATTTGATTTTAGTATGTGCCTTAAACCAATTATACAGTGGTATCACATAATTACTGTGAAAGTAGGGTACCAATTATACAGTGGTATCACATAATTACTGTGAAAGTGGGGTACCAATTATACTGTGGTATCACATAATTACTGTGAAAGTGGTGTACCAATTATACTGTGGTATCGCATAATTATTGTGAAAGTGGAGTACCAATTATACTGTGGTATCACATAATTACTGTGAAAGTGGGGTACCAATTATACAGTGTTATCACATAATTACTGCGAAAGTGGGGTACCAATTATACTATGGTATCACATAATTACCGTGAAAGTGGGGCACCAATTATAATGTGGCATCACATAACTACTGTGAAAGTGGGGTACCAATTTTTGTGGATTTTGTGGTTGCTGCAAACCATTTGTTTAAAGACCTAATGAACAATTATTTATCCATGAAGACAATAAGACCTGTTCATCAATCTTCAAATTTAAGTACTGGTGAACATGCAATTTTTTGTAAACCACAAAAATTAATATTCATGAAAATAGATCCATTGACAGTGATTATCCCATTTTTATTATGCTACTGTGAACAACATTTACCATATATGCCCACCTATAAGTCAGGTCTAAGTGCAATCTGCATAGACCGATCTGCTGTCGCATAATGCACTGGCAGATTTGGGTCTATGCAGTTTGTTAGGAGTAATCAGTAGAATAAACAACATAGACCCTGATCATTAGGAGCATTACACAATGGCATATTGGGGTCTATGTTGTTTGTGGTTGGACTCAACTTATAAGTCAGTACAGATGGTATGATTAGAACACATATTTGCTGGAACATAACTATATTTAAGTGGTCTCATTTTTATGTCAGATCAACCATGTTATAATGAAAGAGCACTGTGATGCTATTTTTTTATATTATACCTTTGTTAGTATTATATTTTGTTCGTTTGTATTTTTTGCATTGTGCCTTCTATTACCATACTTCAAATCATTACTTTGTTAATATTTATGATCATGAAGACATTTATATTTTGCTGAAAATTGAGATAATTCTCTATTTGATTTTTATAAAGCTCAATTTAGTTCTGTGGTGATCATTCTCACAAACAGGCTTATACATATATAGCACCGAATAATTCAGAATCATACTGCTTTCTCTGCAAAATTACTATCATTATTGTCATTATTGAAAACAGCTGAGACATTTCCATTTGCTTTGTGTAAATATTAAGCACATATAAGAAATACTTTGTCAAATGCTGAATATGTGGAAGTTACAGTAATTCCTAAATATACACTGTTCAAGTGAGACATAAAAGTGTACAGTGTTATATGTGGGGTCAACTTATGCTGAAGTACGTTATACATAGTACAGTGATCCTCACCTTATGCTGAAGTATGTTATACATAGTACAGTGATCCTCACTATACCACTGTTCAAGTGAGCCATAAAAGTGAACAGTGACAAAGAAATCTTTCAGTAATTGGGAATGTAATTGCTGTAAAAACGCTTGTTCTGCCCATATTCATACATCTTCTTTAAGCACTTCCAAATCCATCAGCAAATGTTGAAACAGAATTGAATTGCACTTTATTTAAATTTGTGTGGGGTGGTAAAGTAGAGAAAATTAAACGTGATATCCTAGTATCTCCTGAGAATGAGGGAGGACTAAATATGATTCACATTTATTCATTCGTTAGGTGCATTAAAATAAGATGGGTTAAAAGATTGCTGGAAAATAGAGATAGAGCAGAACTTTTTGAATACAACTATACTCAGAAATAAAAAGGATATTTGGAATTTAGGGAGAAGGAAATTAGATGAATTTGGTAAGCTCATTGCAAACAGTTTTTGGAGAGATGTAATTTTGGCAGTATCTTATTGAAATGAGGAACTGAAAAGTCCAAATCAGTATTTATCCCAAAATTTTAAACTTTGTTTCCCCCCTAGAATGTTTTATCACTACAAATCTTGGACAGAAGCTGGCATTGAAATTCTTAAGAATTAACATATTAACATAATATATTAGACAACGACATATGTACTTTCTGTAAGAGTGAGAATGAAAGTATTGAACAGCTCTTCTGTGATTGCGATATTACTTCAAAGTTTTTGTACTAGTCTTTTGTTTTATTAAACATTTTACACCTTGTTTCCCAAATATTTTATATTTCTCCCAAAAAGAAATATGTTTAAAAAGTGAACAATTGGATATTTTGTGTAATTTCTTACTTATATTGGCTAAATATTATATTTACACTTGCAGATTCAATATGTAAATCCTTCCATCTATGCTTTTAAGCAAATAGTTGAAATCATAAGATCATTAAAAAATACACTGCTAGATTAAATAAAAAAGAGGACCAATTTCTGCAAAAATGGACTTCAATCATAAATATATAACTTGTGTAAGAATAATAATTTTTTATTCAAAGTATCTCTGTATAAATGTATCATTCAGAAATTCTGGTGGAAAATGGTTTAATTCATAGATTTCTTAACACTGGTCTCATCATGTGTTTATTATCAGATGTACACAAATTTTCATCCTTGGTTCTGTATTGTGACTGTAATGTTGGTCCATTATATAAACGCACTGACCTTGCGAATATTTTCATCTCAAAGATGTATATTTAATGAAGATCTCGTACATACATTATGACTATATTTTCATTTTTCTCAGACCATGATGCATTGTGCATAAGGCTTTATGCACACTTTTCCATACTATTAAATTGCATTAGAATGTTGGTTTAAACTTACAATAATTACAAAGCACCCATCTGATATAAATGAGCAGTGTTTGAAAGTTGAATTTGATTTTCACATTATAAACAGTATGTGAGAAGAGCTTATCACAATCTTGATCCCCAAACTTTTAGTACCGTATATACTCGATTATAAGTCGACCCCAATACTTTTTAGGGCAGCAAAAAGTGAATTTCGCTTTGACCCTCTTATAAGTTGGGGTGTATTTTGCAAGTCAGATCCGTCTGAAGGGGTGACTTCTTATTGAGTCAGAAATGCACTTTGGGAATATAAACAAGCCAAACTGGATAGATTGATAAGAAAAATAAAGACAAAACCAGTGTAAAATACAATTATTTTATTGAGTAAAATATGTCAAATAAATTGACAACTTACAATTTGTCTATCTTTGTGTAATAAAGTCCATTGATATCCATAATGCTTGATATTTTAAATCCATTTATATGATAAATCCACGAATTCAATTATAGGTCATATACCGGTATAAAAATAGAAGTTCAGAATGATCCAATTCACAATATCCCATAATATGTTAATTCCACATGTCGTACAAATAAACAATGAAAGTTAAGTCCACTTTTTTGTAATTCACGGTATCCTATAAATGTCACTATCTAATGTCATCTGGTACAAAGTCCAAGAATTCATCCTCATAGTCTGATAAAGTTCTGAAATCCTACATCGTCGTCTAGTCGTTGTAAATTGTCGTCATCTAGTCATCGTAAATCTCATCTGACTCTGATTTCTCTGCTTTACTGTCATATGTGGGTGCTTATGCAGAGACTGAGCTTGGGCTCTGTAAGTAACACTTTGATCATAAAGTCAGAAATCTATTAAAGGATGCAACTGAACACATGTCAATTGTGCGGCCAGATCACAGGGAGTTCAAATTACCACCCTCTGTTACTTGGCACTGAACAAGTATCAACTCGCGGCTTGATCAAAGGGTTGTCACTTGGGAAAACAAAGAGTGTGGTGCCTTTACAAGCTTAGGGATTAAGGTCAAAGTATATGCATAGAAAGTTGTAGCACTCTACTTGGCACTGAACAAGTATTAGATTCGTGGCTCGATCAAACTTGAAAACAAAGTGAGTGCCTTTACAAGCCAAAGGCTTATTGGCCCATGTGCACTGGCAGATAACTTGGGAAATATCACTTGGGAATTAAATCTGACTTGTGGAAAAGGAAAATACAAATTAAATCAAAACTTGTATTGCATCAAGCACAGTCTTTATACAGCAAAACACAATTATTAATACAAATACAGGTTGTTCGGACTTGCACGAAAATGGAAGCAATATACTTACTAGTAAACACCCACGGTAAACATTGACAGACACTTCACTTTGCGGTAGATTGTATTTAATTTACAGGTAATATTTTCAAATTATTAAAATCCAAATAACTGTAGATACATGTATTGTGTAATGAATACCGTCATGAAACGGACAGTGCATACCATATATGCAATACTGCATAGGAATAGTGACATGAAAACGTAAAAATATATGAATTGATAGTATTTTTATGTACTGCAAACATCTTGAGTTTCCAACATTACGCCAAGATTTGTATTTTTTATAATATCGCACTTATAAGATGACCCCTACTCTGCATGAATCGAATTTTAAGTAAAAAAACATTGACTTATAAGCGAGTATATACGGTATGCAGTAAACATTGATAGAAATTGTTGAATAGGTCAGATTTGATAAACGAAAAGAAATTCAGAGTAAAATTAGTTCTCTGTTAAATTATTCTGATGAATACATTTAGTATGGTCATCAGCACATCCCAAAAGGAGGAGGGGGGAGTCTATAAGCACAATGATTTACCTCTAGTATTTACCCCAACAACGAATTTTCTAAGCAATATTGTAGCTTAATTCAAATTCTTAAATAACAATAAAGATATTAGCTGTTTGAAAGTTCAACTGACAGAGTGACTTAAATATGGTGAATATAAGCAAGAAAAGACATGTTTTCACATCAATTCACATGACATGTCTTTACCTAATCAATTTCTTTCTTGCAAAAATAAAGGATTCATTTGCATACATTGAGTGGTCGTGGTTAATACACTTGAGTGACCACTTAAAGCAGTAAAAAGAACATTGTTTGATTAGGAAACATCTGACCACAGGAAGCAGGTGAATATATAAGAATGACTGTTCAGAATAGGTGACTGTCAAATAAAAGTGTCCATTAGGATTGACTGTACAATTACTTCTATTATACCATTTTTCATTCTTACTTTTAAGCATTAACTTGGTTCAGTTTTTACAGACTCTTATAATATTCATGTACAGTACAGAGAAAACATCATGTGGAATTGTTGAAAATTGCAATGAAATTGTCCTTCAGGTATAAATACTATAATACATCAGTACATATATATGTATAAATATAATAATTTGTCAGCTACGTGGCTGGTGGTCATTTATTGTATGAGTGATAATTATGGCACGATAATTACAATAACCGTAAACCTACTTTAATTTATGGCGACCAAATATCACAGTTGCCAATCGTCAAACTATTTTGCATCTGTTTTTCTCAGATCTGCTGCGACTTCATTTATGAGTTCTGTAAGAAAAAGCAAGCCCCAACTGTTTAAATTTACAGATAGATTCACTTTATGAATTCTAAAAAGTAGATCATATACAAAGAATTTAAGTAGGTTTTCAGTACTATTTTAGATATTGAATCCCAGATTGCAGGTGCTTCAGAGATTTTTTAAATCAAAATATATATTTCAGTAAAACTTTGACTTTATGTGCCGAAGGTGGTTTTAAATACTTTTGTGTACAGTAAAACCTGTCTTGAGAGACCAGCCATTCTGCCAACAAAAAGCAGTCTCTCAAGACAGATGGTCTCTCATAACAGGTTTGTACAAAAAGACCAGTTTCCAAATTCGAAATTCAGCAGTGGTAAAGAAGGAAAAATAACCACAATCACTATACATGTATTGTATTCTTTATTCATAGTTTTTGTTAAAATATTAAATGCATTCATCAGAAAAGAACTTTATACAGCAATAAAGATATACATCTATGATTAAACATGAATCCCATTTATATTTGAAGATCACATGTACATGTATTAGCATATGAATTCGTTTCTAATTGACTCCTTGTCTTCTATAACACCCTGAATTTGAGTTTTACCTACCTTTAAACTGGCTGCTATTTTGTGAGCAGTCTCCCCTTTTCCACTTCTCTCAATTACATTGATTCTTTCCTCCAGTGTTAGAATTTGTTTCTTTTTTCAATCGAGATTCTGCCATTGTTATAAAGGTGCTAAATGTTAATGTTATCAGTGATCAATTGTAATAACAACTGTAGTGGTTTTGATCATGCTTTGGGAAAATATGGAATATATATACAGTGTATATAAACCAATGAATGAAAAAAAAAGACATAATTAACTCATCCAGAAATAGAATAAATTTATTTAGAGACAAATGTCAAAGGCTTAATTCACCGATGACATAAAGGGATTAACTCTATAAACAAAGGGTGTAACCGGCTGCACTAAGGTCAACAGATGACAGCTTGGTGTGCGGGTTGTAATCACTGTAATATAAAAAGCAGCAAACAACATAACCCTTTAACAATGACAATCAAATCTGGAAAACGATTCTCACTTACTGGTATTAAAGACAAAGACAAAGGCCTCATTCACCCAAGGCATGACAGATTAAACTCCAAAGACAAACAATGTATGCGACCACTACATTGACTTTGGCACTACAATGGCAGTGAGTGACATGTACTTTAGTCTGGTTTACAGTCTATAACAAATAACTCTACATGCATGACCTGTAAAATTTAAAAAACCTGTCTTTACTTCTTAAGAGGTCGTGGTTACAAAGGATTAAATAAAGCTCAGTGGTGTTTGTCTCTGTTCTCATGTTACGGTCGTTCATAGCAGTGTTATTTTAGAACAATCTGCATGTACTTTAGTCTGGTTTACAATCTATAACTTATGACTACATGCATGACCTGTAAAATTTAAAAAACTGGTAGCCAGCCTAATTTTGTTTGTTTTTATTTTTGTTTAGAACAGTCTTTACTTTTTAAGTGGTCATGGTAACAAAGGATTAAATAAAGGTCAGTGGTATTTATCTCTATTTTTGTGATGCGGTCATTCATAGCAGTGTTTAAATGCATATTTTGCCAAGAAATCATGGTCGCTGGTCATATTCTGCAGGTGGTCGCTCACAACAGTGCATTTATATGATAAAATCAATCCGTGCATTATGATTGTGGTAGTAAATGGCAGGTGGTCAGTCATAGCAGAGGTCACTCAAGACAGGTTTTACTGTAATATGTTTTCTTTATTACTTGACCACATATTGCAACTGAAAGTAGTACTTGGATCTTTTTGACTTGAATTTTTTGTTCACTGTATGTAAAACTGTATAGTATATAATGTCTGCAGAAGAAAATAATTGTGATAGAAGTTAAGGACTACAAGACAGATGCAGACATATTTATGCAGTCACATGCTAAACATTCACTTCAGATTTTTCACAAGAAACGGGGACAACTTTTGTCTATTGCTTGCTTCTCTTGTTAACTAGAGTGGGATATTGAAAATATTGTGTCATGCACTTTTGATATAAAAGGGATGTAACTGATGACCATAGTCATTTCACCTCCAGTTCAGAGGGGTTGAGTTATTAAAACCATTTTTCTCAAAATGTTTGAATGGACAAAACTTTTTATAATTATTTTTAATATGTTTTGGAACTTGTTTTGTCTTCATTTGAATCACTGTTGACATAATGCATAGATATACTGTGTCGTGCCTTTTCCCAATCTTATATTGTCTGTGCTGTTTGTTGTCCAAAAGTGCACATGAAAGTTTTTAATCAATTGTAATATATAATATACCCAGAATGCAGCAGATATTCATCTTTAGATGGACTAGAGATTTATCACTTATATTTTGTAGAATTATTAATATACTTTAATGAAAAATAAAGTAATACAATTAATATTTGTATTTGTTATCAATATAAAATGTTATAAATATCAATATATGTTATATTGGATATGCTGATGTGACCAGTAATGAAAAGACCTTTATGAGGGAAGAACTTTATATGACAACATCACTGTGGAGAGAATCACTGACATACAGCTTTAAGGATGTTTTGGTATTGTGCAAAAAGAGAGGAGAAAGTGTGATCCTGAAAGGTTTCACAACTCAGCAGTAGAAAAATCTTGGTGACTGTATAAGGTCCTCCAAACATGATTTAGTCCCAGGGTTTCCAATTGAGATAACAGTCTGCAGAAGCCACTAAGTATCTTTTTGATGAGCAACAAAAGCAGAAAGAAATTTGTAATGTAAGTGTTAAGAATTTTACACTGACAATCACTTCATCTAGCTTGATTTGAGAAGTACACACTATAACAAATTGCATGCTAGAGTCATTAAATTATCCCATGTACAACAAGGTATCCACTTTCAAATCAAAAGTAAAGAAAATGCTGATCCGCACTAAATGTCTGATGCTCATGTTGATATCCAAAACAATCGGCCAAAATCAATTACATTTTTGGCATCAAGAAATGTATTTGAAAGAACATTGTAATGTGATAATTTGTGGAGTGACTAATTGTGGAAAAACATTGTTTGCACTAAATCAGATAGAGATTGAATACAAAGGTTTTTTGGATTACATTCTTATCATCTGTCCAAGTTTTATGTCGAACAAGACTTACAATTAAGAAAGTGGTTTCTAAAAGGTAATGAAAAGGTGATACATCCTGAAGATACATTAGATAAGTGGTTATAGTCACTGGTTGATATGTTCCAAAGTACAAATACTTTATTGCTAATTGATGATTGTCAGAATTTAGATTACAATATATACTCACTTATATGTTGAATCTAACTGCAAACTGCACAGACACAGATTTGCCATCGCATAATGTGCTGGTACAACTGTGTCTATGCAGATTGTTAGGAGTAATCAGTAGAACAAGCAACATAGATCCTGATCTGCAGGTGCATTATGTGATAGCAGAACAGAATCTATATTGTTTCTAGTTGTACTCCACTTATAAGCAAGTATGGATGGTATATAAAAGACAAAGAAACTAACTTAACTAGACTAGCTTTTAGTTGTAAACATTTTGAAATATCAGGTGACAGTACAAAAGTACAACTCTGTGATCAAAGATTTTAGAGAAGAAAAGTTTTTTTGATAGTCTTCTGTAACAAGAACAAAATAGCTGTGAAATATATGGAAACTGTGTTTGACAAGAACCATATTATTCTGGACAAAATGAAAGTAAAAATTGTAGATACTTTGAAACAGAACAAAAGGAACAAGCGTTTAATGCATTTAGAATTTCACTTTTATTATGAGGTTCTGACTTGACCATGTGGCAAAGTGTTTATGTTGTCAACCAAGAAACATTTATCATCATAAGAACTTGGTGCTGCTTTTTTCATTTAAATTCTATTCATCTTGTGATTGTATGACCTGAGTAAATGTATTTACTGCGAATTTTCTTTTTGTTTCAAATGACAATGTCAATACATGCCAAATTTTAAATTCTTTTTGGTCACGGATTTTTTTATTCCTTTACAAACTTTCTTTTCATCTTTGTCCATCTTAAACAAACAGACCATAACCTACAAAACTCTGTGATTGGCACACTTGTTAGATCATCTTTAAAAAGTCCATAAACTTTCTTATTTATTTGCAGGTTAAAAACATTGTCCTTGGGATAGTCACAAGGTTCATAGAACTTGATGTCATCCTTTGCATCACTGTAATAGTTTGAATTTTCAACATAGATGGACAATGAATCTGTATCAGTTATGAGTAGTCGCATTCTATCACCATATTTGTTTTTCAACTTGTTTTAGAAAATTTCCTGCATTAACCATTTGTATAGCTGTAACATAATAAAACAACTATACAAAGTTTTTGTTAATTTAATGTTCTTGTTTTTAAGACTGACTAGTTCCAAGTAATCATCTGTAATTGTTCTCCTGACGAATGATAAATCTCTTTTACATTTGAAAAAATTTCTTTTTATCTGCACAAATTTTAATTGTTGTTCTTGTTCTCAAATTTTCCATCTTTTTTCCAAATACTCAGTTGTTCATCAGTTTAAAAAAAAATCATTCTTGTATTTATTTGTAGTTTTTTGTCTCAAACTTATATTCACCTCTGTGTAGGATTTTAGCCAAGGTTGCCATTCATACAAGGCGTATTGTTTCTTTTTCAGTTTTAAACCTAATTGCACATAAAGCTTTAAGTTTCTGTAATGTATCACATTCTTAATTTTTTTTTCTTTTGCTTTTTCAATGTACATTAGTTTTGGTACAGATGGTTTTGTACATTTGTGTATGACTGATTGACAGACTATCCTCTTTAAAAGATATTACATTCAGTTATTTAGTTCTTTTCATTATTACATAAAAGCAATATAAACATTAAAATGACATTAAAGAATACACAGCACGCTAAACATGTTAATATATTTACAAAGGTACCATGTCATTAGACCTCTGCATTAAAATTATATTTCCTGCCTCAGTTTCATTACTATGATATCCAATGCGTACAGCATGGGAAAACAAGGCTTTTGCTAGAACATCCAACAATTTAGATTAAAACATGTGGCACACCATATAATTAATATATGCAGTATAACATATATTTGATTTAAAATAGAAGCATTATAAACTTGTAACTTATGTTAAACATGAAACTATTGTTTACATGAAATAGATATCAAGGACATGAACATATGTGTAGGCATTCAAAGTATGTATGTATGTATGTATGTATGTATGTATGTATGTATGTATGTATGTATGTATGTATGTATGTATGTATGTATGTATGTATGTGTGTGTCTATGTATGTATGTATGTATGTATGTATGTATGTATGTATGTATGTATGTATGTATGTATGTGTGTGTCTATGTATGTATGTATGTATGTATGTATGTATGTATGTATGTATGTATGTATGTGTGTGTCTATGTATGTATGTATGTATGTATGTATGTATGTATGTACGTATGTGTGTGTCTATGTATGTATGTATGTATGTATGTATGTATGTATGTATGTATGTATGTATGTATGTATGCATGTATCTATGTATGTGTGTGTTTATGTATGTATGTATGTATGTATGTATGTATGTATGTATGTATGTATGTATGTATGTATGTTTGCATGAAAGAAAGCAAGTATACGAGTAAAAGGGTAAAAATATACCCTATAAATGGAAATAGTTAAGTAAAACATGTGTTGCTATTATAGTCACATGAGTGAAAAAAACTCACATGAAAGCAAAATGTAAAAGAAACAACAATCAAGAATAACATGCTGAAGAAAATGCAGACATTTTTGAAATATTGGAATTATTTACATTTGATTATCACATTTTAAATGAATTCTCACATCAGCTTCTTTTTAATGTATGTACATGTACTAGGGTTTAACATTTGTGTATGTATGTATGTATGTATTGGGATTTATCTACATGTCAGCAAAGCACTGGCTATATGGTGCCGATTAAAAGTTTAAGTTCTAAATATGTAAATATAAAAATATTTTTAAGAATTTTTAATCATCAATCAACTGCTACTGCAATAGAGATAAATCATTTTTGTCTCGTACAAGTATTTCTAGTGCTAGAGTGTGGTAATTGAAATAGTCATGTAGTTCAACTGGAATCTCCAACTCTACTTCTAATATGTGACCAGTGTCACTATTGTCAGGTATTTCGAGCAGATTTTCTTCTACCCATAGAATTTGTTTATCATTTGCCCATCTAAAATTATTTACCAGCATATATTGGCTCATGACCCAGGTGTATAAATTTTAGGTGTTTAGGTACATGATGAATGACCTTGGCCATGACATTTCATACTCACCATTATATTTTATATTGCCATGTATGTCTGAGTAGTATTATTTACTTTAGCGTATCCATGTGGCATAATACTAATTCCACCACAAATTCTACTTTCAGTTATTAGAAACATTAATCAATCTGTCATAAATTCTAACTCTTTAAACTCAAGTCATGACCTAGTCCTGGTGCATTGAAATAGTGAGTGGGGTCTAAATTACAATTTAACATATATACATTCCAAATTGCTTCACATAGCATGAAAGTATATTTTTTATGTAATAGTCATAAAGTTTGCCTAGCATGTTCAGGTTTGAAGTGTGACGTCATGTACATACTGTGTGACATTATGTACATACTCGTAATCGTCATCAGATATGTTCAAATCATTAAGTGATGAGTAAATATTTTATAAGAGATATCTCTGTTTCATCGAATCTATAGAAACTATCAAAGCACTCGCATGAATATATGTCCATTCTCAAAAATTTATATTTCATGTCGCCAAAATATTTTATTGGCTCAACTTGTCATCGTGTAAATTCTTAGCCAACTGCTCTAGAGATTGGCACATGAATCAAAAGCTGTCTACAAATTTCATAGTTCTTTTTACAGTTATTTCCTTACCATCAACTATGAAATCCTTGCTGAATGGAATATATTTCTGACCATTATTCACTATTAATTTTACCTCATCATCTGGAACATTTCTTTATGCTCATCTTGAAAAATATGTGACTGTCATAAAAGGACAAGCTATGAATGAATGGAGGGATATATTTGAATTATTCCTCTGAGCAGTTTATACCAATTAATGTGCAATGCTAAATAGTCAATTATGTCAAACATCTTGGCCATATAATATGTCCTTTTTTTAAAATATATTTCGCTCATACCAGAGGATGTGTCATGTTTCTAGTAAGATTAATTTGATTTTATTTATTTGATTTTTGGCAAGCCTTGTTTTAAACCCTTCAGTAGCTATTAATATTCGACCTTGGAGTATATATTTTGGTCTGTTTTTAGTGGTAAATTTGGATACTGGGGTGGTTCTCAATTTATATAGAAATATATTTTGATGGAACAAAGATTCAAACTGTAAACCTATCGTTCTGAAGTACAACACTTATACTGAATGAGCTATAAAACACAGTAATAACACTATAATTGCTACTCTATAATTACATATTGTGATGTAGGATCACTGCATTAAAAAACCCTACATTAATTGTTAATATGACGATTTAATATAATGTAGTATGATTGTTATGCAATAGTGGATAAAGACTTTGTTTATTGTGTTGGGCGTTGCGATAAAATCTATAGATTTAATAGAGATATTATATGAGCAAATGCACTTTAGGTTCTGTTATAACACATGGCTGCAAATGAAAATCATTAAATATTGAATTATGTTAGAGTTTGCATGACCTTGGACCTTGTAATTATTAATATTATTACAGTGAGACCTTTTGATAACGGATCTAAGGTGACGGGCAAGTGCTGTAGATCTCAGAGGAAAAATGAAAAACCACATCAGATTAAAGTAATTTGTTTTAATTTTTAGCACGAAGCATGTCTGATGATGTATGCAGTTTCAAGCATAAAAGTTACACGCGTTTTTTTAACAGGAATGCTAAATCTAAAAATGGACATTTCATATCTATAGATTTTAATCATTGCAGGTCACATATTTAAGAAATATACGTGGCTACACGAACATCTGCATTCTGCACTTGCCCTATAGGACTAGCAGGATCGTATGGACATATTCTTGGTTTACTCTATCACCTAGCCAAATACAAAATGCTGGGACAAAGGGCTATGTTTAAATATGTTTAAAATGTGTTTAAAACAATTAACATTATCTTTCTGCGCGAGATAATACTAGACTGACCTTGACAATGACTTAAAAAGGGAAAATACAGACTTTGACAGTATATGGTGTGAAATAAATGATCGAAAGTTGAAAGAAACTGGGGCAGTTATGTAATAGTAGAATGCGGTACATATAAACGCTAAATAAAGATGCTGATATGGTACTGTGTCGAGATCGCAGAGTATAAAACTTGCAGAACATAAAGCATTATGAGCTGAACATGACCTCTCTCTTTCTCGCTCACTCTGCAAACTTGAATTTGCCCAAGATGAATTCTAGATTGTTCCGAGCGTCGGATAAGTGGATTTGTAAAGCCCTGGACGGTGTTAATTTGGTTCAGTTAATACGTGGTCAGGTGTTGGGTTTGGAAAAAAGATTTGACAGTAATCTTGGGTTTATGATTGTTATTAATTTATCCAGTTTCATCCGGGGAGAGAGGAGGATGGTTTGTGAAACATTAACTGAGTCTGTTTCTTGGTATTGTTGTGACATGTGTGAGTGAGCATTACCTATCCATACCTTCCCTCTGTTTGGTTTGTAAAGGGTAAGTGCTGCATAATGAAGGTGGGTGTGCATGGAAAATAAGTGATACATGTTATTTATTTATTTACCTATAGACGCATTTAATGTTACATCTTCCATAGAATCCATAGGGCATAGGGTCATATTTAATGTTAAATTCCCATAGATTCCCATAGGGTCATACTTAATTTTAAATTCCCATTGATCCCCATAGGGTCATGTTGAATGTTAAATTCCCAAAGAATCATATAGGGTCATATTTAATGTTAATTCCATTAGATCACTATAGCGCGCCCTCTATCCCATATCATCTCCTATAACTACTTACATGTTTTTAACAGTAATCCAAATGATGTACAAAACATTCTTAGTATATATTTGTAAAACTCAAAATGAATTTGAAATAAATTTATTTCAAAATTTAACTAACAGAAAAGTTTCCAAGGTTTTGATCATTATTGTCATATTTAACAAGATATTTATAGGATTTTGAGATGCAAATATAAGCATTCATATCATGTTCATATAGGATAGGAATATAATACATTATCTTCACAATTCATCTTATAAATATATTGATGCTATTTTTCATTACATTAAATTATTAATTTATATATAGCTTATGCTTTTAGTAATAGTTATATCAATTTCATGACAATTGTCGTGTATAAAAATATAAATTCAACAGCTTATAAAATATTTTTTCAAGATTCAATTTCACAACCTATTTGTTTTATCTCACGTAAAACTAATGAAAATAGAAAATAATTGTATTATCATGTGCTTTAATTTCTGCATGTTTGCCTACAAATTGGCACATACAATTAAAACCTCTTTATATTTTCTATAAAGTATATTAAATACGCTGTTCACATAATATTTCATTGTAACAGATTTAGTTGTGGTTTAATTGTAAATATATTTGTCACTGCAAAATGTATATAAGAAACAACAAAAACTAATTCTCCTTCTTAACTTTCTTCGTCGACAATGTACTCACGAATTAACCCCGTGGATCAGGTATTTATATCGATTCGCATGGTCTTGCAATTTCTCGAGAAAGAGCGCAACAGCTCAGTATTCCAAGACAAGGCCTATTCCAAGTTGTCGTACAACATAACCACGAAATTCGAAATGGCCACAGTAGGCAGGGTTGTGTTCTTCCACGTGCATTTACAACTTGTGAAACATTGGATTTGATCCGGAAATATCCTGTACATATTGCCGAAAGGACCCTTCAGCTGACCGTAACTCAAGAGCCGCAAGAAATACCGGTAAGTGTCGTAAATGTATACCGATGTGTGCAGACAAAAGTGTCTGCATGATAGTTCACATTTTAAAGAATAGGCGAGATCACCCCACCCCCCAAACTGTCAATCAGTATCAGTATAGGTTTGGGGGAAGATTTATCGGACTATAGTAAGGTATACTAGATATGGCTGCCTGGTTGAATTTACCCATGCATAGCAAGTTAACTATATCAGTAGGTAGAGAGTTCCAGTGGATGATGCTGTCGGGGAAGAAAGAGTACGTATAGTAATCTGTAACAATCTGGATCTGTCTGTAGGCAAGATTACGGTTACTGTGTGATTGTCTGTAGGCAAGATTATGGTTACTGTGTGATTGTCTGTAGGCAAGATTATGGTTACTGTGTGATTGTCTGTAGGCAAGATTATGGTTACTGTGTGATTGTCTGTAGGCAAGATTATGGTTACTGTGTGATTGTCTGTTTAATGGAGTTAGATAGTTTTCTTTTGGGATAGCAAGAAGGTCTTTGGTGATGCTCAGTCTACCGTCCATTTTTCATTAGCCAAGTCGTCTCCAATTTAATGATTGTAGCATACTTGTAGCATTTAATGTTTTTCCTTACCCATCTGGGAGTACGTCTATGGATGGATTCAAGTTGTTTGTCCAGGTTTTCTGTGTGAGGTGTCCAGGATTTAGATGCATTTTCGACATGTGGGCCTACCAAAGTTTTGTAGGTAACTTTTTTCGTTTTCATTACGGAGTTTGATGTTTTGGAATCCAGTCACAAGGCAAAAAAAAAAGGATTTTTATAAGAACCACATATATTATCTTTATTCAGTTTCACTATAGTGTATTTGAAAGATTGAATGTGCACATACCACATATTGATAGTTCAGCGAGAAGCATGTGCTGATATTTAATATGCAGGGTTTTTAACGATGGGACTAACAGAATTATGATTCATTTTGTAGCAGACGATGGTAAGTTCACATGCATACCGTTACCAGACAACTACCTGTCTGATCAATTCATGCATCAAACCTCACGGGACAATGATCAAGGGAACACATGGGGGCATGCCGATTTAGAGCTTTGTAAGATAACCACTTAAAATAGCTAACGGGCGAGTTTTAAACAATTTTAAAGCTGTTTGTTTTGCTATGTGCCGATGATCTAGTTATATTTGCTGAAACACCAATTGAGATTCAGCCCTTACTTAATCGACTTGAATCTTATTGTGATGAATGGGGATTAAAGGTTCATTTGGACAAAACAAATGTTGTGGTGGTTTTCCGCAAAGGAGGACTACGAAACGGAAGAACGAAAAATGGTATTTTGGGAATCACAAATTATATGTGGCTTCATATTATAAATATCTAGGGCTGGTATTCTCTTCATGTGGTGTTTGCTATAAATACCCCCAAACCTTATCTAAACAAGCATCTAAGGTATTATTCTCAGTCAAAGGCAAGATTTCTTAGGTTTAGAAAATTACCAATAAACATAATGTTTAAAAATTTTTATACAAAGATCCTGCCTGTTCTATCATACGGAGTAGAAATTTGAGGCTTTAGTTATGCGTTTGATATTGAGAGAGTACATACAGACTACTGTAAATATGTATTGAAACTTACGAAATCTACTACAAACAGTTATGCTAAGGGTGAATTAGGGAGAAACGGTTTTAAATCAGCCTACATTAAAAGCCAATCAAATACTGGTTGAAAATACTAAAAATGTATAACAGTTGACTTCCTACAATTTGTTCTAATATGCAACTACAATGGTCGCAATCATCAAGTTGTAAGGTATGGGCTCATGAAATCAAATATTTACTCATTTCTTATGGTTTTGGAGAGGCTTGGTACAGCCACGGTGTAGGAGATGAACTAATGTCGGAGAAGATTTATAGGTGGTAGAACGAATAAACTACATTAAGTTATTAATCGTAATGTTAAGGAATATTAGCAGCTTTTGAGAGACTGTGTTACTAAACAAATACCTGCTGTATCAATAAATGAATTTGAAACTTTTTTTTAAGTGTGTCAGTATGACTAATAATCCATTTTTCAGAGCAGATGATGAAGAAGTAGACTTCTATAATAACTATGTACAAGGTTATTTACAAGTTTTGTTTAATGAATTAAATGTTGCTATTTCAATAGGATAATTGAAAAGAGCAATTAAAGAATTGAATAATGGTCCCGATACTCTATTTAATAAATGTTTGGTATATGGCAAGGTTGAGTGATATCTACTCTATATTTTAATGTCATATTCAATACTGATTACTTCCCAGACATTCGGTCAGAGGGCATTGTTATACATATTCATAAGAAAGGTTCTGTAATTAATGTCGAATATTATAGAGGTATTATCTTTCTGAGTGTCATGGATAAATTGTTTACTAGGATTTTGAATAATAGACTTAATATTTGTCAAAACTCATGCTTATTTTAGGAAAAACATGTCCACAGCTGATAACATTTTGATATTACATGCGGCGATAACTCATTATATTCATTCAGGTAAAAAATTGTTCTGTGATTTTGTTGATCTTGTTAAAGCGTTTAATTCTATTATAAGAGATATTGTATGGTATAAATTACTTAAATTATGAATCAGAGGTCAAATATTTAATATTGTAAACTAAATAGCAAAAGCAGAGTGAGATTCATTAATACTTTGTCGGAAGAAGTTGTATGTGTAACTAGCGTGCGTCAGGGAGAGTACTCGTGTACCTTTTTATTTTCAATGTGTATTAATGACATTGAAAAGGAATTTATTAACAGTGGTGCTCAAGGTGCTAAGTACGTATTGTGACAAGTGGCACCTTGAAGCTAATACAAACAAAACAAAAATTATGGTTTTCCGTAAGGGAGGAAGAATAGCAGATAATAATTTATTCCTCTATAAAGGTTTAGGGTTAGATGTTGTTAATACATTTGCGTTTCTTGGAATTTTGTTTACAACAGGAGGTTATTTAACACTGGCTCAACAAACTTTAGGTGCACAAGCTTCAAAGGCGTTATTGGCAATGGATAAATATTTATGAAAATGTGTAAATTTGCCCTAAATGTCAAATGTGAGATTAGGAAGGATACTCTTACAGATAAACAGATATTACCGCATTCCGAAATATTGGACTAAGCTTATGGAAACAAGAAGGTTTTTTTTATCTTTGGTCAAACAACATCGAGCTGAACAATTTATTCAAAATGGGCATTCTAAAATTAAAAATTTATTAAAAATTAATAAAATTAATGCTACTGCAATAAAGATAAATCATTTTTGTCTCGTACAAGTATTTCTAGTGCTAGAGTGTGGTAATTGAAATAGTCATGTAGTTCAACTGGAATCTCCAACTCTACTTCTAATATGTGACCAGTGTCACTATTGTCAGGTATTTCGAGCAGATTTTCTTCTACCCATAGAATTTGTTTATCATTTGCCCATCTAAAATTATTTACCAGCATATATTGGCTCATGACCCAGGTGTATAAATTTTAGGTGTTTAGGTACATGATGAATGACCTTGGCCATGACATTTCATACTCACCATTATATTTTATATTGCCATGTATGTCTGAGTAGTATTATTTACTTTAGCGTATCCATGTGGCATAATACTAATTCCACCACAAATTCTACTTTCAGTTATTAGAAACATTAATCAATCTGTCATAAATTCTAACTCTTTAAACTCAAGTCATGACCTAGTCCTGGTGCATTGAAATAGTGAGTGGGGTCTAAATTACAATTTAACATATATACATTCCAAATTGCTTCACATAGCATGAAAGTATATTTTTTATGTAATAGTCATAAAGTTTGCCTAGCATGTTCAGGTTTGAAGTGTGACGTCATGTACATACTGTGTGACATTATGTACATACTCGTAATCGTCATCAGATATGTTCAAATCATTAAGTGATGAGTAAATATTTTATAAGAGATATCTCTGTTTCATCGAATCTATAGAAACTATCAAAGCACTCGCATGAATATATGTCCATTCTCAAAAATTTATATTTCATGTCGCCAAAATATTTTATTGGCTCAACTTGTCATCGTGTAAATTCTTAGCCAACTGCTCTAGAGATTGGCACATGAATCAAAAGCTGTCTACAAATTTCATAGTTCTTTTTACAGTTATTTCCTTACCATCAACTATGAAATCCTTGCTGAATGGAATATATTTCTGACCATTATTCACTATTAATTTTACCTCATCATCTGGAACATTTCTTTATGCTCATCTTGAAAAATATGTGACTGTCATAAAAGGACAAGCTATGAATGAATGGAGGGATATATTTGAATTATTCCTCTGAGCAGTTTATACCAATTAATGTGCAATGCTAAATAGTCAATTATGTCAAACATCTTGGCCATATAATATGTCCTTTTTTTAAAATATATTTCGCTCATACCAGAGGATGTGTCATGTTTCTAGTAAGATTAATTTGATTTTATTTATTTGATTTTTGGCAAGCCTTGTTTTAAACCCTTCAGTAGCTATTAATATTCGACCTTGGAGTATATATTTTGGTCTGTTTTTAGTGGTAAATTTGGATACTGGGGTGGTTCTCAATTTATATAGAAATATATTTTGATGGAACAAAGATTCAAACTGTAAACCTATCGTTCTGAAGTACAACACTTATACTGAATGAGCTATAAAACACAGTAATAACACTATAATTGCTACTCTATAATTACATATTGTGATGTAGGATCGCTGCATTAAAAAACCCTACATTAATTGTTAATATGACGATTTAATATAATGTAGTATGATTGTTATGCAATAGTGGATAAAGACTTTGTTTATTGTGTTGGGCGTTGCGATAAAATCTATAGATTTAATAGAGATATTATATGAGCAAATGCACTTTAGGTTCTGTTATAACACATGGCTGCAAATGAAAATCATTAAATATTGAATTATGTTAGAGTTTGCATGACCTTGGACCTTGTAATTATTAATATTATTACAGTGAGACCTTTTGATAACGGATCTAAGGTGACGGGCAAGTGCTGTAGATCTCAGAGGAAAAATGAAAAACCACATCAGATTAAAGTAATTTGTTTTAATTTTTAGCACGAAGCATGTCTGATGATGTATGCAGTTTCAAGCATAAAAGTTACACGCGTTTTTTTAACAGGAATGCTAAATCTAAAAATGGACATTTCATATCTATAGATTTTAATCATTGCAGGTCACATATTTAAGAAATATACGTGGCTACACGAACATCTGCATTCTGCACTTGCCCTATAGGACTAGCAGGATCGTATGGACATATTCTTGGTTTACTCTATCACCTAGCCAAATACAAAATGCTGGGACAAAGGGCTATGTTTAAATATGTTTAAAATGTGTTTAAAACAATTAACATTATCTTTCTGCGCGAGATAATACTAGACTGACCTTGACATTGACTTAAAAAGGGAAAATACAGACTTTGACAGTATATGGTGTGAAATAAATGATCGAAAGTTGAAAGAAACTGGGGCAGTTATGTAATAGTAGAATGCGGTACATATAAACGCTAAATAAAGATGCTGATATGGTACTGTGTCGAGATCGCAGAGTATAAAACTTGCAGAACATAAAGCATTATGAGCTGAACATGACCTCTCTCTTTCTCGCTCACTCTGCAAACTTGAATTTGCCCAAGATGAATTCTAGATTGTTCCGAGCGTCGGATAAGTGGATTTGTAAAGCCCTGGACGGTGTTAATTTGGTTCAGTTAATACGTGGTCAGGTGTTGGGTTTGGAAAAAAGATTTGACAGTAATCTTGGGTTTATGATTGTTATTAATTTATCCAGTTTCATCCGGGGAGAGAGGAGGATGGTTTGTGAAACATTAACTGAGTCTGTTTCTTGGTATTGTTGTGACATGTGTGAGTGAGCATTACCTATCCATACCTTCCCTCTGTTTGGTTTGTAAAGGGTAAGTGCTGCATAATGAAGGTGGGTGTGCATGGAAAATAAGTGATACATGTTATTTATTTATTTACCTATAGACGCATTTAATGTTACATCTTCCATAGAATCCATAGGGCATAGGGTCATATTTAATGTTAAATTCCCATAGATTCCCATAGGGTCATACTTAATTTTAAATTCCCATTGATCCCCATAGGGTCATGTTGAATGTTAAATTCCCAAAGAATCATATAGGGTCATATTTAATGTTAATTCCATTAGATCACTATAGCGCGCCCTCTATCCCATATCATCTCCTATAACTACTTACATGTTTTTAACAGTAATCCAAATGATGTACAAAACATTCTTAGTATATATTTGTAAAACTCAAAATGAATTTGAAATAAATTTATTTCAAAATTTAACTAACAGAAAAGTTTCCAAGGTTTTGATCATTATTGTCATATTTAACAAGATATTTATAGGATTTTGAGATGCAAATATAAGCATTCATATCATGTTCATATAGGATAGGAATATAATACATTATCTTCACAATTCATCTTATAAATATATTGATGCTATTTTTCATTACATTAAATTATTAATTTATATATAGCTTATGCTTTTAGTAATAGTTATATCAATTTCATGACAATTGTCGTGTATAAAAATATAAATTCAACAGCTTATAAAATATTTTTTCAAGATTCAATTTCACAACCTATTTGTTTTATCTCACGTAAAACTAATGAAAATAGAAAATAATTGTATTATCATGTGCTTTAATTTCTGCATGTTTGCCTACAAATTGGCACATACAATTAAAACCTCTTTATATTTTCTATAAAGTATATTAAATACGCTGTTCACATAATATTTCATTGTAACAGATTTAGTTGTGGTTTAATTGTAAATATATTTGTCACTGCAAAATGTATATAAGAAACAACAAAAACTAATTCTCCTTCTTAACTTTCTTCGTCGACAATGTACTCACGAATTAACCCCGTGGATCAGGTATTTATATCGATTCGCATGGTCTTGCAATTTCTCGAGAAAGAGCGCAACAGCTCAGTATTCCAAGACAAGGCCTATTCCAAGTTGTCGTACAACATAACCACGAAATTCGAAATGGCCACAGTAGGCAGGGTTGTGTTCTTCCACGTGCATTTACAACTTGTGAAACATTGGATTTGATCCGGAAATATCCTGTACATATTGCCGAAAGGACCCTTCAGCTGACCGTAACTCAAGAGCCGCAAGAAATACCGGTAAGTGTCGTAAATGTATACCGATGTGTGCAGACAAAAGTGTCTGCATGATAGTTCACATTTTAAAGAATAGGCGAGATCACCCCACCCCCCAAACTGTCAATCAGTATCAGTATAGGTTTGGGGGAAGATTTATCGGACTATAGTAAGGTATACTAGATATGGCTGCCTGGTTGAATTTACCCATGCATAGCAAGTTAACTATATCAGTAGGTAGAGAGTTCCAGTGGATGATGCTGTCGGGGAAGAAAGAGTACGTATAGTAATCTGTAACAATCTGGATCTGTCTGTAGGCAAGATTACGGTTACTGTGTGATTGTCTGTAGGCAAGATTATGGTTACTGTGTGATTGTCTGTAGGCAAGATTATGGTTACTGTGTGATTGTCTGTAGGCAAGATTATGGTTACTGTGTGATTGTCTGTAGGCAAGATTATGGTTACTGTGTGATTGTCTGTTTAATGGAGTTAGATAGTTTTCTTTTGGGATAGCAAGAAGGTCTTTGGTGATGCTCAGTCTACCGTCCATTTTTCATTAGCCAAGTCGTCTCCAATTTAATGATTGTAGCATACTTGTAGCATTTAATGTTTTTCCTTACCCATCTGGGAGTACGTCTATGGATGGATTCAAGTTGTTTGTCCAGGTTTTCTGTGTGAGGTGTCCAGGATTTAGATGCATTTTCGACATGTGGGCCTACCAAAGTTTTGTAGGTAACTTTTTTCGTTTTCATTACGGAGTTTGATGTTTTGGAATCCAGTCACAAGGCAAAAAAAAAAGGATTTTTATAAGAACCACATATATTATCTTTATTCAGTTTCACTATAGTGTATTTGAAAGATTGAATGTGCACATACCACATATTGATAGTTCAGCGAGAAGCATGTGCTGATATTTAATATGCAGGGTTTTTAACGATGGGACTAACAGAATTATGATTCATTTTGTAGCAGACGATGGTAAGTTCACATGCATACCGTTACCAGACAACTACCTGTCTGATCAATTCATGCATCAAACCTCACGGGACAATGATCAAGGGAACACATGGGGGCATGCCGATTTAGAGCTTTGTAAGATAACCACTTAAAATAGCTAACGGGCGAGTTTTAAACAATTTTAAAGCTGTTTGTTTTGCTATGTGCCGATGATCTAGTTATATTTGCTGAAACACCAATTGAGATTCAGCCCTTACTTAATCGACTTGAATCTTATTGTGATGAATGGGGATTAAAGGTTCATTTGGACAAAACAAATGTTGTGGTGGTTTTCCGCAAAGGAGGACTACGAAACGGAAGAACGAAAAATGGTATTTTGGGAATCACAAATTATATGTGGCTTCATATTATAAATATCTAGGGCTGGTATTCTCTTCATGTGGTGTTTGCTATAAATACCCCCAAACCTTATCTGAACAAGCATCTAAGGTATTATTCTCAGTCAAAGGCAAGATTTCTTAGGTTTAGAAAATTACCAATAAACATAATGTTTAAAAATTTTTATACAAAGATCCTGCCTGTTCTATCATACGGAGTAGAAATTTGGGGCTTTAGTTATGCGTTTGATATTGAGAGAGTACATACAGACTACTGTAAATATGTATTGAAACTTACGAAATCTACTACAAACAGTTATGCTAAGGGTGAATTAGGGAGAAACGGTTTTAAATCAGCCTACATTAAAAGCCAATCAAATACTGGTTGAAAATACTAAAAATGTATAACAGTTGACTTCCTACAATTTGTTCTAATATGCAACTACAATGGTCGCAATCATCAAGTTGTAAGGTATGGGCTCATGAAATCAAATATTTACTCATTTCTTATGGTTTTGGAGAGGCTTGGTACAGCCACGGTGTAGGAGATGAACTAATGTCGGAGAAGATTTATAGGTGGTAGAACGAATAAACTACATTAAGTTATTAATCGTAATGTTAAGGAATATTAGCAGCTTTTGAGAGACTGTGTTACTAAACAAATACCTGCTGTATCAATAAATGAATTTGAAACTTTTTTTTAAGTGTGTCAGTATGACTAATAATCCATTTTTCAGAGCAGATGATGAAGAAGTAGACTTCTATAATAACTATGTACAAGGTTATTTACAAGTTTTGTTTAATGAATTAAATGTTGCTATTTCAATAGGATAATTGAAAAGAGCAATTAAAGAATTGAATAATGGTCCCGATACTCTATTTAATAAATGTTTGGTATATGGCAAGGTTGAGTGATATCTACTCTATATTTTAATGTCATATTCAATACTGATTACTTCCCAGACATTCGGTCAGAGGGCATTGTTATACATATTCATAAGAAAGGTTCTGTAATTAATGTCGAATATTATAGAGGTATTATCTTTCTGAGTGTCATGGATAAATTGTTTACTAGGATTTTGAATAATAGACTTAATATTTGTCAAAACTCATGCTTATTTTAGGAAAAACATGTCCACAGCTGATAACATTTTGATATTACATGCGGCGATAACTCATTATATTCATTCAGGTAAAAAATTGTTCTGTGATTTTGTTGATTTTGTTAAAGCGTTTAATTCTATTATAAGAGATATTGTATGGTATAAATTACTTAAATTATGAATCAGAGGTCAAATATTTAATATTGTACACTAAATAGCAAAAGCAGAGTGAGATTCATTAATACTTTGTCGGAAGAAGTTGTATGTGTAACTAGCGTGCGTCAGGGAGAGTACTCGTGTACCTTTTTATTTTCAATGTGTATTAATGACATTGAAAAGGAATTTATTAACAGTGGTGCTCAAGGTGCTAAGTACGTATTGTGACAAGTGGCACCTTGAAGCTAATACAAACAAAACAAAAATTATGGTTTTCCGTAAGGGAGGAAGAATAGCAGATAATAATTTATTCCTCTATAAAGGTTTAGGGTTAGATGTTGTTAATACATTTGCGTTTCTTGGAATTTTGTTTACAACAGGAGGTTATTTAACACTGGCTCAACAAACTTTAGGTGCACAAGCTTCAAAGGCGTTATTGGCAATGGATAAATATTTATGAAAATGTGTAAATTTGCCCTAAATGTCAAATGTGAGATTAGGAAGGATACTCTTACAGATAAACAGATATTACCGCATTCCGAAATATTGGACTAAGCTTATGGAAACAAGAAGGTTTTTTTTATCTTTGGTCAAACAACATCGAGCTGAACAATTTATTCAAAATGGGCATTCTAAAATTTGAGAACCTTCAAGAGCTTGATTATATAGAAATGTGTCCTCACATTTTGGATATAAGGGGTAAGTAGTAATATGTGGCGACTGAGGCACATACGGGACTCCAATGTTAAAAGGGTCAAAAGAGTATAGGCCCAAACTGGAATTTAACACGGGGAAAGATTTTGGCCCAAACAGGAATTTAAAATTGTTGGTTAAATTTACTATCTAAGGCCTACTTTTTGATATACTATCCAACACAGCACTTTTTGATTACTATCAAACACATATGTTGTTATTACTATCCAACACACCACTTCTTGATATGCTATCCAACGCATCACCTTTTGATTACTATCCAATGCATACTTATTGATATACTATCCATCACACCATTTTTTGATTACTATCCAACACACACTTTTGATATACTATGCAACACCCGCTTTTTGATATACTATCCAACACGCCGTATGTAATGACTGAAAACTCCTCACCTACTATTCAACAAAAAGGGTAGGAGAGCTTATACGCGCTCTATACTTATATACATACAAACATACGATCATACACAAGCAAGGGTAGGAGTATTTATAGACACACTATACCCACACAAACATAATATACAATCACACACAAAGGAGTATTTTTTTTTCGTTTTAGTTGGGTTATAAACATAGACATAGACATACACAAAAATACAAACAAACACAGACTGGCAATAATTTTTAGTAGTTTATCTCTTTTCTAAAGCTCTGGGTGGCCCTGAAAAGGGCCGTTGGGTGTTTTGATGGATCCTGGGTGTTTATCGACATCCAGGACAACCACACCTCCCGAGTCCGGCTCGACAACAAGGATACATTTGATCCAAGTGTACAGTCCTACGGCAGACGGAGACAGTAAGCCTAAAAGGCGGTTCTTTGGCTTCTTCTCCCAAGCTTCATTCTCGTCCTCATCATGGATCCAGTCTTTATCCCCCTTTGCCTCATTTTCTCATGGATCCTCATCCAATTGTAGTTAAGGTGGAAATTCCCTCTCTCTCCTCTCCCGCTCCTTTGCTTTCTTCTCCTCCGTCCAGGCTGCCTTTATCTTCAGCACTTCATCGGTCATCACTCCTCTGACGAACTCAGGACATTAAACGTGAACGTATTTACAAGGTTGACAACATTGTGGAGTTAGACTAGACTTCCAATGATCTAATATAGTGTCATTTTGCTATCGATGCACACTACGTTTCTAAGCTAAAGAAAATATATAGTCATAATGTTCACAAAACTACCTTTCTAATTTATCATCATTTCTAGAGTACTCACGATCAAAACAAGTCACTAATGTTCTAACGGAAACCAAGACTGCGTTGATGAAGAAAATACACACAATATTGTCCACACACAATGGAATCTGATCCTTGTAATCTCATATTATTGAATTATGTAGATACGGCATTTCTTCTCATAAAGTCGCTGATGTCGTTTTCCAGAGGAGGTAATCCATAAAATCAAAATATTCTACAATGTGGTTGTTGGGAAAATATACAGCTACCGAGTGGGTTCCTGGTCGATGACTGTCGTCTATGCTGATGACATAGACTTGAACTTCTTTAGGTTTTCGATGTGGAAGTTCATCTTTAGCACACTCCACTGGATTCCAAGAAGTTGTATAGGAACTGTTAGTCAGAAGGTAATGAAGTTCCCAGGTATCCATTCTTTTTTTCACAGGTAATGATACGTCATCAGTTCACACTACCTGACTTTTATTGAAAATCTCTGTCAAGTAAGTCGATGAACTTGGAGTCTCCGTACTCTGTTGCAATAGAGCTTCGATGCGTTTCGTCTCCAGAGAAGTCAGTGGAGGTAAGGAATGGTCACACAAGTCTATATACCACTTTTTCAAAACTTTTTCTTCTGTGATGAGGGCCCATGAATCTTCCAGATACTTTCAACCTGTTATCTGAACTCATCATTAAACATTTGTCGTGCTGTTTCTGACAAGGATGATTGATTTGACATTCATGACAATGTTCTACGGTTAGGCATGTGATTCTTTCAGCAAAGGCACAAGCAAAACATGAGACTAAGTGTTCTTTTTGTTCTATCTATCATGACTTCAATTTTGTCTTCTTCACTTGTAGCATGTGACTGCTGTTTTTCTGGATAGAAAACATCGTCTCCGCCTATCTCCATAGGTTCGTGTTCGTTTTTGTTTTAATTTTTTAATTTTAATTTTTTATTTTTTCTAATAGTCTAGGATCACTTCTCTCAAACTGTTCATTTCCAGAGTATTGTTGAATTCTGCATACAAGATGACGTTCACTGTGTTCACCAGAGCTACTACAAACTGAAGTTCCACACGAAGATGTCCCGATTTTATAGGGTGAAAATGTTCCTCGTCGCTGCGATGGTCTAGAGTGAAATCAAATCCTCACAAAGCATATCCTCCTGCATAATCATCATATGAAATACCGTGGCTGCTTGTTGGTACCCAACTGCCCTGTGGCTTCAAACAGTGTCGAGTAAGATCTCAAGTAATTTATCTGGGCAAAGTTAGGTTCAAAGGATCTGGTATACAGCATCTGGCCATCTCGGGTGACTTCTGAAGTGTTGGAACTCGAAAGGATTTTGATCGATAGCTCCGTTGAGGGTCGCATTGTCGACAATGCCGATAAGAAAACGTTTAGGCAGTTGACATTGGAAAACATGATCTTCGATCTTGGATCAGAGTCCAGAAGCAATTGTGAATGTTTTGAGTTCTACTCGTCGTAAAGGATACTTGGCCGTCGTTCTGCTCGGTGTTTGATTGATGTCGTTTCCCACTTTAGGCAAGACCTCCACACGTCGTACGTGAAGTCTGGCTTCTTCGATGTTCTTTTTGTACTCGTTAGTGTTAGCCATCAAATGGAACACGGTTCTGCTTCGATTCAGTCTCAGGCGTAGATCCACTCCATTCAACAAATACTTGTCTTGCAACCACATGTCCAAATGCAAACGATCCATCATTTGAAAATACGTCCTTGGTTGATTTTCTTCTGGCCATGGTTAAATCCAACATTGCGGTCTGCATCATCATCTGCAATCAATGCTGTGCCATTTAACTTTTCCAACGTGTCAGGTTCCCACAGGTGTTCTTGGCTTCTTGTCCGAACGTCAAGAAATGTGCCAGGTACGCCCGGTAAGGATAAGTGTCCATGCTGCTGCTGACCAGTTTATTATTCAAGTGCAAATCCACTTCGCTGAACAACGAATGCATGAATTTGTTGACGGGAGCCAATCTGACATCGGAGCATGGATTAGTGTTGTCCTTTTTGAGAATTTTTGACTTTCAGGTACAAGTAACTGTTATTAAGATCGATGTAATCTTCGGTTTGTCCTTTGATTTCAAATTCTATAGGCACTGAAGTGGTCAAAGACAACACAGGATGAAATTATACCCATTGCGATTATTGCTTCGTCATCATCGTCGGTGGTATGAAATACCAACTGAGTTCTGACTTGGAACATTAGAAAGAATCTCAGTGCATCATTTTCAGTTACTAATCAACGTGTCTATGAGGTCTCAAGGTTTTTCGACGTCTCTTTGTGCCATGTCCTTCTTGTGGCGTACAGGAGGAATTAATGCCTTGGCCAGAAGTACGAAGTGATCTTAGGAGATCTTTTCCAGTTTAAAGCAACAAATATTTTGCCTGCTTTCATGAAAGCTTCTTTAGGACTTTGTTTATCGATGAGTATGTTTTGGAGAAATTATTTTCTTTGAGTCAAAGCTGCATCTTTTAAAACATGCATACGGTGCTACCATACGAAAAGCTGACTTTAACATATCTCCTAAACAATGTTCTCGTTGTCGATCGACTGCTTGCTACACAGGATACATCTCTTACAATTCACTGGAGAATCTTTTTCGAAAATGTAGCTTCACCGTGACTTTTCCTTTCGAGAATAGAATATGTTGTCCCAAGATCTCCGTTTATACCAAAATTGACACTGTCAGAATACGATTTACTGAGAGGGAGATAATAAGGATGTACAAATTCTTGGTGAACGTGATACGTGTTTCCTCCTTCGGCAGAATCCACTATTAAAAGAATGATTCTCAGCAACGGAGCAGCCGTATTTCCCACGATGCTGTCCTCGATGACATTCGATTCGAGTACGCAAACATCAAATTTAGTCCTTCGTTCAATTCGATAAGGAAGCGAAAACACTGAACGAATTAATCGTTGATGTAAATGTCTTTCATAGGAACGAGGGATGCGTATCCACTTAGAAAAATAGCAAACAAACTGGGAGAAAAAGTAATGGCCAGTATTTTGCCGTCAGAAAATTCCATTTTAAGACGATGAGAAATGGCATGGTATTCGATCTGTACACTTCGCCCAGTTTTCTCCAGTGCTTTGCCAAACTATCGATAAAGATAGCTAAAATTGTTTCAACTAGATGTTGAGTATTAAAATAATATCCTGTAGGAATTCTCATGGTATAGATATTCAATTGAAGATATGTTGGTGGTGAGTTTTTGGATTCATAATAGCCAGGATCATTTTTGTCCAACTGTTCTTGGACTTTTTCATTATGGATATCGACGATGAAAGTGTTTTGACACTCGTTGATATTGATGACTTGAGTAGGATGAATGATTTTTACCAAAACTACTTCCCAATGAGCTTCATGATCAATTTGTACAGATTGAGGTATGTTGGGAAATACATACATAGAAATGTCACTTGGTAATGTTAAATACAATTGGTTATTCATAGTTCGATGGTTCTGGTTTATGAGGAGTCACTCGTTGTCAAAGGAGAATGATTTTCCAAATGTTCCAGAAGAGCAGAAGAGGACTGCTGCTGTGACTGGAAGAGTTGTTGTTGTGACGAGTGGCGTACTAAGGGTAAATGGCGCCCGGGGCGACGATGATGGCCCAAAGGGCCAGAATACGAGGCCAGAATTTTTGTCAGCTGTTTTGGCGTGCCAAGACCTCTGGCGCCCCGAGAGCAACCCCCCCCCCCCCCCCCCCCCCCCCCCCCGTTTGTACGCTACAGGTAGGCAGTGAAGCTACTACCGTTGTTATTATTGTCGGTATATTTCAACGATCGACTAGGAAGAAAATAGCAAATACAACTCCTGAGTAATATAGTCCACAATTGTTTCATCTCCTTGTTGCAAACTGAAATTTCCAATGACTGCTCCGGTGACACAATACACCACAAAGATTTGGCAGAAAAAGACGATTTGATTTTTAGGGTAAGTTCTCCACACTGCAAACACAGGGATTGTTTTTGTAGTTCTTATAGAGAAAAACTCTGAGAATAAGAGGTACTTGCTGTGTCTAACGGCATGTTGGTAACGTCTGTTTCTTTTTATAATCGATGACTTGTGAAGCTGCAATCCAAGGTAGATATCCTTTCCAACGAACTTTCACTTCTTGAAGTCGATGTTTTCCCACTTTACGTGTTCTTCGATCGAGAATGCTTTCAATATCGTACACCTCGTCTTCTCTCTTGGTCAATCGTTGTAACGCAGGCAAGTACAAAGTTCCTTTTAACACTTCTCCGTTCATATCTTCCAATTTATAAACAGGAGGATCACGTCCACGTACTTGTTCAGTCACGCGAAACAATTCTGTCGTCCAGTTTGTTTGTTTTTTTTATTATCCCCGTAATAGGTTGAACACTGGGTCGGGGAACCATCCCAAGGTCACCTTACAAATAAACATTTCTGGTTATCAGATAATCTAGGGATAATAAATATAATGGACAGAAAAAGAAAATAAAACACACACACGCACACGCGCATGCACACATGCATATGACACACACTCTCTTTAGATGGACAATTGAAATAGACTAACACTAGTATACAGCATCTAGGTGACATAGACTTTGTGACATTGCAGTGTTTTGTTCCTGTTTACCATCAAACCAGACCCAAATAAATATAACGAAATGCAAGAAAAGAAAGGATTATTATACAAGTTACATATTCATTATTGTGGTCCATTTTTGAAGAAATTGGTCCTCTTTTTTATTTTACTTAGAAGTGTATTTTTCAATGTTCTTATGCATTTCAAATATTTGCTTAAAAGCATAAATGCAAGGATTTTGCATATTGAATCAGCAAGTGTAAATATAATATTTTGCCAAAATAAGCAAGAAATTACACAAACTGTCCAGTTGTTCACTTCCTAAAATATTTATTTTTTGGACAAATGTACATTATTTGGGCAAGAAGGTGCAAAATGTTCAATAAAACGGTACCAAAACTGTGAAGTAATATTGCAATCATAGAAGATATGTTCAATACCTTCGTTATCACTCTGGCAGAAATTACGTTTGTTGTCGTCTAATATGTTAATTCTTTTCAAAAATATTTTATTAAGAATTATTCCATGGATTAAATTAAAGTTAAAAGAGATCAACTTGGTATCCTTAGTACAACATTTCGCCCGACTATAAATCTCAGACCACTCCTCACTACTTATATTTTTATTTAATACTTGCATCCAAGTTTCTTGCTTAGCAATGTGTTGCCTTTTTTCCTTTTTTAAAAGATTTTTGTAAACAAACTTGAGTGAATTTTGTTTTTACAAGTTCATTATTTCATCCTCCTGCTTATCAAAATTATTATGTACTAAATGGTTTTTGATAGCATCTTTCGATGATTTTGGAATTTTGGATATTAAGGAGAAGTATTTCAAGAAATCATCGCATCTAGTTTTTTGTTTCATCATTTCAAAAGGTATTAAATTACTGTGATCATCCACTAAGTCATTCAGAATTTCAATACCGGCTTCTGTCTGGGATTTGTATTGATAGAACATTCTAGGGGTAGGGACAACATTTAAAATACTGAGAGATAAAGACTCGTTTGGACTCTTTCCCATTAGATACTGCCAAAATTACATCTCTCCAAAAACTGTTTATTATGAGCATACTAAATTCTTTTAATTTCCTTCTCCCTAAGTTCCAAATATCCTTTTTATTTCTGAGTATAGTTGTATTGACTAAGTTCTGCCATGCTCCATTTTCATCTTCCGGCAATCTTTTAACCTATCATATCTTAATATACTTAATGAATGAATAAATGTGTATCATATTTAGTCCTCCCTCGTTCTCCGGGGATACTAGTATATAACGTTTAATTCTCTCTACTTTACCACCCCATACAAATTTAAATAATGTACGATTTAGTTCTGCTTCAACTTTTGCTGATGGATTTGGAAGTGCTGACAAAGATGTATAAATATGGGCAGAACAAGAGTGTTTACAACAATTACCTTACCAACTACTGACATATGTCTTTGACTCCAGCTTGCCAGTATTCGTTTTGCCTTCGTTAGTAACTTCCTATAATTAATTTCCACCATTTGTTGTAAATCCGGAGAAAAATCTATGCCAAGGAGTGTGAAGTTAGAAGAACACCAATTTAGGCCCATAACGGGACATATTCTTTCATTAGAAAATTTATTGTTTCCAATCCAAATAGCCTTTGTTTTTGTTATGATAATAGAAAAAAAAAACTTGCAAGATATTCATAGTTGCTTTAAGAGAATGTTGAGATCCATCAAGAAGAAAAAAAGCGTCATCGGCATACTGACCCAATTTATACTCAATGGCATCAAAGGTCAGTCCCCGTACATCCACATTTTGCTTTAAAGTTATAATTAAAATCTCAACACCGATGATAAATAAATAAGGCGCAAGGGGATCTCCTTGACGACATCCTCTTTCAAGTCTAAAAAATTATGACATATACCCATTATTTATAACACAACTTTTAGAGTTACTACAAAACAGTTTAAATCACTTACAAACAGAATCACCAAAGTTAAAAGATTGTAAAGCTTTTTCCACAAAGGTCCAGTTAATTGAGTCAAAGGCTTTTTCAAAGTCTATTAACAATAATACACGATATCTATTTTCGTTCTCTAGTTGATCCATGATATCGTATAATAGCCTGGTATTTTCTCCAATGCATCTAACCTTCATAAATCCTTTTTGATTATCACTGATTATTGATGGAAGAACCTTTTAATCATAGCTGCAATGGCTCCCGAAGCAATCTTATAGTCAATATTTAAAAGTGATATAGGTCTCCAATTTTTAAAGTATCTTCTGTCTTTTTCTTTCTTTGGTAGACATGTGATGACTCCTTGAGTCTGAAAATCTGAAAGTTTTCCTACAGTATATCAATATTTTATTGATCTGCATAGAAATCCCCCAAGAGTCTTCCAAAAGAATTTATAGAACTCTACAGTGAATCCATCTGAGCCAGGACATTTTCCATTTTTTATACGTTTTAGAGACATACCGTATTCATTAATTGTAAGTAGACCCCCGAATGATTCTCTTTGCTCTTGACTAAGTTTAATCTTGTGATTAAAAAATCTAATTTAAATTTCTTGAGTATCCTCAACATCAAGCTGAGCAATTCTACTTTTGTACAATTCCATATAAAACTGTGTTTGGGCTTTTAAAATATCTATTTGGTCTGATATGTTTGACCAATCATCTAAAATAATTTCTTTTATTGTCTTATTGACATAAAAAAAAAATTCTCAAGATTTAAAAGTACTTCGTTCTTTTTTCTCCAGATTCGTACCATCTAGCTTTTGATCTAAACGTAAGACTTTCTATGTATTTTTTTTAGATTCCTCTAATTCTGCTTTTGTTTCCTAAATTTTCCAGAGTTTCCCCATCTATGTTATTCGACAGTCCCCTGTTTATTTCTATTATTTCCTTTCAATTTTTTTTAATTTTTCCCGTTTCTCTTTTGTTTTCCTAATAGAATAACATATTGTTTCAGATCTTATTTTCATTTTCAAAATTTCAGAAAACATTTGATCATTACATGAAAGAGAAACATGGAGAGAGTCATCTTTATTTCCCTCTACATAATATTCATTTACAGTATCAGTTATACACGTTTTGACCAAATCAGTATATTCAATGTTCCTCAACAGGTGGGCATTAAATTTCCAATATCCTTTTCCTCTTGGACACGTTGAAAAAGCCACAATCAAAACAATAGCTGAATTATCAGTCTTATACCCTGGTAAGATACAAGAATCATCTGTATTCATATAACTGTCATCATATATAAGAAACTAATCTAATCTACTTTGCTATCAGGGAGCTTTTTGCGTCCAGGTATACGTCTTTAAGTCTTGATTGGAATTTCACCAGGGGTCAATTAATTCCAGTTCGTTTTTCAGGTATTTAATCGCTGCTCTAGACTGTTGGTGTTTGTCATGTAAAATATTATAAGTATCCAAATCTAAGTCTTGAACAGTATTCCAATCTCCACACATTATAATTGATGAGTTCTCAAAAACTAAAATCTCCTGCTTTAACTTTCTAAAAGAGCTAGGATTATCATCATTATAACCATACAAATTCACGAGGGTTATTCTGTTGCCATTAATTGTAATATCTAAAATAATAAATCTCCCTTGACTGTCAAATCTTTCTCTATGAATCGCAAATTCAAAATTATTTCTAAAAATATTGCGACCCCAGCGCTATTACTAGAGCAGTGACTAAATATACATTTGTATCGCCATTCAGCAATTCTGTCGTCCAGTTGGGTAAGTAACCTTTGTCAAAAGTGTATTTTGTTTTTCCAATGCGAACCTAATCTCCGGTGTTTAACACTTCTTTGTTTTGTCTGGTTTTTGATGTTACAAACAATTGATCAAACACCATCACTTCATTTTCAGGTGTCACTTCTGGAGCACATCCGATGCTACGATGGTACGATTGATTGTAATCTTTGACTAGACATGGTAATACTTCGATGTATTTGAGAGTATGCTGATGTGTAAAATATTTCCACATAGGTTCTTTCAAAGTTCTATGAAAACGTTCCACGACACTAGCTTTTGTTTCAGGATTATCAGTGGTGAAACAATGAATGTGTCTTTTTCAATTCTTTTTGAAAAGCTTGGTTCAGAAATTCGGTGCCTTAGTCTGTTTGCCATCGTAAAAGATGTTGACCACTTTGTTTCAAGACCGGTTTTAAAGCTCGCACTAACTACCTAAGCTGATTTTGAAAACACGTCAATGATACAAAACAAATATTGGTAACCTCTATTGTACGCCGCTAAATGAAAGACATACGCTAAATCTGCTTGCGATTTTGATCGATGCCTGCTACTTTGGTTTGACTTCTGGAATTTTTTTTGTCGATTAGGTTGTGTAACGTGTACGTCGATTGTTCTTGTAACCATTGTCCTACATCTTGTAGACGTAAACTTTTGAGTTTGGTTTTAGCGACACGATGCAAATTTTGAATTCCTCCGTAGCCAGCAACATGAGCATAATTGTCGTAAATGTTGCCTAAAAGTGTGTCCATGTGGTTTGCTGAGATTTTTTGCCGTTCCTCAATAAGGAACCCACTGTCCGATACTGCTCTTATGTTGTTCGTGTGGTATTTTGGATTGCAACGGTCCGACGGTCTTGACGCGTCCGACGAGTAATAGGAGTAGGAGTAGTCATCGATTGTTTAGTTCTTTTTTCACTTCTGTCTTCCCAACTTTCGTTTTTCTTTCTGCTGAAGAGGGTGTCGACATCATCTTTTTGACCCAAGCTTTAATTTCTTCTCGTCTGGTAGTAGGGGAAGGTGTCAACAAGGTTGTCATGCTAGGAAGAGGAGCAGACGAAGTTTGAAACACTTCTCTTAACTCTTTTTCCTCTTCTTCCACCCCTGTGGCTGTTTCTGTCATCATCTTTGTTGCTTTTTGTTTTTCTTCCCTTTTCACGACATTCTTGAAATCTCTCAGAATAGGTTTAGTTGTCTCGTCTAAAGCTTTCTGGTGAATCAGTTGAAGACGTTGCAATAATTGTCCGTACCGTTGCGATTTTTTCTGTTTCTGACAAATCTGTTCGATCTATAAATGATAGTATATTTTGTTGCAAGTGTGTCATCTCGGTGAGATTAGGATTAGAAGTAATTTATTTGTGTTTGGGGACTCTTCTAGGGGCTTTTCGTCTTTTATTTTTTGTTCGAGTGTGAACTTGCTGCACCGCATCTCTTCTTTTTGATCTGTCTTTTAGGTGATCTGGTTCTTTTAGCTTTGGCATTAGGGTCCCATTTTAGAAGTGACCAAATAATGACACCTCATACAGAGCCACTTCCACCTGGTTTCAAAATGATTTGCTTTTTGGTTTGAGTATCGATTCTTAGATCAGCCAATTGTGACAACGCTATTTTATGTTTTTCAAAAGCATGTTTTGTTTGATGTGGTATGTGAATGATGCCTTGTAGTAATTGTCAAAGTAAACCATTCTAATACGTCTTTGCGCCTAGCTTCTAACAAATGTGAATCTACTTTTGCAGTTTGTTCGTTACTGATGGTATACAGTGCACAAATCAGTTTAGTAGGAGGATGAGATTGAAAAAATGTCATGTTGAGTACTGTAAGAAATTAAAGAAGAGAATGACTTTTTATATTTTTTTTTAGAAAGAGGACGATGATGACGTGTAAATTATTGGCACTCCTACTTGGTACCACTCTTGAAACAAATTCGTACATAATCTCAAATAATCGGGAGTGGTAGGTTTTAAATCGATGAGTAAATACGCATGTGGTGATTTAGTGGCATCGTCATAAACATAATTTAGCCAAGGTGTTCCTAACTGTTTGGCTAACACTTGAACTTGAGATTTGTCTTTTGAACTTTTAGACAGCACCACATAATGTGCATTGAGCCTGATTGTGTAATGTGCTTTACTTTGTTAAAATAAATTTTGAGTAATGTAAATAATACTTGCATTACCATTATGTCCTTTTAATGCAAACCAAAGTTTAATTTCTTCTTCGTCTTCTCCAAAAATGGCATCGATGATGACAAGATGTGTTTGACTAAAGTCGGACATGATTCCATCGTCTTCGTGATGAATTCCTTCTACAAACGAAATGGATTCTCCTTGACTTTCTTGGACTAACGTGTAAGACGACTGCCACTCTTTGTAACACCACACAATACGTTGTAGAGGATGATCGAACAATTTTAATTATGTTCGATGACACATTTGAGAATGGAGGATGTAGCCACAATAATTGTGTTTAAAATTTTGAGATTTCGTCAACAACACAAGAATTTTTTTTACATTTTTATACACGTTTAATGTTTTTCTTTTCATGGTAGTGTAATAACAACAAAAATACACTTACATTTCAAAAACACACTTATTTCATGTGTTTCTTTTCTTTACTTTAATCAATCATACACAATGTCTTTGACATACTAGAAGTCAGTCTACAAAATTAAAACACGAAAACAAATAAGGCAGAAATCACTCGGTACACAAATAAGGCACAACTTAAAGTTGCCAAAGCTGCAGGTAAGATTGCAACCTTCTGTATCTACATACGTAACATTCAATCTATGTAAGTCTCTGTGGGGTTAATCTGACCTAATCTCTCCAGGAATGTCATTTCCACATTCTTTTCTATCTGTACAATACTACTACTCTCGTGGGCTCGTATTATTTTTCCTCTACTTCAAGTTATTCTCTCTATGCTTCTAAATCAAGATTCTTTATAGGCTCTAACAAAAAATAGGTATTTTCCTCCTCTAAAATAGGCTCTAATTCCACTTTCACTTCTGGCTTTTCTCCCACTGGCTCTAAGTCAAATTCTTTCCTTTGATCAGTCACACACAATGTCTTTGGCATAGTAAGACACCTCTTGTATCCAAGCATCGAGGCCAAGACTTTTCCAGACACGTACATCCTACCAGTCGTAAATCTGTTGGTGTAACCAACAAGCTAAACACACTTCTTGGTAAGTATGAAGAGTTGATAAAGTGCGATGAATCTCTTCTTCACACGGAGGTACACAACTCGTGTTCATCACAATTTACAACACTTTTAACAAAATAAGTTTCTCGTGCACAGATAAACTTTTGGTGGTCATGTCTTTGCTCCATGTACTGTTCATAAATTGTCCACAACGAATTTGCTGGTAAACGAAATCCACGAAGTGTAGTCTTGTTGAATCAGTTCTTTTAACAGTAGTTGATAATCCACTAAATCGTGAACACTGTCATTGACAGCCTTCAATGGAATGTGGTGCAACACTGATGACAAAAGACGTGGCACGGTGAGTCATATCATGTCTCTGCAGTTGATCAATGTGTGACCATTTTCAAATAATCAGTTTTCTTATGGACTTTAGATACCAATGATTAAAACGTGTTTGCCATTTGGGATGCAGTTGCTCTTTGCGTTTCACTTTAATCTTGACAAGCTCTCTGTAAATACGTTCCCGCAGCTCCAACTGTAGATTCTGAATGTGCTATTTTAAACTAGTCACTTACAGGAATGTACTTTTTGATTAAATATTCACATGTTTGCCAAATGGTATCAGCTGGTAAGCCATGTCGAAGAAATTCAGACCTTACCTCATCACTCATCACACGTTGTGAAGAAGTCTCTTCTTGAGGTGATACTCCTTTTTAAAGTTTTTTTTTTTTAAATTCCCGTAAGTTCTTAACCATTTCATAGACTTCGTTCCATGGAATTCGGAGTATCACTGCAGCACTGTAGGTAGAAGTCGTGACATCCAAAATCATAGAGGAGGCAGGTACTCATTGATCAGTGTCTGACCATTTGAATATCTTCAAACTAATTAGTTTTATAATAGTATTCAGATACCAATGGTTAAAACGTCTTTGTCGTAAAGGATGCAGTTCTTATTTCCGTTTCACTTGAATCTGTACAAAGTCTCTGTAAATGTGTTCTCGCAGCTCCAAAGGTAACCGACGAATTCTCTCTTCTAAAGTATCCATGTGGATAATAATCATGCCCAAACATGGGAAGGTAGTGACAGCACGGAGACCATCTTGCATGTTGCAGGAAAGAAGAATCTTTATACTTCCATTTGTGTATCTTCACACCACAACTGAAACACTGTACTTGGTCTCCTCGTCCCAAGTAGATAAATCCAGCTCTGGATAAAGTTTTGCAAGTGGGTAATACATTCTGATTGTTAGCCAATTGTTTTGAAAGTCTTAATTCGACTTTCAAAGTCACAATAGCCAGGTAAAGCCACAGAAAAGTGTATTCTTCTTTGATTTGTAAATCCCGATGAACTTGTGGTATCCAAAGTGGTTAGTGAGTGCATGGATGAGATCCATAGATAGGCACACGAACGTCATCACTTTTGCTAGAAAAGCAGAAAGGTCGTGCTGCATTACTAATGTCGCAGGGTACGGTATTACTCTAGTCGCAAAGCACAGCATCGCACTCGAGTTCATCGAACTTGAGTCCTCAGAGGAACCCTCACTCGGTTGCTGTGTTGAATTCATCTTTCTAGATGAAAGTTTGTACTCACAATGAATTTTCTGTCTTGGAACTCTCTCCTGTTTTATGTTGGGGATCAACGCGTCCGTAAGGTAGCGTGTTGTGATCTGGAAGTCGCACTCGTTTCTGATAGACGATCTTACGAACTCTTTCAAAGGGTCGGCTGACGATTTGGTGATCTTACAAAAGTACAATTTAGTAAGGAACCAACGTTTTCATGTGAAATTCTTTATCAAGTCCTGATTTTAAGGCTTCTTTTAAGACGTCAAAGTTGACCACTTGACTGGAATGATAGCTAAATGTCAGTCCTTTTACTTTACATTTGGTATGAAGTTCTCCTTGTTTGTCTCTACTTGTAAACGTAATTTTTGGGTCCACCACTAGCGAGACTCAAAATACTCTCTTCTGGGTGTTCGTCGGTTCATGCTCCTAAACGGTCATCTTGATAGCTTCCCGGGCGATCGACAACTATCGTGTCAAAGTAAAGAATTCGATCTCCTAAAGGTTCCGAGACATAATACAATTTTGTATGGGCATTGGCTTTCACGTGCGCTGCAATAATGACATTTCCAAACTCGTCATGGGGTGCAAACTCTCTGACTTCTTCATAATTCACCAAGATAAAATCTTCATGTATTATGTCCACGTGTTTAATAAGTTTTCCTTTATAGTCGAGAAGTTGAAACTATCGACTTGGATCTGCCAGGTATTCCGTCTTCGGCAATATCAGACGTTGAGCCAATTTTCCCCACAAACAATTCAGCATAACTTTTGCAAACGATCGTCTTCCTTTGTTCTTTTCCACGTGTTCCAAAGTGATGTCTTCTAAGGATCGGTGCCATTCTTTGAATGTCTCTTTGCCTTCTGGAGTCCGACACCAGGAAGGATAGCCGCTGGCTTCTTGCTTCAAATTTAAAAATTCGTTGACGTAATCTGAAAATAATTTCTTTATTGGAGTCGTCATTTTGATGGTATTGCTCTGTGGTAGGAAAGTGCCAAATTTCTTATACTTTTAACAAGCGGTATCTGCGATCGAGAGCATGAAACAATTCGGCACTCACCCACGTTCCTGTCATCGTGGCGACAAGGCTGGTCTTGATTACATGTTTCAGCACACGTACGGCATAAAGGAAACATCAGTTTTCCGTGACAATGATGTGGTGAAACAGGATGGTACAAGTTCGTAGGTGGTAACACTTTGCATTTGATTAAACTTTTGTGTTGGCGAACGTGTTCTACGTCGATGTATTCTGTCAACATTTCCGGGTGACTAGTGGGAAATCGAGCATATCTGCACACCCAAGGATACAAGGAACACACATCAATATATTTGATCTACTCTCCTTGAGACTTGTCCAATTAGTACAACAAGCGTGTTGATTTGGTTCGTCCTTCAAACAAACTCGCATGGATTCAGAGGTTCGATGTCCACCACATCATAATCTTCGACTATAAGTTTAAATTCTGAATCGGTTTTTAAACGTCGATTATATTCGTGTTCCCACGTTTTTATCACATGGTGTCCTTGACTTTCTAAAGTTTGGCGTCGTTGGTATGTTTGGTCGTACAACTCTTCCATTGTGAACTCTGAGAAAGGACTTTTCAGGTCTCCTTGAGGATGACAACTTGGGTATCCGTGAAATAAACATCCCCGAAATTCTCAGACCATCTGTTTTTTTTTCCAAATCCCAACCATCTTCGGAAAGGGTTCCAATTTTCTTTTCTCCACCGTTTCGAGTATGTTGTATCCACTTGTCTTCAGTTTAACACAAGTAATGAAGCCAGCGCAAAGTTTTGGCACAATATCGACAGCTAACAGAGAAATAGGATTGAAAACATATGATGTCTAGTTTGTTCTTGGGCATGGTCTTTTGTGATAGACTAATCCACACTCATTGGCAATGGTAGAAGCTTTCTTCAAGGGATCGATACCTCCTTAATCCATAAATAATTGTTGAAATGTTCCACAACACCGTTGTAAAATCTCCACATCAAAAGTGTCTGACGAGTGGACTTGCTACCAAGAGGAGAAAGCTTCTCGTTGTTCTGTGTGCATACCTATAGGGTCATAGCAGCGAACTTCAGGCAACTGCTGGAGCACAACGTGTTGATTAGCTTTGGTATTGAAAAAGTGTGGAAAATAGCCTTTAGCCATTTCTATCTTTCCAAACGTTTTAGGCATTCTACTCAAAGGCATAACCAAATAACTCATGGAATCTTTAAATTGTATTTTTTCCCCTTTCATGTAAATGATTTTGGCTCCATTCATGGTAACTGTTGGAAATTCAGTGCCCTGTTCTCAACAAATTTTCAAAAGCAAACTGTCCTTCGTATCCTGAGAAATTGTGAGCCATGACTGTTGCGTTTCGATAACAGTTTCCGTAAAGCTGAATTTCTCTTCGCTCCAAGTGTCATCGGTGGGGTCGAAAATCCATTCGGCAAAATCAGCAAGAGTACGAGAGCCCCGAAAGATCTTTTCATAGAATCTGGCTACAATTTGGACAATGAAAAAATAAAGGTTCCTGTATACACTTATCACAAGCACGATGAGCTACGCAAAAGTTAGGGATGTGAATTAAAGTCTATTGTGAACATTCAAAGTAAAAAAAGATAAAATCCACATTTTGCTTCTTATTATTCTTGTTTGGTCGTCATTTAATACTTCCTCGAGTTCATTGTCATATTTGTTAATGTAACAGGGATGATTGAATTCCACAACTTGGTCACAAAAATGACATCTTTTCTTTCCTGCACAAACGTGTGCTTTTTGGTTATTCGTTCGAACAAGATGTCTGCAAGTGGAGCACACTCTCAATAATTGGCAAGCACATTTCTGTTGTTGTTGGAATTGTTTCATGCGATGTTTGTTCGTAACAAGTTGGACTGATAAAAGTAGAGCAATGAATTCTTTCTTATCCTTCAGGAATGAAAGGTCTGAAAGCTAAACACCCACGACATCTCTCTCCACAATGAATATGTTGCTCCCGATTGTTAAATTCTTGGTTACATTTCTCGCAATAATATCCATATCCAAGAAATTCTGTGATACTTGTAATACCATCAAAATGATCATGGTGATGATAAACGCGAATGTATTTTTCATCTGGGAAATCAGGTTCTCGAAACACGAGAGCTCCACGAACAACTTGAGAGTAAGCTTTCAAAGTATAATGTGGTGCAACCAGGTCTTGAAGTTTTTGCATTTCATAAATTCCACACACGGTCTCTTTAGAAATACCTGCTTGCTGCAAAAGAATTTCTGCTTATTTTCGTTGTTGTGGTTTGTAAGATCATCTAATGGTATTTCATGATTGTTTCCATTCTGCTGTATTGTTATTCTAGACATAAGTTCGACCCACTACGATGGCACGAGCTAAACACATTTGATCTTGGTCGTTATTAATTTGAACAATATTTCGTTTGGTGCTGTGAAGTTCATCCACCAATAAAACTTTTCTGCCTTGTCCACTGCCTCTTGGGGGTGAAACGTGGGTCATGTGAGGAGTGGCCTTTCCATCGGTGATGTCAAACTTATCGTTCGATTGCTGGACGTGTTGAATTTTATCGATAATTTTGGAAGGTTTTAATTCTGCCGGTGTGCCAAACTCGATCCACACAGGAGACTTCAAACTTTTGTGATTAATGGATAGTCTCAAACGATCGTCATCTTTACCTTGGCAGTCTCGTTTTGATTCCTCTAACAATAATTCCCATAAATCTGTAATGAAACCCACTGCTTACTCTGATGGAACTTGATTCTTGAACTCTTTAAATTTCACCGTGTACGTATAAGCCGTCGTTCAAAAATTTATGGAAGTCACGTTTTGAGTCTCTTGAATGTGAAAATAATCTTCAGGAGCTACCGAATGACTTTCTTTCTTGGCTGATCTTGACTCTCTCGGTCTTGTAGTGGAGGTAGATGGTGTTGGCTCTGGCTCACTCATGTCATCTTCAAAATGGCTAGCATGAACTTGTGGTACCACTTCACTTAGCTTATAAGGTGACACCGAAAGTCGTTGTCGTCGTCTCTTGGCTTCTTCTGTTTTCTCCTCATCAAGGTGTGATCGTTTCATCTTGAATCAAATATATAAAGAGACCCACTCACCCTAACAGAATATACTCTTTCAGCTTTCCGTTTGTGAAGATAGAAGAGTCACAACTGATCGCACTTCTCGTCAGAGATTTACAGGGAGCCAATGAAAAGTACACTTCCAACAATTCTTCGGACTACTCCACTCGAGATAAAAGTCAAGATGCATGCTATGTCTATCAAGAAAAAGGACATCGGGCTCCAGAACGTCAACAACGTCAAAGAAACCGCTAAGACGGGAGAAAAGAGAGACAAGAGTAAAGATACCAGTTATCAATGTCAAGAAAAAGGGCATTGGTCTTCAGAGTGTCCCAAGAAAAAAGAGAACAAGGAGAAAGAGCGTTCTTCAAAAGCAGCAGAAAAAGTAGAAGAACCCATTATCCGTAAATAAATTCAAGGAGAAACAAGTAGAAGATACTGAAGTAGAAGAACCCATGCCAGTGAAGAAATTCAAAAAAGACAGTAAAAGAAAGAAAGAAAGAAGAATACTGACTTGTATGATGTGTTATGAAATGTCATTGTGATTCATATTGAAAGAGAATATACCCAAGAAAAAACGTAAGTGAATCTTTGTCTTGATTTTTCTTTTAGTATGGATAAGATCTTCACACACTCACAAACGCATGCATTTTATCATAGATGGATTTAAGTTGTATTTGATTTGGCAATCATTGAATATTATCACTTTTCTAAGAGATATACATAAAGGTGTTCCTGCTGGTTTCTCAATGGTGGTGAACGTCGATGTAGTCATAGACAGTTTAAAAGTCATAGACAATTTAGAAGTCTTGGGTCGTGAAGGTCTCTTTCTCATCGGCTGGGCTAAAGAAGTCTGATACATTTCTCTCAGATGTTTTAACTCCACCAAAATGTTTCGTAACAGACTAACCGTTTTGTTTTCACTCTCTTTCTTCTTCTCACTGTTCTAAAATTTCCACTTTTCTTCTTCTTCTCGCTTTCTTTTTTCCTCTCGTTGTTGAACACATATTTGTTCTTCTTTCTGACGTTGCAAAAAAACTCTCAAACTCTTCCTTCTGTTTCTTTCTGAAATTATCATACGCTGGTAATGATGGAGAAGGAAGTGAAGGTGGTACTACCGCGGGCAAATGTTTTTGTGTGACGATAGGAAATCGACAAAGCCAAATTGAAGTCATCCTCTTTTGGAAGAATGCTTGCAACAGCAGCAGCAGTTGTAGTAGTCACACTATCACTCCGAGTATACAATCCTCAATACATCGTCTTCATGTTATTAGCCATAGGTATTGTACTTTGAAAGTGACGTCACGCGTCCGCTGTCTTCTGATTCGGAGAGAGACAACACGCCCTTACTGAATAATGTTACACGCATTCTTATTGGTGGAACGTTTCGATCCGGTCATAGACAATATATACATGCGCACTGGGCCAATTGTGTCATCCGTTCTCAAGACAACCTGACAAGATATGGCTAAAACAAGAACCATCGACCATCATTTCCAGCATGGTGTTTAATCCAGACTTCCTGGTATATATCAAGGCACCGTGGGCCATTACTGGGATCACATATACAGCTATATGGAAGAGAAGAATCGATGTGGAAATGCAAGATCGCCTGAAGTGTGTCTTAGTCTACGGATCAGCTGTGAGGAGAACTTTGCGGAGAAGAGCTGTGAAGCGGTGTGGTATGTTTTAACCCTCGTGTTTGGTTCACAAACCCCAACGGCTCTTTTCAGGTCCACCAAGATCTCTAGAAAATAGAGATACTACTCAAACTTATTACCAGTATGTGTTTGTTTGTATGTTTGCCTATGTTTATGTCTATGTTTATAATCCAACTAAAACTTAAAAACTCCCCTCTTGTGTGTGATAGTATATATATATATATATATATATATATATATATATATATATATATATATATATATATATATATTTGTGTAGGCATAGTGCGTCTATAAATACTCCTACCCTTGCTTGTGTGTGATCGTACGTTTGTATGTATGTAAGTTTAGCATGTGTATAAACACTCCTACACTTTTCGTTGGATAGTAGGTGTGGGTTTTTAGTCAATACATACGGCGTTTTGGATAGTATATCAAAAAGCGGGTGTTGCATAGTATATCAAAAAGTGGGCGATGGATTCCAATCAAAAAGTATTTGTTGGAATGTAATCAAAAAGTGGTGTGTTGGATAGTATATCAAAAAGTATGTATTGGATAGTAATCAAAAAGTGGTGTGTTAGATAATATATCAAAAAGTAGGTGTTTGATAGTAAAGTTAACCAACAATGTTAAATTCCGGTTTGAGCATATAATCTTTCCCCATGTTAAATTCCCGTTTGGGCATATAATCTTTCCCCATGTTATATTCCTGTAAGGGCTATAAACTTTCGACCCTTTTTAACATTGGAGTCCCGTATGTGCCTTAATCGCCACATGTCACTACCGTGGTATTTTGATATAGTAACAGTGACAAAATTTAGAAAATCCCTTTCAGTAATAAGATTAGCTGTCCATTCTTTACATATTAAATCAGATAGATGTAAGAGATCACAATCTACCCCACTAGAACCAAGGACCTGTATTTCTGTATTTTTTTAAAAAAAAAATTTTTTTTTTTTTGCAATGTGTTGGAAGATGAGTATCACTTTGTATTAGAATGCCAATGTTATTTGCCGCCAAGAAAAAAAGTGTATAAAATCTTATTTTTGGAAAGGTCCGAGTATACTGAATTTTATTAAATGACTACATTCCACGAAATCTGCCGAGGTTAGAAATTTGGGAAATGATATCCACAGAGCACTAATTGAACGTAATAATACGATATATTTAATAATTTATTTATGTATTATCTTGTTCTTACATTTGATGTTACTTTCTGGCCCGCCTCATCTCAACATTGTTGTGTAATACATGCATTACTATCTATCATATTTCATGTATAGGTAGTTTAAAGGTCACACATTAATATGTGTTATATACATACTTGCATCATACCTCTCTCTCTCCCCCCGTTGGTCGAGCCGAGATTCGAACCCACGCGCACGGAGGTAAAATGTGATCTGTACAAGCGAGTGCCTTAAACACCACTCGGACATCCGGGGACACACACACACACACACACACACACACACACACACACATATATATATATATATATATATATATATATATATATATATATATATATATATATATATATATATATATATATATATTAGCACGTATGCTACCATTGGTCGAGAATCAAGCGACCTTTCGGGCACCCAATAGTAAAACAATATTCCCAACCATTTCTGTTATTAGCTAAATGTATTAGCTGTTTCATAAGCATGAATGCGATAGTAAAAAGGTTGAATCTTATTTTAAAACCAAGTTTATTAGAAAGGATGCGTAGATTTTTATATTTTTCAGTTTTGATATATATTCACGTTGCAACCTTTTAGTGATGTCATGTTTTCTGTGTGTATCTCTGTTGACCGTGTGTATGTTCACAGGACTATAGTAAATTTTAAAATATTTTTTTTTATCATCATCGTTGTTACATATTTAATAATTCTTAGAAATAATGTGTCATCACTGGACACTTTTTTTGGGGGGGGGGGGGAATTTTCATCGGACTAAGACAGATAGCAGAAAAATGAGAATAAGTCCACATTAAAGATACAAATAAAAATCAACAAATTATTTTTTGTGGAAAGCATGCTTGTCAGATTTTAATTTAGGTATTAAAGGTAATTCCTTGTACAACTGATAGCTTTTACACTGAACCAACACTACCCCCAACTCCTCTTTTTTACGTTCATTTGTGACAGTAAAGAGCTATTTTGAATATTTTCATGTGACAAAATAGCTCAAACAATCAGCATGGGCCTTAAGCATGTTTAAAGTTTACTGGTATTATATAAAATTGGCATCCTTCTAGTCACCCCTTAACCATCTCGATTTCGAGATATTTACCGCTATAGCAGATAAAACATAAATACGTAAACCAAGGTGGCTGTTCATTTGCAGCCCAAGTTACGCATTTGATCTGCAATGCTAGTCTAACATTGACAGACAGCCACCAAACAAGCCAACCCATTTTCAAGCCTAAATCAAAAGTAAATGTAAACCAAATTGCAGATTTAGTTTCTGTGTAAATTTATAAGCACAAGGCTCGTGTTTTTTAGGCTCATGCCCTAAGATTAGGATGCCACAGCCGCTGGCCTGAATGAGAACCATGTCTTGCGAGAAGCGGCCTCTCCCAGAACCAATCTGAGCACTGGGAATGTCACGTGGTGTTCCGATTATCAGAACCATATGATTAATGAGCCGAACGCAGCGATGCAGCTAAGATTTCACTGCATGAAACACACCAGGTCCGAAAATTAACTCAAACATTGTTTATGTCCTTTGTCAGATTTGTCATCAGTTTGATCAGTGGAAGTAACTGAAACGTGGACGGACAATATTTCAATAAAATAATGTGATTTTTTAAAACTTTTACCCAACATGTAAACTAAACAATTGAGTCAACCAGTGCATGCAGTCTCTCTCATTCCTTCATTAGAAAGTTTCGTGTATTAAATAATGTTTAAATGGGGGACGGGGGTTGTTGTTTCATTTCCTCTGGGTAATAGGGTTACAAAAATGACTCTAACCAATAAGTATTTTGTTGGTTACGGTGTGCCCCTTTAAGCCTTAGAAATTATGTATACATTTCTGCATATTCTTGGTTAAGTCGTAGAAGACACTTGAAAGTGAATACACATTACTATGTGATCAACCTAAATTACCATTTGGCAGATACATTCACCTCTTATTTAAAAGACATAATATTTTTTAAATATTGCCTATTTTCATCTGTGTTCATACAATCAAAACACATTACTCTTATAATAATTATATATTTCTTTAAACCACGTGAATTGTCATTCGTAGACCCAAAATATTGACATGTAATCTGCATATGGTTTCACGTGTGTGCGCGCGCACGTGTGTGTGTGTGTGTGTGTGTGTGTGTGTGTGTTTGTGTGTGTGAAGATAGAAATGGAGGCAGAGATAAAGAATGAGAGAGAGAGGAATATAAGTAAGTGGATGAAAAAAGTGAGTTGATCACATAAAAGTCGTAAAAAGTCGCGGTCATACAATAGATTAGTTATATAATATTCGCTCGTGTAATACCTTTGATATCGTATTGTGGGGGATTTAAATTCGAGCACTAAAGAGCCCTCGATTTATGTACCAATACCCTGTTTGACTCGCCACCCTACAATATCGTGTAACTAATCCTTTAACCCATTCATCAATCGACATTCGTACCTCTGAGGGCGAAATGTATGTTACTGCTAAGGTGGCCGCGGATGCTGCAGTCTGTGCATTTATTAACCGTTCTGTATCATATGGATCGGATTTTATCTAAATGCGGACTTTCTGTCCTTATTGTAAATGCGGACTGAAAAAGAAAAAGAAAAAAAAGAAAGATTTGTTTCCAAGTCTGTTGTGTCAATCAGTTTGATTTAGAATTTTCACATATTCGGGAGTTAACGAGAGCGAGACAGACAGACAGAGTTAAGCGCATGTGTTCGTGCATCAGTTTGATATAAGCATTTTTACATAGACTAAATTACGACAAACTATTCAGAAATTACCAACATCAGGCCAGAATCCCGAATATAATAATACACTATAGGCTGAGTTTTCTTCTAAAGAAAGACGAAAAATATTTCAGATTGTCAAAGCTATTAAAATATAATTGACAATATTTACATAATGCGTACTTATGCGCTTAATTTCACAGTGAACAGTTTTCTATAATGCATTTTCTTCTTTGATTCTATCTCGGCTGAAAATTGATCTGATATAAGTGTGTATTTCCACCCTAAGTCTTGTTTTCATTTCACAAGTTACATGCGTCGGTTAGACGTTTTGTCATACGTGTATACATTGTAAAGTATTACATATTCCATATGCCTTCGTGAGCAAACACTTATAAGAATAGGAACAATACCAGCATATTAAGAAGGGGGATTCTCTGAGTCACCTGTAATATGAAAATCTTCATATTCTTCATATTTGCACCCGTCTCAAATTATTCATACTGAAGGTTAACATAAGTGTGTGCATGAGAGAGAGCGGGGGGGGGGGGGGGGGTACCATAACTTTGGTATTGGGTTCTTAGCTATAATCCAGGTGGGCGACACATTATAACTCTCTAGCATGTTTCACATAGATCAAGATAAAAACGATATCAGATTGTTGAAGCTATTAAAATGTAATGTCTTTAATAACCGTCTACTGCTTATTTATGAGCTCAATTTCACAGTCGACGATTTTCTTCAATGCATTTCCTTCTTTGATTCTATTCCGGTTAATAATTGCATTACCTTCTAATGCATATTTACGAGCTCAGTTTCACAGTCAGCAATTTTCTTTAATGCAGTTTCTTCTTTGATTCTATCCTGGTTGAACAATTTTTTAATAAAGTTATTAATGTGTATTTCCACCATAAGACCTGTTTGCCCTTCACGGATTATTTGCGACGATTGGAAGTCTTGTTATACGTGCATACATTGTAAAGTATTACATATTCCGTGTGTCTACGTGAGAAAATACACGTAAGAATAAGAAACATGCCAGCATATTAAGAAGTGTGATTCTCCGAGTCACCTGTAACACGAAAATCTTCATATTTACACCCGTCTCAAATTAATCACACTGAAGGTAAACATCATAGGTATGTGCTTGTGTGTGTGTGCGTGAGAGAGAGAGAGAGAGAGAGAGAGAGAGAGAGAGAGAGAGAGAGAGAGAGAGAGAGAGAGAGAGAGAGAGAGAGAGAGAGAGAAATGAAAGGTTTACCATAACTTAGGGCATGCGTTTTAAGCTATATTCCCGGTGGGCGACAAAGTATAAAAGTATAACTCTCTAACATGTTTCATATAGATAATGAAGATTTTCTATATAGCTTCACTTCATATTAACAAGTTTCTCTCCTGTTGGATCCAGAGATACATCATCTCTGTTCGGCATAGAATTTGTAACTTACAGCAATTATTCATGTCTAACTAAATGTTTTCCAAAAGGAGTAATGAAAAAGTCTGCATTTAGATTCACTAATCAAAGTGTCTAGTGTAACTTTGCTGTCAAGTTGGCACAAGTGACCGATGAAATGGAAGGGATACAATCTGGGATGGAAGAAAGGAAGATGGTCAAGGGTTTAAAAAATAGTTGGCGTATGCATGATCTATGTGCAATATCAGAGCGTGGGGAAAAAATATTAAATATATTATCGAGTTTTTTTTAATTTATTCTTCTGCATGATAATGTCAGAGAAGAAGGCATGATGGATGAACACAATGGCGAAACGGAGGGAAGATGGTTGAAGGGAACGGAGGTTTTTAAAATACCCGTGGAGCCTTCTGAGGAAATAATCAATAGTCATCATAAACAACATAATAATTATTCCTTACTTACTGATAATAATTCAATTGAAAGAAAGTAGCGAATTCTAAGAAAAACTGCATATTATTTCGAAACCTTACCATGATTGCTTTTCGACTGAGCAAACGTGTTTTCTTGTCTGTATAAGGGTACTAGCATATACAGATGAACCTCGTTAATCCGGACACCTTCGTTCCCAGTGAATATGTCCGGATTAATGAGTTTTCCGGATAATTGAATCATGCACATTTTTATTTTACGATGTCATCATACCTGATACATGTACTGTACATGTACATGTATTTGCTAGTTGTAAATGTACTATATATTCAATAATGGTTGAAATAAATGAATGAATACATCTATTGACTTGTGTTTATTTCACTTTATTATAACATGCACTTGTACATACAAGTAAATATAAGTTTAAACAATTGACACATCGAAGATATCACACTATGTACATGTATGCACTGTACATACATGTATTGTCAATTTCCTGAAGAAATCTGTGACCTTTGTTTGCCTGGATTCTTTGGCTGATCGATCTGCAATGATTCTTGATAGTGTCAACAGATTCTCAGGGGCTTCACTATTGTGTTTTATGTCATCACTGGTAAATATTGTTGACGTCTGCTCAAAATACAAAATGATTGTTGCTATACTGTCCTTGGCTTGGTTGATGGTAATGTCTTTTCCCTCTTGGTCGGTAGTGGCATCATCGTCTTCTGCATCAGTATTGTTTGGAACCTCGTTTCTAGATACCAGGGTCAAAATAAAATGTCATCGTTGAGTTGTTGCCCTGTCTCTTAGATGTCTTCTATCCCTATATAGTCCTCGGCAGACATCTCAGCTTGGGTGGGAAGGCTTCTTATTAGATCTCTGAGCTCACTTAATGACATGTCGTCTCCATCATCAATGTTTTCGACAGTAGTCGTTGGTGTCGGTATGATCTGTACATGTCTAAAGCAGTTTGAGATTGTAGTTGGTGTCATTGAACCCCACGCAGTCATTACCATGTGTAGTGCCTGCCTAATGTCCACACTTTGAACCTTGCCATGCTCATCACAGTCAATGTAATGTCTAACCATTTGTTTCCTATAGTGGGCCTTGAATGCTTGTATTATGCCTGCATTCATTGGCTGAATGTGTGCTGTTGTATTTGGCGGAAAGAAGTGTAGTTTTACATTGCGTAATCGAATGTGCCCTTGTTTGTGGCTTGCAACGTTGTCTACAAGTAAGATGACATTGCATTTGGCTTCCCTCGTCTGTCTATCGAAGTCATTCAACCAGTCGATGAAAAGTTCTGCCGTCATCCAAGCTTTGCGGTTGTGTCTGTATCTCACATATGTGTCTGGGTTATAAGTTTTGCTAAAACACCTTGGTCTGTTGATTTTAGTGATGACATATGGTTTCAATTTGTTGGCCCCTGTTGCCTTTAATGTTGTGGGTTGCTATACTGTAATTTGGTCCCTGTAGGAAGAACAATCCAGTTTCATCAAGACTGAATATGTCTTGTGGGTCGTAGTTTTGCAGTAGTCCCTGTAGTTCCTCTCTGCCGGCCTGCACTTTGTCCATGTCGGCACTATCTGCTTCTCCCTCATACAATTTGTGTTTGATGCCCGGCCGATTCTTGAAGCGTTGTAGCCAACCACGAGAATAGGCAAAGTCAGTGATGGCGAGTTGGTCTCCAAGTGTCTTTGCATTGGCATTGCATTTGCATCGTTGACGGCGGCGTGGTGGGCCGACATGTCTGAGAACCACATGAATACGGCATCATCGACTTGTTGATATTTGGCGTGGCTATCACGGGTTAGGTCTACTGAGTCGGCAGGTACGGACAACCATTTGTCCTTGTTTTTTATGATGTCCACAATTGTCGACTTGCCATTGTCTAAGGATGAGTCAGCTATAATATGCCGGCGGATATCTTGATGGTAGCTTTTGGGTAATCTTCTTCGTGATGGCAAATCTTCTTTTTTATGCTGGCCGGTATCTCTATTCGTCTACTCTTGCTTGATGGTGTTGCCATAATAATGTAAAACGTACAAAGAATACAAACTGATATCTCGCAGTTAAATGCGTTATGGTAAACTATTAATGCAGTCATTTTTATAAGTCGTATTATATAACAGTTATAGCTGCTAATGAGCCGATAATTGACGTCGCTTTTTATTCTGAAATGAAGCCCTATACTGTTCACAGCTTAAATCAATCAACTTTATATGTACAGCCATCAACAAACTGTGATTATTACATACAAATGGTAAACAACAAAAAGACTTAATGACACACTTAATTTATTAACCATATGTTATGTCAAAAGTGTGGACGATTTGATCCCAGTGTGTTTATTTAATTATTAACACCCCCGTCAGTGACTAGCAAAAACAGACATTGTTTATACAATCGCTGGTAACAATACGGTCACGCTACTTGAAGTTTTTCCACATATGATCACGTGATCAATTTATAATTTTAACCTGCCACTAGAATTTGACCAATCAGAGATTGATACATTGACACACCTCAAAATTTGCGTAGGTGAATCTGTGTTATCCGACTGACTGTATTTTCATATATGATTCTTCAAATTTTCTTTTATTTTTGGACAGATTATTTCTTCTTAGCTGTCATAAACACTTCTAAATATATTCTTCTAGAAAAAAAACTCTCCAGTTAAGGAAATTGTATGCATCTAAAATATTATACCAGAAAATGATGAAAATATGGGTTGTGTAATTTGATACCCCTTATTACATAATACTTATAGATGAATATATCATGCATGCACACCTGAATAGCAGACACACGGGAAATAAAGAAAAACATGAGAAACATCGCTGCATTTATTCACATATCTACATCAATAATGTATCAACATGATAAATATTCTTCAAATGCAACATTCATTCTTATCATCTGACAGTAGGCATTACATAAGTGTTCATTATTACCATTTAGTGCGCTGAGAATGTCTCCCAAATTAGTATAGTACATACTTGGTGTCTAAGGCTGTTAATACACAAAAAAATGCAAAAAATTCATTTCCGTATAGGTATCAGACCACTAATTATTTTACAGCCTGGGAACCAGTCTACTGGTGGGGGAACCAAAAATAGTGTACTAAATCATTTGAGATGCACTTATTGGCTAATAAATGGGTTACATATTTTCCACTATTAATTTCACAAAACTTCGATCTCTGTGCTACAGTTAACAACAAAATATTTACTTTTATTTTGATATCCTGTATTTTAGTTCATATTGACCAAATATCATATGAACTCTTGGTGCGAAGCTATGTTATCAGTTGCAGACCAGGGCGTCCCCCTGTTTAACAGCACGAGACTCTAAAAAATGTCACAGAACACCTGAATGAAAGTATGTGTGGTTTGTATGTCAATCTAGTGCATCCATTATTCTTTTGTTTTAATATATTAGCATTAAGTTTCAGGGGAGATGAATTAGTGATCCGATCCCTAGAGGGACTCTGTTTTTAAGATAAATAAGTATTCAAAATGATCTTTTTTCAGTAGATTTTAAAAAATCCCCGTTCGTTAAGAAACATTTAGATGAAGTTACGTTCGTATTACGAACTGTGAGGGCTTAAAACACAAAGCCAATTTAAACAGTTATTCCAGACTGGGAATTAACTTCCTGATATGGATGCAATCACTTCAACAAAAGGAACAACAGTGGAGTGTTTCATCAAATCATTTCATTTAATACCACGTCATTTGGAATCTGAATTCATCATTTCATTTGTTGGGTTAAATCATTTCATTTCATGCTACGTCATTTCAAGAATAAAGGCTTTGTGTGTGCAGGATTCCTGAAATGACTGCGATCAGTAAAGGAATTGATAGTATTGAAAACAAAAGGCTATAAATGTTAGGCTTCTGGTCGTGTTGCAATTGTATAACAGCGAGCAAATCTCTATGTGAATTCCTAGGGTGGCGGTTACGTGTGAAACTTTAGAAACCCAGACAAATCTAAACTTTTCCCAAACCTCAAAACAGTTATTCATTACTAAATACTTTAAAAATAGTATATTTTCCTTAAGTCATCCCAGTGCCCCAGAACTTCGGAAATAATTCGATGTTTCTCAGTTTACTATCAAAAATAAAAGGTATACAGCTTAAAGACAACTAATGTAGAAACATCTATGATGCATCTATATTGAATACTATATGTGGAAAATGCAATCCTCACAACCACCTCGATACTAAGACCACCTCCACTATAGTGATCAGAAATCTAAATAACCGATTTGCTTTTTCTTTATTCCAGTGTTGTATAACTCCGACTATAGACCACTCCATTATTTTTGTAATACGACCAGAGTTTCTCACAATCCTGATCAGTATAAATAGAGATTTTCAAGGCGAACGCCAATGCAGAAAAACCTCATCCTACCACACAATGCCATTTATCCTGGCTTTGAGACTATTTTTACCTTCAAATGCAATCAGTAAAGGAACTGGTGGTATTGAAAATAAGAGGCTATAAAATTTAGGCTTCTGATCATGTTGCAATTTTATAACAGCGATTTCCTAGGGCAGATTGAGATTTTCAAGGCGGAACGCCAATGCAGAAAATTCGTATCTACCTTTATCCTGACTTTGGGACTATTTTTATCTCCTACTGAGAGCATAGCACACACAATGCAGCAAAACCTCTCCGATTTCCATCATCACTTGAACATTCTTTCACAATAATCAAGATAATAAACATTAACTGCAACACATTTACATACTACAACGGACAGAGGTTGAAAGAGGATGTCCTGCAAACAGGACATTTCACACAGATCGACTTAGCTACAATCCGATTTTGAGTCGAAAAAGTCGCTATTGTAATTGTTATTTAGTTCAGATTCATTTTCTCATCAATATTTATGAATGGTAAAACCAATCTAAGTTGAATCTAGGACTATATCATTATTTTATTTCTGTCTTGAATAATCTTATGGATAAGAGTGGACTTTATTTTTTGCTCTGTTCATATTTGTATTATTATACAAGCTATATTCGGACGCACCGTCTTGCCATTACCATAGCCGTATGTACCACTGAGCAATAAAATGTGTTTAAACATCATTTAAAGTCCATACCAAACCCTAACTTTGTACGCTTTATCGTAAGGACATGAAATTTTCAATGGGTGTTATGCTGTTTGAAAGTTACATCAGTATTCACCATACGCCATTTCGACTTTGACCCTCATTTTTCGCTCAGGAATGTGAGGAAAATAATCATTCATTGCGCATCAGTGTTGGATAGGAAAATTCCATCCTCGGAATCAGAAGTTCAGACCCTTATAATACACAGACGCATACGAAGGATTACATTATACCAGGCCTGTTTTATAAGTCCCATTGATATTTTACCCCGTTAATACGGGGGGGGGGGGGGGAGGAGCATGCCGTGAGTGCGCTGTACTCCCCCAAGACTCAGAGGGCCCTGAAAAAGAAACCAAAAATCGGAAAAACTAGTGTTTTTTAAATTACCAATTCATTTTAAAATTGAGACAAATGTTCACTTTCAACGACATTGTAATGAGTATGAGGACGGAGCCACCTTCAATTGAACTACCTTAAATAGTACGTTTAATCTTTGGACGGGGGGGGGGGGGGGGGGGCAAAATCTGTCTCGCACCTGGGCCCCCAAAATGTTGAATAATATATCATTATAATTTTGTGTATGTCTTCTTTGTCTCCGATTAAATTATTTATCAATATATCTGTACATACATATAAATACATACTAACCGATGGATTCCAAAAGCGGAACCCCGATATTTAGACCACCCAGCTTATGTAACCACTTTCTTTTAGTCCCGCTAATGGTTGTAATAGCGAATGTTCACTGTATATGATACCATCGGGTGACATGTATTTATTACCTTTGAGCGTCATATATACAAAATACCTCTGGACCACACATACAAATGAACCATTATGCTTCATCGCTAAATGGTAGGTCATATACATGAACGTATATCGTTTTACCTTCGAGCGACAGTAAATGGGCGACACAAAATTATGTTTTTCATTTCTGTTGATTTACTCATTTTTCATGCGTTTTTACATTCTTTCCAATATTTCCCGCAATATACCCAAAGGGTACAATAATGACTCTTATATATTCATTATACAAAGATGTCGCCAGGAGGTACCAATGTATATGTTGTCGCCAAAGGTAGGATTTGTCCTTTTATATATATATATATATATATATATATATATATATATATATATATATATATATATATATATATATATATATATATATAGTGAAAGTTCAGCATGATTGTTGAAGCAAAATAGGCAGAATCTGGGACGCTTTAGGACAGACAGAACTCCAACAGCCCAAGATACATTCCTCACTTTCAACCAAGTTCGAGGGCAGCAAGAGAAACAGCAAGAAAACAACTCGAGATCAAGATAAACAACATAATCGGATTTTTTTTCGATACAGGCCACTCACAGTTACAATGTGTTAAAAAGATATGGAACAAATACAATTCACAATACTTTTCAAATTAAAATGTTATGAATTGGCATATGGATCAAGGAGAAGATCATCACATTTGCAGTGTGTTACAAATGAGTGTGTGTGTGTGGCGGGGGGGGGAGGGGCTGCATACGCCACTTCACAGGCGTCTTTCCTCGAAAATGAAAAGACGCCAGAGTAGACCCACTAATTTTAACAAGAGTGGGCTGCATCAAGAACAGGGTACAGAAGACTGTGTAAATTGCACAATGTTATGTGAAATTAGCTGATTTTGTTTTATGTAAACTGCACTTTGTACACGTATTGTTGCAATTTATAGTCATGATTTGGCAACGAGTATAGGCAAATTGGACCGTTGTAAACGCTTACACAAGCAGACGTCCACATGTTCATTGTTGCCAATAAAAGCAAAGCCTATTAGAACGTTTTGGGATGACAGTAAACAAAGTATTGGCCTCTGGACAAGGGTAAGGCGGTGATCCAACGTACTTCCAGATGTAGTCATTTATGGACAGTAGCTGGTACCACAGCATAATTATTCTATTATAGAATTTTGTTCCAGCTGTCTGTTGAAGGTAGTGAACCCATTACCTCAAAACTGCCCGTCAGGGATAATCTGGAGGCAGGCTGGAGTGTACAGACTTCTGAACATCATGTTGTTGAAGGCAGTGACCCCACGAGACCTGAAACAGAGAACAAGCAGGGCAGTTGAAAATTTGGGGGAGGGGGGCGGGGGGGGGGAGGCTGGGGCGATTTTAATGTATTGATATCGCAGATTCTATATTCTTTCTGCTGCGCGGATGCGCTGTTTGAATGCATCAGTTTTCCAACGACCTAGTTGTCTTATTAGAGTATCAGACATGCCTTTTGTAGCTGCTTCTGCAGCTACCCCTATAGGAAAACTGATTTGAAATGTTTTGGGTTAAACCCGCTAAAGATAAGCCCGGTGGAGTTGTTCATTAAATTCTGTACGCGTTATTGGAACATTGAGAGGGAATTTAATTAACGGCCAGGTGACATGCCACTGAGTTCAACGTATTGTCTGAGACAATCCACTGGACAGACTGCGTGTGTTGTATTGTTTTGTTTATTTATGGCCAGCGTGAATGGTGGGCATACAGAATGTTTATAACTATAAAATATCAAAATTAGCCCACTTCAGAAACCTTTATCTGTTCGAAGTTGATTAGATTCGAGTTTCGATCATGTATACATATCACAGTGATTTCCACAAAACGTAAAAATGCTTGAAACAAAAAGAATAAACATTACTCTTATTACAACTAAACGATACAAATTGCTAATTATATGTGACAAGGCTTGTACCAGTTTAGAAAACATGCTTTTATCAACAGACAGATTGGTGTCTACATTTACTTGATGTTTCCAACACGCTTGTAAGTATCTTTGTATTAGGAATGTGCTTGTGGGATCTGTATGTCCATTAAGCTGGTGGACACAATCAATTGCTGAAATAATAGACGATATCGAGTATGGTGCATAGGAACATTCTGCTAAATAATAAATAAAATGAGCTAGATTAGTGATGCATACGGGTAGTGAAGGAGCAAAACTATATGTTAGAGCAAATTCATTGTAATTTTCCAACTCTGAAGATAGGTCCCCATCAATGCTGGTGTTAAGGAGTATTCAGCAGAGATTCCATAACTGGTTTTATAAATTGCCAATAAGGAAAGACTCGTATCTGCACTGGATTGAGATCCGGAAAACGTGCCAAACTCTTGAATTTGTCTTCATGTAAACGAGAAAATGCATCGGCAAGGATATTCTTAGAGCGAGATATATGACGAGCTTCGGAATGAAATGTTAAACCTTAAGCAGGCTAAAACTAAACCTATGATCAGAAACATTACGACAGTGTTCTTGGTAATCTATTTGTTGATAATGTCAACCATCGCAAGATTATCCGTATGGAAATATATACAACTGTTTGCCAACGATTCCCCCCACACATGGATGGCCACTACAATAGGATACAACTCCAACAGTGTTATGTGTTGTCTCGTTCCAAGAGCCACAAAACCACTGGGAACCAAGAATGGCCCCATAACCAACAGTGGAGGAGGCATTAGCGAACAGATGGATGGCATTGAAGGGCATCCACCTATTAGGTAGAAAGAGTGACCTACCATTGAAATCCAAGATAAATTTACAGATGTGGAAGACTTCGAAGGGCTTTTGTGGAAAAGGACCTTAAAACGACCTGCTTCCAGTTCTTTGTTCTTTTTGTTTTATTTCAGGGTTCAGGTGTGCTGAGGTATGGTTTTGCACTTCATCCTTGGGAGACAATGATCCCACATATGTAAGCTATGTCTTATTTCGGGTTGAAATGATAACACTCGCTTGTTAGTTGTGGGATTTATTACCAGATGAAATGGTACGAGATAAACCTAAAACAATACAAAGCATATACTTAATATACAAGACAAATACAATACAGAATATAACCGATACAATACACAATACACAACCCACACGCCAACATTTATAATTTTATCACAAAAAATACAAATGATACCTTACCAGACTCGAAGGGTATAATTGTTTCGAATTATATTCAATCCCTTGTCTTTCACTTGCATGAAAGACAAGTGTTTTTCTTATTCACGAATAGTTCTGCTCGAGATGTTGTCCGTCTAAGAACCAGAGTAGGAATGCCAGAGAATTTTGTTAGTTTGGCGGGGAATCGATGTTAATACTCGTGAAGTCCGGGAACCATGCATCGCGATCAATCCCTCACTCGCTCACTCACTCATGACGAACACGCACATTGGTATACAACACAAGTCCTGGGTCACACATATCCTACATTGAAATTAATTTTCCTTGTGATTCCAAGCAATTCAAGTAGTTGTGTTGATACACATACGAGAGTTCTGCTGTACATTGCAGATCCTTGTGGTAATTGTAACAAACCCTTTTGGGATACCGAATTGGATTGCCTGGATTTGATGCACTTATTTGGTTGGATGGACAGGATGGAGGATTGCTAGCAGGTTTGTCCTTCATACTGTTAAGAACTGCCCGCAGATATGTGGTGCCCGATTGGCTTCCCATTTTCAATCAAACAT